>OY829505.1:24355676-24782421 GCA_963691665.1 Clepsis dumicolana | reverse complement strand
GAGCAGAGCCTCACCGCGCTCGACATGCTCTCGCGCAGACACTCTAAGGCTATACTGCAGGCAGTAACTACACACTTTTCATTAATATCGTACATTTCGCAGCGCTGATTTTTCCAACATTATGTTTTAGTTATCATAACCTAACCAACTTAGAAAAGTTGAAAAACCCCCAACATTGTCATTTCAAAGTTCAATATTTCAAAAACTGTTTAACCGATTTTAATGAAATTTAGCTAAGAACCATCTCTATTAAACTAGCTTTCGTTTAAAAAAAACCGCATCGAAATCGGTCTATCCGCTTACAAGCTACGATGCCACAGACAGATACATAGATACACAGGTCAAACTTATAACACCCCTCTTTTTCTTCGGGATTAAAAAAATTACAATATTGTCGGTTTAATTATTTACCGTCCGCGTTGAGAGCGACTATGAGAAAACTGAAGTTGCCTTGAAAGTGAGTGAAGTGAATTTTGATAATTTGAGGTTAATGCAAATTAATTCTTAAGTTTTTTGTTTGTTTGCAGCGCGGAGTGTCTGCTTGTCTGACCTACCTGGACTTCTTCTCGATCAACGCGCAGCGAGCGGCGCTTTCCATCACGGCCAACTGTTGTCAGAATCTTACCCCTGACGAGTTCCACCTCGTGAGGGACTCGCTGCAACTACTTGCCAATAGGTCAGCATTGCACTGCTTGCAAGAGATTATAAGAGCTGGCACGAATGAAATTAATTTTGTACGAAAATTACTTAACCCATACTCCAAATAAAGTAGGTCCAAATAAAGTTAAGTGAAACAAATAGCAGTAACTTATTAATAATATCATTAGAATAAAATCTGGTAATTGGAAATTGTTAAGAAAACCTATTCCTCGAAATGGTTTTTGAATTAGTATAGGCTGTCAAAAAATGGTACATTCCAATTGATATTGTCCCATATTATTCACTCCCATATATACACATATGGTTGAATTTCCAAGTAAGTTTATGTGGTCGTTAAATCGCCTCTGCCAACTTAAGGGTTAAATCTGTTAATTTTCGTAAGTGTATGAAGTAGGTGACATATCATAGATACTTTCATTCACTCACTGGACCCATTCGTTGCAGCTCTTATGAACTCCTCTATACACTGGATTTCTTGTCTTACAGTTTCAAGTAAAATAAAAATACGTAATTTTTGTTCAGATTAACCCAACAAGACAAAAAATCAGTAGAATGCGTGTGTCTCGCGTTCTCCCGACTCGTGGATAGTTTCCAGCAGGACCCGGCGCGCTTGCAGGAAATCGCCACTCCGGAGCTGCTAATCAATTTGCAGCAACTGGTGAGGACACTGTTTTTACTCCTCGAAAAATTGTAGTAGCAAAAAAATGTGAACCAAGTACAGTGACCCCATTTATCCAAACAAACGTGTTGCCGTTTATAACCATGCACGCATGTATTGTTTTAAATTACTATGGATCACAGTGCAATCCAGTGTGACTGCATGTAATAAATGTTCATTCGCAGCTGGTGGTGCAGCCGGCGCTGATCTCGGGCGGCACGTTCATCACGGTGCTGCGGCTGCTGTGGGTGATGTGCGCCGCGTGCCCGCAGCTCGCGCTGGCGCTGCATCAGCGCTCCATCGCCGATACGCTGCTGTGCCTGCTGACCGGGTCCACGCTGCACCAGGAGGTAGGTATCGCTCAACACTACTACTACAATAGTAGTTTATGCAACTGCTACATAATGAGAGTCCTTAAAACACGAGTGTGTTTTTATGAAACGAGGCGAAGCTGAGTTTCATAATAGGATCACAGAGTGTTTTAAAGCCTAATTATGTGGAGTTGCATACATTACTTTATCTACACACATATTATAAGTACTCTAAGATGGGTTCAGAAGCCGAAGGCATACATCATACTCATACCTGTCACGAATTTGACTGTTTTTTTAATCATAGACAAACATACCGAGCTGACGTTTCGTAAACCGTTTTTTTTTATTGTAAAAAAAAATGTATATCATTATTTATACATGTCGGACTAAACTCGACTTATATACGTGAGTGATCCGTTTTATTTCACTATGATTGTAAATTACGTTGGTTTTCAAATTTGAAATATTGAATTCGATATCGAATTCGATGTCGTAATGACTATTACTTTACTGCTGGTGGTGGTGGGTGGTGCTGGGGCTGGCGCTGTCGGCGAGAAGGCGACGGCATACTGAAATGCTGGTCATTTTCTACGGTTTCTGAACGCATTATAGAGGACTTATGATACGTGTGTAGATAATAGTATTTTATGCAACAGTTACATAATGAGGGTACTAAAAACAAGGGTGTTTTAAGGCCTAATTATGTAGAGTTGCATACATTGCTTTATCTATACACATATTATAAGTACTCTATGATGAGTTCAGAATAGCGATGGGCGAGTCGAGTTGTCTGATTCGGATGATCCGAATCAGACGCTATGCGAGTTGATTCGAATCAAGTTCCTTCACAACTCTAATCAATTCGACTTGCCGGTTCCACTCGGCGGTTCGAATCGCGCAACCGCAACGTGCACCCAACTCGATTGACTCTGCTTGATACGAATGCGAATGCGAGTTATGCGAGTCGCCAACTCGGCGACTCGTATATGCCAACTCGAATACGCCCAACTCGACTCGACTCGCCGACTCGTGGACTAAGCGAACGCCATCCGGTTGATCCGAGTCGAGTCAACTCGTATTCTGATCCGGATCAACGTTCCGAATCAACTCGAGTTATCCGAGTTGGAAAAGGGTCGACTCGTAACATCGCTAGTTCCACTCGGCGGTTCGAATCGCGCAACCGCAACGTGCACCCAACTCGATTGACTCGGCTTGATACGAATGCGAATGCGAGTTATGCGAGTCGCCAACTCGGCGACTCGTATACGCCAACTCGAATACGCCCAACTCGACTCGACTCGCCGACTCGCGGACTAAGCGAACGCCATCCGGTTGATCCGAGTCGAGTCAACTCGTATTCTGATCCGGATCAACGTTTCGAATCAACTCGAGTTATCAGAGTTGGAAAAGGGTCGACTCGTAACATCGCTAGTTCAGAAGCCGAAGGCATATCATACCCATACCTGTCACGTATTTGACTGTTTTTTTTAATCATAGACAAACATACCGAGCTGACGTTTCGTAGACTGTTTTTTTTTTTGTTGTAAATTATCGCATTATTATTTATACATGTCGGACTGAACTCGACTTATATGTGTGAGTGATCCGTTTTATTTCACTATGATTGTAAATTACGTTGGTTTTCAAATTTGAAACTCTTAACGACGTCGAACTCGATATCGAAAAGTCATTACGACATCGAATTCGACTATTACTTTACTGCTTCCGACGGCTGGCGGCGAACAGTCGGCGACATGCTGAAATGCTGGTCATTTTCTACGGTTTCTGAACGCATTATAGAGTACTTATGATATGTGTGTAGATAAACACGCTGCCTCAGGAATGTATAGTTGAATTGAGAAATGTTTTTACATTCCAAAATGTTTATGACCTTGCCATAGGATTGATTTTTGCTTAATCTGTAAGAAAACTTTTTTCACTATTTTTATACTCTACACTATAACCATAACTGTAAAATAGATCCACTCGCCTGTCACGAGAAAGCAATAAGTATAGTACATTACTGCAGAGGCCGGGAAGAAAGGGGTTGCCGGACGAATGGGTTAGACGGCCGAGTAGTATACGAGGCCGGCTAAAGAACGAGTCCGGCAACCCCTGTTCCGGCCGAAGCTTGTATAGTGCTTTTCTCCAACAATGCGAGGAAATAGAATGACTTTCTCGATAGATTTTAACAAATATAAATGAAAGTTGGTTTAACTCACAATACAGAACAAGTCAGGGAACGCGGTCAATCAAAACCGCACGCTGCACAGTGTCTATTTATTATTAATGTCGCTACGTGCTTACACTTATAATATGATCCTATTCTGTTTTTTATAAACTCAACGGCATAATCTGCTTGTAAAAACGACACGAGACGGGATTAATTAATATTGTCATTCGTACAACACGTCACGATACGTTTGCGTGCACCGAGATGACTACGCCAAACACACTACACTTACCTAAATCGTTTTAGTTGTGTCAGTTTTAGACGCGCTCGCGGGTTCTGGTTTATTATGTATTTTAAGGTTTGAGTCAACCACTGTAGGTATTAAAAATAATCATTAATATTACACAGCACTAGATAACTGACAATAATTGTAACTTAAATGAACACTAAGGAACTAAAAATTCTTTTAACAAACCAGTAGGTAAGTTTACTCCACAAATCTTAATCATTTGCGCTTTTCAAAACAAAAGTAAACTGAACTAACTTAACCTCCAAATCTCACGTTCCTCATAAGTTCTACGAAAGTTTTCCCTTCCTTCTGCCTAGCACTGCTTTAGCCACCGAGCCTCCTGCTCTGCTCTACCGACTGAGCGCTGTCAAAAGCGGCATAAAGTTTATAGTTTGACCGACAGATGGCGTTACTATGTAACTATTTATATTATTAACTTTTTCATATTTAATCTCGCGTTAAAGAAAATAAAATATTTGAAATAATTTTATATAGATACGCTGTTTCATCCCATTTTCAGTTAATCCGTAGTCATTAAAGAAAATAAAAAGCTGCTGTGGCTGTTTGGGATTATTGTCTAAATCGGATTGTTTATTCAAAAGTTCAATAACTGTGAAGTAATGAAAATTTCCTGGCCGCTCCCGTTTTTTCCCGGCCGCTTATTGCTATCAAATTATTTTTGAGCCAGCAACGATATACTTCCTGGAAGCTTTTTTCACCGGCAAGATGCACATTTCCGAGCAAGTTGGAGAAAAATAGATTTTCAATTAAGTGACCGCAGGAGACCATCATCACTAAGTTTTTTTTTTTTTAGTTTTAGCTCATAGTAATCTGATCAACTGAGATCGTTTTATATTATATTATGTAATGTTATGACAATTATTTCTGTTTCTATTTGTCCAAAAGTCATCATATACTACATATATCATAATAAGGGCAATCGCGTGTCAAAAATAACCTAGGATCGTTAGTGTCGAGTGAGGTCATCTAATATACAATGACAATGCAACGAAAAATCAGTTAAGCAGCTGGACTTGAACTAATTAAGCCATACTTAACTTTGGTAAACCTAACGAATTTTTCAATGCGTTGTGTCATATTTTTCTTTGAAAGATCTCTCCTCAGCGCCATCTATGAGTAGCTTAATCAAGCGGCTCACCCACTAAGGAACTTCTAGATTTACGTATTAGTGGCAAGAGTAGGAGCTATTTTCATTGAGGTCTATCTGTCAATTTCCACCAATCACAGGCCGTAGCTTGTCTCTCATTGGTGGAGAACGACTGATAGACCTCACTCGATACTAGCGGCCCTAGCGGATTTTAGACTCGCGATAGCCCTCATTGAACGATAGCTCTTTTTTGTTAGTTAGGCAAATAAAGTAGTCACAAACGTTCCTTTAATTTACCTGGCACCGACCGTTACGGTGTTACATATAGGCAGGGATTTCTATTAAATAAATTCTAATGTTGCTCTCATTCGATACCGTTCTTCGAGTTATTGACGTACATGCAATATCTTTACATAAACAATTCTGTTTTGTATGCTAGAATAGATACAGTGTGATATAAATTATCATAATGTCTGCGTCATTTTGTGTCATTGCGATGCATTGTGTATGCGTTTGCACAATTAATTGTTTTGATTTAAAGGACAAAGCAACATTAGAAGGTGCATAATCTTACCATCTCACCATGCAATGCAAGTATCTGAATGACATAAATAGTTATCGATCGCAATCATGCTGGTAGTAGATGCATCTTGCTGTCCCGTGCTGAGGAAAACAGTCGGCAAAAAAGAGCCGTGTTTAGCTACAAGCTAGATTATCTTGGCCTCGCCAGGGCGTTTGCTAGAGTGTGGAATGACAAGCAACTTACACGGCAAAGTCGCGGCAAGAAGCAACCAATCGGAATGGTGGTCGGTACAGTCGAGTTTTCCAATATCTGTACAGCCAACGGTTCATAAATATCTAAACACGGACCTTATGTAACTGGCAATATGGTCTGGGTATAGATATTTTTGAACTGTTGACTGTATAGATATTGGAGAACTCGACTGTAATATGTTGCTATAATTGAACCTGTACCTTTTGTCTAGGTTTTTACAAATTTATATTTAATAATAAATATACTTCGTCTGCGTAGAATTCGGTTATTACGACAATCAGTTTTATTATGAAAATTTAATAACGTAATGTCATTACGACATCGAATTCGATATCGTTATGAGTTGCAAAGTTGGAACATCTTCAAAAACCAATGCAATTTAAATAGACTCTATGATCTGTGCAAATGAGTGCCCATCGTCACTCTGCCACGCAGGTGGCTGTATGAGAGAAGTCGCTGTGAATGCCTTTACCATGGTGATGTGATGAATGTGTCTTATGTCTTCTTTAGCAAGTGGAGCTGCTGCCGCGTTCGCCGCAGGAGTTATACGAGATTACGTGCCTGATCGGGGAGCTGATGCCGCGGCTGCCGACGGACGGCATCTTCGCGGTGGACGCGCACCTCGACCGGCCCTGGTCCGCGCCCGCCGAGCGCGCCGCGCACTGGCAGTGGCGCGACGACAGAGGTAAACACGCAGGCCCACCTTATGCCACATCAGCACGTCACCGAGCTCCTTACTATAGTCTCGTCAGATTCAACTTAATATTCGGGGTTCCCAACTGAGGTTGTTATAGAAAGCACAAATGTTGGTACCCCTTAGAGAATTTATAAGATAGGTGAAAATCGTTATTAATAATTGCTCAACAAGTTTGAAAACTTCTAAAACAACCTAACTGTTGCAATTATGTTGGCCATTTTGATGCCATTATGAAGAATAAACTGGTTACTGTTACGAGACGTACCGCAACATAAGATAAAATAGAAAATTTTACTCATGCGGATCGCGATATAATGCTTCACTTTTGCGTCAACTTAGGATAGTCTCTGCCTCGGCATCATTTATTATTATCGCTAAGTACTACCTAATCTTAATTACGGTCTGATTAACCGGTTAACCCAAGTCGAAACGATTGACCTTGACTTGATGTTCACGTGCTCATGGTGCGAATGTGATCCCAGGGTTATGGCGTTCATACTCATGGGCGGAGTGCCGCGCGTTGGAGGCGGGTGCGACGGCCGGCGAGGAGGAGGTGTGTCTCACGACGCTGGGCCGCTCCTACACCGTGGACCTGACCGCCATGCAGCAGCTCAACGACCACACGGGCACGGCGCGCCCCGTGCAGCGCGTCACCCCCGCGCCGCCCGCCGCCGACCCCGCCAGCGCCGCCAGCGCCGCGCCAGGTAACAACACACCCTACTGACCCAACAGGTTCACTTCATTCTATAAAACTTCTTTGAATTCAGACACTAACCATGTTATTCATAAACCTATTTTAACTATAATGCCGTTAAAGTCGGTTTGTTCTTTTTTGTTACATTAACATTTCCGATAGTAAGAAGAGGACAAAACCTATTTTAGCTAATGGAGGCTTGAGTGACGTTTATGAATAACACCATAAGTCCTGAACATTAAAATATATATATATTCTACACTCTCCGGCTAAGAATTCGTAACCGAAATATTAATTTAAAATTCAAGCTGTATGTCGCCTGGCATTGTAATGCACTGATATTGAACTGTAACTGATCTGAATTAAAAATGAGAAAACATACTCATTAAAAACTTCCAACGATGCCAGCACAAGCCATTAAAGAGCCCCCTCCGAATGCCACATATCCCTAGAAACAAGGTGGAATGAAACGTTCTCCTGGCCGTCTGTAGACTCTTCGCCTCCCATCATGTGTATATAGCATGCATCTATCTGGATAGATCTCTTCACTCTTGCCCATTCTTCGTGTCCCCATTCTGCGTGCTCGCGGGCATACCGATACCGTCATCGTGTTACTCGTGCGCTCCTAAGTTTAGAGCCATACGCGGGTCTTGTGGCGTCTAATTACTCTCAGGGAGTTGCCGTCTTACGGTTCACTCGCCTATGTTGTTATCACGGGCTTCTCGAAATTGATTTGTTATTTCAACTGCCGTAAATCGCCGATTTCGCAGCATGGCAGAACCAATATGGCGATCCTCGAGCAGTTGTGCATCTCGTTCTGCCGGTTCCTGTTCTTCTTATCTTCAGGCCAGTTTCTCGAAACGTTGGGCGACCCGCTAAACAGTGAAAGTAATACACCTGTTGTACTTGTTATAGATCGCAGACTTCTGCCTTCCTTTAACATGATAATAATTAAATAATGATTGTGGGAGGTGAAAATTATCGCCTTTTATTATTTTATTTTGACCAGCCCAAACAAAATAATCTAACAAAATAAACAGAGACAGAATGACAGTCTGTCAGATGTATTTATCGGAGGTTGGTGAAACAGGCGGTAAGTAGGACAACCGTAATTTGAAATTATTATAAAACAAAGCTTTACTCGCGTCTTTGCTCGCGTGAACCATAAGCATTTCAAAGAAGAAATCAGCATGCAAGCAAGCATGCTAGCAAGGAAGCAAGCAAGCATGATAGTGTGCTAGCATGCAAGCATGCAACAGCGCCAGCTAGCAAACATGGAAGCAAGCAAGCATTCAAGCAAACATGCATGCAAGCAAGCGTGCAAGTATTTTGCAAGCAAGCGAACATGAAAGCAACCAAGCAAGCAAGTATGTAAGCAAGCATGCAAGCAAGCATGCAAGCAATCATGCTATCAAGCAAGCATGCAAAGAAGCATGCAAGCGAGCATGCAAGCAAGAATGTAAGCGACAATGCAAGCAAGCAAGCATGCAACCAATCCTGCATGCAAGCAAAAATTTATGAGCAAGTATGCAAGCATTTACTGTCACGCGTGAACATCAATACGACCACACACAGCCACAGCTACATATTGTGCCCCCCGTCTAATCGAGCAAAATCTGTTATTTAGCTGTCTCACAGGAGCTACTTAAGGAATTGGGATGCACATTACTCCATGTATAAATATTAAATATTAATTAGGAAAAAAAATACCACTGATGATGATGATTATGATGAGGATGAAGATGAATGATGATATTATTTGACTGTCCCACAGGAACTACTTTAGGAATCGGGATAAAAGGTAGCATATGTCCTTCTCCGTGTCAAAGGCCATGTATGAGCATGCCAAATTTCATCAAGATCGGTTACGTAGATACGGCGTGAAGGCGTAACAAACAAACAAACAAAGTCACTTTCTCATTTATAATATTAGTTAGGATTTGCAGTTTTATTTAATTTTAATGTTTTTATGCTGTCGTAGATTATTTGAAGCTTTATTTTATTAGGTATAAAAACTCCTGTAATCATAGAGGTTGTTTCACGGATGTAGCTTCTTTAATTTATAAGTTACAGAAATTTTATTGCTTTGCCCCGTTTTCTTTGCCCGCGACATAAATACATACATAGATAGAAAAGCAGACCCCTTCGACCACTTCGTGCACTTTCTTTTTATTTATTATATGAATAGGTGTACTTCACATACTACAAACATGCATGAGTCAGAGGACAATTCAAGCTGATTAATGCTGAGGTGGTAATATGCAGATAAAGGTCCTGTCGGCAGTGCGTCTTGTGGTTTAACAGTTGCATTGTCGTGCAGACCCCCGCATCGCGATGGTTCGGTGCAACCCGTCGCTGGTGCGCGCGCTGCTGGCCGTGCTGCACGAGGTGTACTGGAGCTCGGCGGGCCCGGCCGTGCGCTCGCAGGCGCTCAAGGCCATCCTGCGCTGCGTCTACTACGCCGACGCCGCGCTGCTGCGACAGGTGCTCAAGATGCAGGTGAGCTTGGTGTGATATGACTTCAGAGGGTGAAGCTTAACGTCGAGGTCGTTTTCAGTTTTGTCTTAATATTTTATGTCTTTATCGTCTTGTCATTCTTTGAGTTGACCGTAACCAGACCTCGGCACCTAAAAGCGGTATTGAAATTACGGCGTGTTCTATCGTGCAGGTGATATCGTCGCACATCGCGGGCATGATGGCGTCGACGGACCTGCGCATCGTGGTGGGGTCGCTGCAGCTGGCGGAGATCCTGATGCAGCGGCTGCCCGAGGAGATGGGCTCGCAGTTCCGACGCGAGGGCGTGCTGCATCAGGTGGCACAACTGGCCGAGCGCGCGCCTGCCGCCACGCCCGCGCCGTCTCAACCCGCCTCGTCCCGCCAGCCCAAGCTAAAAGTACACACACCTTTACAATTGCTTGATTTAACTGTCTCATGCCTGCTTATTTTCTCAATTTTGAACCAGCTATACATATATTTAGGAATAGCATAATTGTTCTTATGTGTGATGTAATACATAATGTATATGGCGACAGCAGTCTGGTAGCTCTGCAAGCGCGCGCTCCAGCAGCGGCTCGTCGCCGCCGGCCTCCACCTCGGCCACATCGTTGGACCACAACTTGTCCCTGGCGTTCTCTGCCTCCGGATCCTTCATACCCACATCCATGCGTAAGTTCACATGCCCTCTTATATTTAAATGTTCGACGTTGGAGTTGTATTATACATACATATTATAATTGTGTATTGTTTGGAGCAGCGCTGGGAAGCGAGGGCAGCGTGCCCGAGGCCGGGCCGGCCGCCGCCGCGCAGGCGCAAGCCTCGTCCACCGCACACAGGTCAGTTGTGTTGCCCTTCTCGACAATATTCGACAGGTGAATACTAGTTTCATATTTGTATTTTGCAATCTGCATATTTTGCATCAACTTTGAAAGATATTAACGATAAATTAAGCTCTTGGGCTACCAAGTGTAGGTACGCGTAAGTAACTCATTCAACGCTTTGCATTGTGTCTCGTGTTCTTGTATTTGCTATATTTTATCATTATCACGTACGTTTGCAATTACATTGTGACGTCGCGCGACGTCGACGTGTCTGTAATATGTGTTTGAGTTTTTTTGGTGTATATCAGGTCGGCAAGCCCGCTGCAGCTGGCTGAGATGCTGAAGCGCAAGCGTGCGGTGAAGCGGTCGGGCGGCGCGCCCTCGCGGCACGCGCGCCGGCGCGACGACGCCGCCGCGCACTCGTCACAGGCCGCGCCGCCGCACCCGCACGCGCACTCGCACGCTGCCTCCGCGCACAGTAAGTCGCCACGTAAAGACACATCTCTGCTTATCCTCTTTATTTGCGGTCTATCAAATGTGTATCTTTCATACTGAGAAACCCATATTCAAAAGGTTACTCATGATTTGTGTTCTTTCACCATCACATGATTGAAGTATGAAAAAAACTGTTATCTGTTAACCGTCAGCCTAAAACATAACTAAAATATCTGTCGATGTCTCGTGAGACTTCCTTCTCGATCTGTAGAACGAAGAATAAACTGTGAGTGTAAACGTTGTCGCAGGCTCGAGTTCGACAGCGTCGTCGCGAGCGCCTCGCGTGCCCGGCGCGTCTAAGACCGCGTCGTTCCTGTCGTCGCTGAACCCGTCGCGCTGGGGCCGCACGCCGCACGCGCACAAGGACGCCGGCCTGCTCGCCTCGCCGCACGCCTCTGCCAACCTCACCGTGCAAAACAAGTACGTTACACACCCCACTAGGCGTCCGTACTCTGCACTGCACGCTCTGGCATCATTAGCGTAGTTTAACAGTGCGCCCTTGCCTGTTGACGACAGATATAATACATAAAATCTATCCAGGCTATCTTTTTTTATCCATATTCTTTTACTCCACCACGCTAACGAAGCGAAGGTACTGCGCGCAGGGTCCCTCCCTTCTCCTTGCGTCGTATATACTCAATGCTAAGGGTCGTGACCTCGACGAATAATATTTTCACGTACTACAGCGCAGGTATACATAGGGAAAGTAAGCTGAACTTCACTGTCCTTTTTAAGTTTACATTACGGCCGCTTAACCCTAAACTGAAAACTCCTAAGCGTAAATGCCTTAAAACAGTTTTAACAAATCCTTGCAATAACAATACCCCTAATTATTGCATTTAAGCGAAAATATTTTTTGCGAATGTATAGTGGTTCAGGATTGGTCTGTCTTTAAGCCAATGTTTGCTACATTCAAGAGTAATATTGTTGAGCGAAGACCATTTTGAGGAGCAGACGTTTTAGGAAACATATGACGTATATGCGACTTCAGTGCAATCATAGTGCAATACAGGAAAAGAGTCAATTGACTTCCTAGAAGTTAAATCAACCTATCACCTATCAACTTTAGTCTTATCTTTTTAGACTTAAATTATTTACTTAATATTCCGCTTAGCTATTTTTAAGAGTACTTTACCTCTAATTTCATGACTTGTTGACCTTAGTGAGATGTTGTGGCCTCGCCGTAAACCTAATGGAAATATATCTTTTCTTAATATGTCGCTGTCTTAAGCTGCACTTGCACACATGTACTACGCACTGTGATAACATATCTCTACAAGTAAAAATTATAAATGCAACTGCTACATCAAAAAAATGAGAGGGAAGTTGTAATTTTTGCGCGGTTGTTCATTAGTTAATTACTAATATACTAGAGAGGTAAACTTCGCTTGTGTGTATTTGCATGTATGTTAGGGGGGTAATCTGTAAAACTCATAAACCAATTTTAAGAATCCTTTCACTAATATAAAACACTTCTCCTGATTAATAAGTGCTACTTTACTTCTGGATAAACTAAATTCCAGCGAGACTTAGTCGAAATTGCAGGCTGCAGCGAGTTGAAACATAAAATGTTTTCTTTTTTTGCATTTTAGCACTTAGTCCTCAATTTTAACTAAAAAATTAGAACCCACTGCCTGCATTTCACTTTCTTTTGAAATGCGTTAGTACGCGTGTTCAAATTATTCTTTTGAAATGCAGGCAGCGGGGACAAATTTTTTTTTGCTTTGTGTGCTAAGCCATCGATGTAAATTTTCCAATAACTTCTAGCCCTGTAACTATGTGTTAAATTTTGTTGCAATGCCAGTGAATCTACATGTACCTATTAAGTTGAACTGGAAAGTCAGAAGTAGCTAAGCAACCGTAGCGGTCACAATGATCTGCACAAGCTTTTATGTCTATAATAATATAGAGCCGTGCTTAGATCATTGTGAACGCGTCGGTCGTTTAGCTACTTTTGCTGCTGACTGTACCTCTCTGTTGTGTGAAAAATATTATTGGTTTCAATCGCCGCTATGCTGTTTTTAAGATTAAACCTAAACAAGGATCACGGAAACAGGGGACGGAATTAAACAAAAAACTGTTTAAAATTTCATTTTGAATTGAAGCTTTTTTGGTGACTGTATTTTTTGTTGATTGTATATACTTGTATACAAAATTTCAAGTCAGTCGGACCATCGGAAAGGAATGGAATCGGGTCAAATATAATGTGTAAGAAAGTGGCCCATACATTTTACAACAGGATATGTTTTTCTACAAGGTTTGAGCGATTTTATTAAATGTGAAATTACACAACTTAATCACACAAGTATTATGAGCGAATGTATTTCCGATGCTCTTCATGCAACAGTGAATGTGTTTTTGTTGCCAGCCCGATAAGCTAATAATAAGAGATCCTGTGTATGATTACTGTGATGTGCTGAGTATTACTGAGTATGGTAATATTGTGTAGAGAGAAAGTCCGCGAGTGGATCCAGTGGACGGCGGCGCGCCTGCAGCGCGAGCGTGGGGCGCTGGGCGGCGGCGGCGGCGCGCTCGAGCAACTGGCCGCGCTGGCCGCCGCCCTGCCGCACGCCGCGCACCACCGCGCCGCGCTCGACCAGCTCAGGGACACGCTCGTCAATCACGACGTCTCGCCCTTCGAGGTACACACACTCGCTGTACAAGCTGGGGTCTATACTTTTGATACTTTTTTACATTTTCACTTTCACCTGTTCATCTCTTATACCGTAGATACAAAACTCCAAACAGAAGAACCCTTCAAAAAAAGTCCGAATTCCAAATCGTCATCTTTTGATAGCCAGGCTCTACCCCTGCACTCCGTCCCGTCTCAAACCATTCTAGCAACTCTACAGAGTAGTACAAATAAACCTTATTTTATTTTTAGCCGTTTCAACTCCAGGTATCCCAAGTACTTGCACCACAAGGCCAGTGGGCCTTTATGATAAAGAGAGATAAGGCCACACCGGTCTCATTTCTGAATAAAGAAATGTGCAGAAACAAACTAATTTGTCATGGATATTTTTGTGCAAAAAATATAGAGTGAAGTCACCCCCGCATATTTGCGGAATAATTAATACTACTAAACGTGAAGTCTCACTCTAAGAAGACCGGTATTTATGCGTTAAGACAAGCTTGATCACGTGTTCATGCTCTGTCGCATAGCGCGCACTCTTTCATTATGCTATGGTATTTAAGTTGCTCAACCACATCGCTAGCATCACGCATTCGGCGCAACCGACGGCTGATCGTACGTGAAGTGATCGGAATAGCGCAATGGAGCTGCTCAGATGATAACTCGGTTAATCATTGCATTACTGCGTACTGAGAATCCCTAAATTAGAATCAAAAATGTTGTGTTCTCTTCTGACACTGATTAATTTAGACACAAGCAGAAACGAACACTAACTGTTATTGTTATGATTTATGAAAGATGCTCGGCACACATTGTACGCATTAATATTAGCATCAGGATACGCCCCTTGCAACATTTTGAAATAGGAACGGTGTTGCGAGCCCGGCGGCGGGGAGCGCATCGGCACCCGTGCGGACGTGCTCGCGACTCATATCACTGAGACTACTTGTAGTAGGTACCTCAAAATTGCCAAGAAAATCGGAGTACCGAAGGGCCCGTCCTTTTATACCTATAAAACAGTACCGTGACTGACTGACTGACAGACAACGCACAGCCTAAACCACTGGACCTAGAGACTAAGGGCCTTATTCATAAACGTCACTCAAGCTACAATAGGTTTTGTCTTCTTCTTACTAATGGAAATGTCAATGTGACAAAAAAGGACAAACGAACTTTAACGGCATTTTAATTAAAATAGGTTTATGAATAACAGGGTTAAAATTTGGCAAACGTACACCTTGAGTATCCTACAGCTACACCAAGAAGGAATTTTTCGAAATTCCCACGGGATAGGGAACTAGCCCATTTTGAAATATTTCACGGGGGCTTATGCACACTATAAATGTTACGATTATGCGTCAATGTTTATTTTGGACGCGGTCCATCTGCAGGTGAACCACTCGGGCGTGCTCGGCGCGCTGCTGGCGTACCTGACGGGCGTGGAGGGCGTGGAGGGCGAGCCGGCGTCGAGCAGCAGCCGCGAGCGCGACGGCGAGGGCGAGGGCCGCGACGGCCGCGACGGCCAGGTGGCCGCCTGCGAGGACCGCCTGCGCCTCTTCCTGCACGTGTTCGCCGACATGCCGCTCCACCCCGAGTAAGTGAACAAACCTAACCTTACTACAGAACGACAGCATGTAGAACGCAGGTTAAAAAATCCGCCGTATTTCATAATAATCGATAAATACAAAAATTACAATCGCGTGTAACACGTTCGTAAAAGCAATTTTATGCACTAGTTGTACAATCTACTATTGTTGATTGTGTGTGCAGCATCGGCGAGTGGAACGAGGTGGGCGTGGCGAGCGGCGGCGGTGCGCTGGCCGCGCTCGTGACCAAGGTCAACGCGTGCGTGTCCCACCTGGAGCAGTTCCCGGTGCGCGTGCACGACCTGCCCGCGCGCCCCGCCACCAGCGCGCTCAAGTTCTTCAACACCCACCAGCTCATGGTAACTGGACACCACTAGCTAACATATCATTTACAGCAGAACGTCTTTCCTGCGCGCTAATAAGTGACAAAATGATATAGCTAGCCGCCCCCCAGGGGCGACAAAAAATATTTACCTACTCTACTAACCTCCGAACTTATCTTTTACGCATCTCTCGGGATGTTCTGATCATTTGCCGCACACAGGTACACGCAAGCTTCACGCTTGACGAATCTAGTACTCATAAAATAATAGTTAATGCAACTGTCACATAATGAGTGTTTTAAGGCCTAATTATGTAGAGTTGCATACATTACTTTATCTACACACATATTATAAGTACTCTAAGACGGGTTCAGAAGCCGAAGGCATAATAAACCTGTCACGAATTTGGCTGTTTCTTTTTCTAAATCATAGACAATCCTATCCAGCTGACGTTTCGTATAGATTGTTTTTTAGGGTTCCATACCTCAAAAGGAAAAAACGGAACCTTTATAGGATCACTTTGTTGTCCGTCTGTTTGTCTGTCTGTCTGTCGAGACCTTTTTTCTCTGAAACGCGTTTAGGTAGCATGCTGAAAGTAATATAAAATACTCAAGCCTGCGGTCCCTTCAAGCTGTGAAAAAATCAACCTTCTAAGTAAACGCAATCAAAAGATAGTCATTAAAAAGGCTATTTCCATACAAATTGCCGAAATCCAAAACCCTAAAGGGTACTTCCAGTTGTCCTAGAAACTTGAAATTTGGTATGAAGGTAGCTCTTAAATCTTGAATTTTTATGTCTGTCTGTAGATTTCACAGAACAATATAAGATGACCCCACACTGCGTACATTTTGCTTAGGAGCAGGGCTCTGCTAACACTGGACTTCTTAAAACACTGGGGAAAAGCGTTAAAATCTTTCTACGGTTTTTTTTTATTGAGGACTATTTTTAAATTGTATATTGGTTTTTGAAGACGAAAATTAACTGTCGTAAGGATGGTCCTTAACTCATTACCTACGGTTTCTGAAGGCATAATAGAGGACTTACGATATGTGTGTAAGATACACGTTTTGTTTTCTTTCAGTGTGATCTCAAACGTCATCCCAGTTGCACCAATCTCAAGCAATGGAAAGGAGGCGTAGTACGAATTGACCCGCTTGCCTTAGTGCAAGCTATTGAAAGGTACTAAAGCAAAATTAATGCAGCAGTATGGCTTAGTGTTGTGTGGTTTTGAAGTAGAGCCCAAATTTTTATCCTACTACAGACAGAAATAGTATCAACGCCCTGTTTTTGTTAGGACGTAGTGAAATAAATGCTAAACTCGAATTATGTCGTGAATGGTCCTTTTATTTCACTAGAATCGAGTTCACGCTAATTCCATGTTAAAAGCGCGTTAGGACGTATGACGATTATTTTTAGCAACACATCTGCATCGATAGTTGATGCCTGAATATTAATAAATTAGTTATTTATTGAATAATATAGTGGTTAAATTGCGACAGTAAATCATAAAATTATGTAGTTACTTATTATTAATAAAAATAAATTTTTACTTACTGTGTCCGTAACTTCGTCTCCGTATTTATAAACTTTAACGATGCCAAATCTTACACTGCTCAGTGCGCGCGGTGTTCTTAACAAACATTTAAAAATTACCCAATAAAAAAACATAAAAAGTAATATATAAAATATCTGGGCATGATCCTTTGATTAGGAACCTACAAATACAAAAATATGAAACCCGACCGCAAGAAACTTGATATTATGTTGTTCCCAATTAAAGGACCAGGCCCAGAAATTTTACTTTTATTTTTTTGTATAGGTTTTTTGTCGGCGGTAATTTTTTTTGGACACTACGTTATTATTTACTTCACGTATGTTTTTTTATATTTGATTAAAAAAAAATAAAACGACCTTGGTTCCCGAATTAGCCCTACTGAAGACATTGGGCTCTTACATTTGGTATCTGACCTTGATACTAAACCCCGACATTTTCATTTCAAAGTTTAATATCTTAAAAACGGCTGAACTGACTTTTTTGACTCGCAATAGCCCTCATTACATTATTCTTGATTGCTTTTCCGCTTGAAATGTGCTAAGTTACTGCGTGCGATATGTAAGCATGACGATTATAATTTTTTGTAAAGGATACGGGTGGCTTTGGCTCACCCACCGTTAAGCTACCTCTCACATCTGAGATGGAAAAGCTACATAATAATTGGTGTTAGGTTAATTAGGTGTAACGATGTTAGAGGGATGTATACGAAAGATGTTAATGTGTTTGCGAGTGTGGCAGATACCTGGCGCAGCGCGGTTACGCCAGCGCGCGGCCCCGCGACGGTTCCGCAGCGGCGCACTCGGATGAGGACGCCGGTTCCGACGAGGACGTCGAGGACTCGCTCGCCGCGCCGCCGCACCACCAGCCCTCCGAGTCAGTACCCATCCACACCCGATAGGCCGACACCAAAGCCTTTCACAACATCACATCACTGACATTACAAAGCGACTGACTGACTGACTGGCTCACCATTCATCAACGCCCAGTGCAAACTCTTGAACCTAGAAAGCTGAAATTTTGCATACTAGTTCTCTTTATGATGTAGACAAGAAATAAGAAGGAATTTTGTGGAATTCCCGTTAGATAGGGAGTCGTGTCACGGGAGCGAATCCGCGGTTGCAAGCGAGTATAATACATAACTACTACTTTTACCTTAAAGGCCCCATATACGGTACGATCCGTTGCATTGTTACGATCTGTCTGTTGTTACTGATCGAAACGACGGATCTGTAGTGTATGTTAATCGTAACATCGTAAATCGTGACATGTTGAAAAGCGTTAAAATCTTTCTACGGAACCCTCGTGGCCGGTTTTTTTATACCTAAAAGAACCATCCTTAATGCACAAACGTGCAATAAAACTTTTAAAAGCACAATTTAAACACGTATTTGAAGTAAAATATACATTAGCATTTATTCAGCACAAGAGGAAAAACAGAGTACGACATAATCAAACATGTCGATCAAAACTAAAAATACCTAGATGCGATCGGCAAGGATTACATAAGGTTCAGACAGTCGGCCATGACACCTCCAACAAAAACATCATTGTTCCTATTGGAAAAAACCGCATTCAATCGCCAACGTCATCCTCTATTAAATTCTAATAAAAAGGAAATGAGTAACAATTCGTCAGTCCATACTTCCATACATACTTAATACTGATTATTAAGCTTATATTATAAAAGCTAAAGTAACTGTCTCTCTGTCTGTCTGTTTATTACCTCTTCACTCTGATACTTGCAGATCGGACCACAAGCTGGAGTTCCTGATCGGCGAGACGGTGCTGCCGTACAACATGACGGTGTACCAGGCCGTGCGCCAGTTCGGCGAGCACACCGACGCCGACACCGACACAGAGACGCCGCTCGGTGCGTCCCCGTAGTCCCCAACGACCAACGAGTCAAGCGGAGTGTTCTTAGCTTTCTGGTGCTCTGCACAGCGTCAGTGGCACGTCAACCCTCGTCTGACCTATTTTTGCTCACTGGCGATTTACTTAGTTTCAAATTAAAATCGAAAGTATTTCCACGTTTGTTCACTAAACCTGTTTTAACTAAAATGCCGTTAAAGTTCGTTTGTCCTTTTTTGTCACATTGACAGAGGCAAAACCTATTTTAACTAATGGAGGCTTGAGTGACGTTTATGAATAATGGTATAAATATTGTGTCTCTTTCAGCAAACGCGGGCATCTGGGTGCAGACGCACACGATCTACTACCGCGCCGTGGAGGCCGGCGAGCCGCCGCGCGTGGACGCCGCCGCCTCGCGCAAGGGCAAGGGCCAGCCCACCAAGCTCTCGTCGCGCCGCAAGCCCGACGTGCTCTGGAACGGTGAGCCCTTTGCATACGTACGAGAAATTTGTGCTCATGCGCGGTATTATTATGACAAAGTATTTTGTTTTGTTGAATTAATTTCCGAAAACGTTTATTCATATGTTATTCATATGCTATTATTAGTATTGCTATATTTTTCAGTTTCATTTCAAAACGTACTATATAATTTGTGTACCGCAGAGGGCGCAGTCCCGGCTCGCGAATCTCCCTTGGTGATGATCCTGCGATCCCCGCTGCTGGCGGTTGGCGGCGGCGGCGGAGGCGGCGGCGGCAGCGGCGGCGGCAGCGGCAGCGGCGAGGTGAAAGACGCGGCCCTGCCGGCGCTGGGCCTGCTGCGCGCGCTGCACGCGCTGTCGCGGCACTGGCCCTCGCTGTACCGCGCCGCCTGCCTGCCCGACCAGCGCCCGCTCGTGCCCAACGCAGACTTCATCAACGCCAAGGTATAACTACCGCCAAACCCACTATGCCCACCAACATAACAACATTATTGGCTACTTATCCAAACATACAAAACGGTACATAATCTAAATTTCTTTGTTTTCGTTAAGCTCGCTGCCAAAGCCAACAGACAACTTCAAGATCCACTTGTTATAATGACTGGAAATCTTCCTCCATGGCTAAAAAAGATCGCCTATGCGTGGTAAGTTCAATTGAGAGTCAAAATTATTGTGTTTTTGGGTGAATCGTGTTCACATTATAGTGAATGTTATCATTTTCAGTCCATTCATATTCCCGTTCGAGTGTCGACACCTATTGTTCTACGTAGTGTCGTTCGACCGCGACCGCGCGCTGCAGCGACTAATCGAGGCGGGCGGCGAACGCGGAGGCGCGGCGGCGGCGGGCGGCGCGGGCGCGGACGCGGAGCGCGTGGCGCCTCGCCTCGACCGCCGCAAGCGCACCGTGCAGCGCCAGAACGTGCTGCGACAGGCCGAACACGTCATGCACGAGTTCGCGCACTCCAAGGCTTTACTTGAAATACAATACGAAAACGAAGTCGGTACCGGTCTCGGGCCCACGCTTGAATTTTACGCGCTCGTCTCCCAGGAGCTGCAGCGCGCTGATCTCGATCTCTGGCACGGCAGCGAGAACTTTAAACAGAAACCGACTTCTTTTGGAGGAGACATAGTGAAGAACCAGCCGGCCATGGTGACCGACCGGTCGTCGGCGGACGCGGCCGCGCGCCTGGCGTCCTCGGTGCGCGACGCGCTCAGCCTCAGCGAGGAGCGCGCCGCTGAGCCTTCGGACCTGGAGAAGGAGACCTCCATCCCCTCGCCGGCGCCCGACGCTACCTTCGTATCCTGGCCGTGCGGCCTCTTCCCACAGGCCATCGGCCGCAACGCGCGCGCCAGCCATCTCTCGCGCGTCAAAGCCAAATTCCGTTTCCTGGGCAAATTTATGGCTAAAGCCGTCATGGATTCAAGAATGGTGAGAACAGTCTTTATCTTAAAATGCTTATATACGAAATGTGATAGTATCGTGCTTAACTGCCTGTCGTCGGTCAGGTGGACATCCCGCTGTCGGTGTCGATGTACCGCTGGGTTGTTGGCGAGGAGCGCTGGCTGAGCCTGAGCGACGTGCGGCACGTGGCGCCCGAGCTGTGGCGCTCGCTTTGCCGGCTGCGCCGCGTCGCCGAGCGCGCCACCGCCATCGCCAACGACGACTCGCACTCGCCAGACCAGAAACAAGACTTGGTAAATCCTCTATTGACAATACGACGCCTAGTTTTCAATCAACTTACACAGAGCTATATTAGGATAGAAGAAAAGGGTGTGTATCTCGCGTGCCGAAAAAAGGGCTGAGAACCTCATTACGCATTACCGCTTTCCGCGTGCGACGTCAGTTATTAAAAACAAAATACCTTGTTGTTCAGTCACCAGCATTAATATAGCGTTAGAAAGAAAAGTATATGACGACACTCGACGGCATAAAGATCTAATGGGTTGCGGCCGGCATAAATATCGTTCTTGGTTAAGGGCTTAAAAATATCTGATACTCTACAAAATCAAAATTGTGTGGCTCATCACGTGAAGTGAAAACGTTGGACCCCTTTTTCCGACTACTGCGCGCACGGAGGTCACTCTAAGCGATCACTAGTGTATCTTAATGTTCCTCATTTGTATCTGTTGCTATATTTTTGTACAATAAAGCATTGAATTCATACATGGTGAGTTTGAAATTTCGATTCAGATATCGTAAACAAATTAATCGTATTTGAATGAAGCGTCAAAGTGACATATGAAAAGCTGTCAAATAAAAATTCAAATGGTCCGAAACCGGAGTATGACATTCAATGTTGTGAATTTCAGTGACATTTTTAAATAAATTTGTACATTGAAACGATTTGATTAATTTAATATATTTAAATATCAAACCAGCTTTTGCTTAGTAAGTATTTATTTATTTTATTTCATTTTTATTTTGTAACAAAAATATGACTGAAAGTTACGTTAAAATAAGAATGTACACCACAGCTGTAATTAGGACTCCCAGCAGACCGACCACAGGTTAAGTAAAAAAAATTACCAGCTCGTGTCTTCGATATGTCTTCGTCACAACGATTAAGGTCAAAATAAAGTTAAATGAAAAAATGGCAATTTAGAATAAAATCTGATGATTGGAAATTGTTAAGAAAACCTATTCCTCGAAATGGTTTTTGAATTAGCATAGGTTGTCAAAAACTGGTACATCCCCATTACGACAATTCATCATCATCATCATCATATCAGCCGACAGACGTCCACTGCTGGACATATGCCTCCCCCAAGGGAATTGAAATTCCGAAATTGAAAGGTAAAGAAATGCACGTCAACCTATACGTAATTAAGTAGGTAGGTAGAGGTAGGTACCTACTTACCAAAGGTTTACTTTTTAGGGTTCCGTACCTCAAAAGGAAAAAACCGAACCCTTATAGGATCACTTTGTTGTCCGTCTGTCTGTCAAGACCCTTTTCTCTGGAACGCGTGGAGGTAGCATGCTGAAATTAATACCAAATACTAAAGCCTGCGGTCCCTTGAGGCTGTGAAAAAATCAACCTTCTAAGTAAACGCAATCAAAAGATACAGTAATTAAAAAGGCCATTTCCATACAAATTGCCGATTTCCAAAAACCTAAAGGGTACTTCCAGATGTCCTATAAACTTGAAATTTGGTATGAAGGTAGCTCTTATAGCACAACCACTCCGAAAAGTCTCAAAATCTTAATTTTTTATGTCTCGTCTGTAGATTTCGAAGACCAATATAAGTTGACCCCACACTGCGTACATTTTGCTTAAGAGCAGGGCTCTGCTAACACTGGACTTCTTAAAACACTGAGGAAAAGCCTTAAAATCTTTCTACGGAACCCTCGTGCTCGAGTCCGACTCGCACTTGGCCGGTTTTATTTATGTCACCCATATTACAATTATTAATTATTACAAGTTTTTATTTTAATTTGCAAATGTTAGTACATATTATGTAGGTACGTGCATGTATACTCAGAGGCAAAATTAATCGCCCACCTTTTTTTCCTTAAATAATGTAAAAACTGTTATTTAAATACTTTTACAATAAATAGTAAAAAAGGGGTGGACTATTTATTGTGCCGCTGAGTAGGTATATGTAGCTATATATGTTCGGATCAAATCTTGCGAGTTAAATTTCTTATTTGCGTCGCGTCGTATCAGGTCGTATGCCATTTGTTTACAAAATTAGAGTAATAGGCATGTAACCTTGTACTATTACGTATTCTGTGACATAACTTATTAAATGTTCAGATTGATTATTTTTAAAAGAAGGCAACCCTAACGTAGTCAGAAGAGATAAGACATACACGATGCCTGTGCGACCTGAATTGCGCTTTATTGTGTCGTAGCAAGAGTGGCTATTTATTTAAATGATTTTGCTAAGTCAGAGTTCTGTACTTGTACTATTATGTATTCTGTGGTAATACTACTGAATTGGGATGTACTATTTTTTGACAACCTATGCTAATTCAAAAACCATTTCGAGGAATAAGTTTTCTTAACTATTTCCAATTATCTGATTTTATTCTAATGATTTTATTGATAAGTTATTGCTATTTTTAACCGACTTCAAAAAAGGAGGAGGTTCTACATTCCACTGTATGTATGTTTTTTTTTCTTTTTTTGTGGTCGTTCCAAATCCCACTTGTGGTATATATTCTTATTTGAACATAACTTTCAGTCACACTTTTGTCCCAAACTAAAAATAAAATAAAATAATTAAGCACTTACGAAGCAAAATAGGAAGTTGATGTTTAAATATATAATTTAATCAAATCATTTCAGTGTACAAATTTAGCTAAAAATGTCACTGAAATTCGCCACATTAATTGTCATACATCAGTTTCGGACCATTTGCACACATTTTCATTTTTATCTGACAGCTTTTCTCAAGTCGCTTTGACGTTTTATTCATACACGATTAATTTGTTTACATTATCTGAATATACATTTTAAACCCAACGTATATGAATGTAAATACTTTATTGTACAAAAATATAGGAACAGATACAAATGAGGAACATTAAGATACACTAGTGATCGCTTAGAGTGACCTCCGTGCGCGCAGTATTCGGAAAAGGGGTCCAACGTTTTCACTTCACATACTATTTTAAAGACAAGAATTTCAAAGGCGATACTTCTGATTTGGGTTTTATAATTTTCTCTGTATCTTCTGCACGTATATTTTCTGTGAAAGTTGGTGCAATCAGGCACGCAATACGTATATTTGTCCATTTTGTCGCAAGATAATTAAAATGAACAGCAAATATCGGTAGCATAAGGTGACGTGATTGACAATGACATGACATGTTATGTGTAAGTGTTGCCAGTCAAACATTGCTAAACGTGCATTAGGGTGTATTTAAAAGAAAAAAAATCTGTTATCTTGATCAAACCCGCTCATTGTGACGTCTTCGCTGTAGCTTAAAATTTTAATTAATATAAAAATAATACGCATTTAAATTAAAATAATGAAAAACTTGTGTCTTTATTTTGACCTATTCTATCGAAATAAAATATAAACGGTGGGGGTTAGATTTTTTGGTACATCCCCATTAAGTTCATGTTTGCTGATTGATCACATATTTTTGATTTCGTCAAGTATCAGATATTTTTAAGCGACTCGGTGTCCGATACTTATGCAGTTATCCAAAAACGATATTTATGCCGGCCGCAACCCATCAGATCTTATTGCCGTCCAGTGTCGTCATATGTTTTTATCTACACACATATCATAAGTCCTCTACAATACGTTCAGAAGCCGTAGAAAATTACCAGCATTTCAGCACGTCGTCGCCGCCAGCCTCCGCCAACCACCACCAGCAGTAAAGTAACTTTTCGATATCGAATTCGATGTTTCAAATTTGAAAACCAACGTGATTTACAATCATAGTGAAATAAAACGGATCACTCACGTATGTATATAAGTCGAGTTCAGTCCGATATGTATAAATAATAATGCGATAATAAAAAAAATACAGTTTACGCAGTTTACGAAACGTCACCTCGGTATGTTTGTCTATGATTAAAAAAAACAGTCAAATTCGTGACAGGTATGGGTATGATAATATGCCTTCGGCTTCTGAACCCATCTTGGAGTACTTATAATATGTGTGTAGATAAAGTAATGTATGCAACCCCACATAATTAGGTCTTAAAACACTCGTGTGATCTTATTACGAAACTCAGCTTCACCTCGTTTCATAAAAACACTCGTGTTTTAAGGACCCTCATTATGTAGCAGTTGCATAAACTATTATTGCCTGCTACACTCAACACTAACTGTTCAATCACCACCAAAATAGCTGTCAATCGAGGTATTTTGAACCGACTTCAAGAAAGGAGGAGGTTCTATGTTTCCTCACTGAATTATCCACACATAGTTTAGTGAAAACAAATGGTTCGATCAGATAACCGCGCTGGAACTGGACGGCTGCCCGATCGAGGAGCTGGGCCTGGACTTCATCCTGCCGGGCGACGGCGGCACGGAGCTGCGCCGCGGCGGCCGCGACCTGCCCGTCACCGCTCACAACCTTCACGACTACATCACGCTCGTCACGCACTGGCTGCTCCACGAAGGTTCGCACGCATTTCACGAATTATCTCAATCATTCCTGACTATTAGGCAGCTTGGTTAATGTGTGCTTACAACCCTCTCGTTGTTGATAGAAAGGTCGAAAGCAGAAAGTCTTGACTTCAGGACGCACATTTATGAAAAGCGACCGTTTTTTTGCGCTCATATCTAGACAAAAAAAAGGTATATTTAATCAGAGCTGTAGAATACTTTATCTTATTAGCTTTCATTGTGTAGTGTAAATAAATTTCTTATGACGTATCGTTTTAGAGATGTAAAGAAAAAAACGGGGTCGTTTTTGTGCAGCTGAACCCCCCTCCGGGGCTTACCTCCGCCTTTTAGTATGTTTGCCTCCTAACTAGTCCAAACATAGTTCCGAAGTCAAACTTTCTGCTTCCAACCTTTCCTTCCACAATCATTTGTTGGCCGGACTAAAGGTCAATATTGACTTTTACGTCAATGCACTAGAGATGTATAGAAATGTATAGGAAGCGATAATCAAGCAAAGTGCACTATTCTTTCCATATCATTAGAAGACCCACGACATTTTTTAACATTTTTTTTTTACAAACAGGTGTGATAAGACAACTGGAAGCATTCAAAGAAGGATTTGAATCCGTATTCCCGTTAAGTAATCTCAAAATATTCTACCCTGAAGAACTAGAACAAGTGTTCTGCGGAAGCCCATCGGGTAAGATCCAAATATATTTTTTAAAGTTCACGTCTTATTTTGTGAGTGTTCAAATAGAAAATGTACGTAAATCAAAAGCTTGAAAGACACGTTTGTAGACATCCAGTATGAGAATTGGGCGAGTACTTAAAATAGCCGATGTTGGTGATTGCAGGAGGTCGCGAGCAGCGCTGGGAGCCGCGCATGCTGGCGGAGTGCATCCGGCCCGACCACGGCTACACGGCGGAGTCGCGCGCCATCCGCATGCTCATCGACATCCTGGCCTCCTACTCGCGCGAGCAGCAGCGCCTCTTCCTACAGTTCGTCACCGGCAGCCCGCGCCTGCCCACCGGAGGTGCGCCCGGCACACTACCTCTACTCCAAACCAGTCATATCCTAATATAATATTATAAACGCGATAGTTTTTGACGTTAAAATTACTGAACGGATTTTGATCAAACTTAACAGTAATATAGTTTATTTGTATATCTGAAAAACACACAGCTACTTTTTATCCCGTAAAATTGCAGTTCTCGCGGGATAGCGACAACCTACTCTTAAGCCCTTTTTCCTTTTTACCTTTTTCTATAATTTTTTTTGCAATCCCCAAAATTAGTAGGTATTAAAATAAAAGAGACGATTTACTGTCATTCGGCACAAATGGAAATTCGTCTACTAGAAGTTATACGTCAAATTAGAAAAATGACAATTTGAAATACATCAACAAGGAAAATTGACCAACCAGAATGTTGAAAATAAAAATATGCCCCATAGTAAAAATGTCGGTGTCCTATCACTTTGTAGCCAATCATTTAGCGAATTTTCGTTTCACAACCAACGATTGACAAATCCATCATTCCTAAAATTATCTTTACACAACTACTGATTTCGCAAATAATTTATTTTATCGAATAATAACTTCACAAATTTTCATTTCGTATCGTATAATTTGTCAAATAGGTTATTTTATAACGATATCAAATAGTCAACTAACGTATCACCTACCAACGTTTGATATATTACTTTGTCACTGGTTTTATTTTATTTAAATAAAATATATTAAATCGCCGTTACCTTTTAAAAGACTCAGCCCTTTTGAGGACGTTCGGGCGGACAGACAGACTTACTGACGGAGAGATTGAATAGTTTAGGTTAGGTTACACTTACGTCAAGGCGCGAAGCGCCTCAAGTACGCGGAAAAGGAGCTCCGTTGACACCGTCCAGAAATTGGGGTTGAGTATAATATTTTTCAACACATTTGCTAGAAGTTCGGCTTAGAAGTCCAATTCAGAAATCAATAAGCAAGGAGCAATAAACTTACGCAGTTCGAGTATACATTTCATACCTACCGCCCCGCATTTCGTTACGCAGAAAGTAATTTTTACGGAACAGTGTTTACCAATTCACGTTTTGCAAAATAACCGATTTTAAAAACGATTTATTTATGAAATGAACATTTTTAAAATAATAATTTGTCTTTCCATAATTATGTTTGTCAAGTGTCAAAATTTCTAAATGTATAATTGTCGAGTAATTATTTATAAAATGAGCATTATTTGCAACAACGTGTTTGTGAAATGAATAGTATATGAAACGTTGGTGGTGAAATGAACTTTTGTTAAACAAGTTTCGACAAAACATTACAACATTAGTGAACCAAAATTGACAAATATCTGTATAGATAGATATATGTCTTAAAATATATGTCCATTTGTACTTAAGTATACTCAAAACTATGGTCAATTGTAAATATGTACATCGTATTATCGTCCAAATGCAAATGTTCAGCGGATCTATATCAGGACAATAATTTATATTTTGGTTGTAATTTATATTAGACTATATCCACTTTGTGCGTATTTAATTTTGGTCTTTATTTTCTTTCTTTGGTCTTTGGGCTTAATTAATTTACAACGAAAAGAAATTTGGTTTTAAATATTTTTCAGCACAATTACATTTTGAGTAAATTCACTTTGGCTACTATTACTTTTGATCTAACTTCAGAATGGTCATTTCAAGTTGACCAATTTCCATTTGTGCCGAATGACAGTAAATCGAAGAGACTTGAATTCAGATTTTTCTTACATCCTGCATACGAGGGGTAACCTTTTATTTGACAATGTACATAACGATGAACATGGACAGTACATAGCACAAACGTCATCTATGAATTTTTCTGTTGTTCACATCGACTTTAAACATTAAAGACAGGCCACGCACCTCTTTAGCGGTGACAAAATGCGGGCTTCACTCATTAGCTGTCATTAGACTGACATATAAAACTTCAAGGGAATATACCACCTGGATAATAAGTATATTATTTACTTACGTATGAAATGTGATTCCTTCTGTTTCTTTTTTGTGTTATTTGTACAGTTCATAAATGTGCACGACGTCATTTTGAGCAGTTGAAACTGTTGAAATTGGACAAGTCAACGAGATATTACCTGCACGGCGACTGTTGGCGACTAAGTCACCGAGTAACCTAATCACCTATATTGCTTGTCCGCGCGCTGTGAGGGGGTGGCGTATCCGTCACTATTTAGTACATCAATGGTTGTTCAAAATTATGCCATAAACCAAAGTACCTAAATGTCAAATATCATTAACACATTTTTCAGTACATATAAAATCAGAAGAAACTGGAATTCAGGATTTCTAATTTTTGTTCTGCCAAATAAAGGGTGAACTTAACAAGGTGACCGTTTTCCAGGTTTCAAAGCACTAAACCCGCCGCTGACCGTGGTGCGCAAGTCACTAGAGTCGTCGCTGGACCCGGACGAGTACCTACCGTCGGTGATGACGTGCGTCAACTACCTCAAGCTGCCCGACTACAGCAGCGCCGAGGTGATGCGCGCCAAGCTGCGCCTCGCCGCCTCGGAAGGCCAACACTCCTTCCACCTCTCCTAAACGCTCTCCAGCACCCGCGTCGTGTCCACGCCGCCTACGCCCCGTCGCTCCCTCTGCAGCGCCCAACACGGACACGCCCTCACCGCCCGCTGCTCGCAAGCAGTCTCGGTTCAATAACATAACATCCTTCGGTTCGCGGTAACAGTGTGATACGTCGTTAGCGCCGTATATTCGCTCCGGCTCCGGGCATCTAGTTTTTGTGCAATCAGAGTGATTTATATATTATACCTTTTGTAACAGACACTCCAAAAGTGCTGTGCAGTCATTTATGATTTTTGTTTTTTTTTTTCTCTTTGGATTATTTTTTACAATGAACATGTTTATACTATATTCTGTGTTAATGTAATGTGATAGGTTTGTATATTTCTTTATCATACTATAGGGAGACTAACGACTCTCAATAGAGTAGTATACGGTGTAAGCGTGTGACGTGATTAGTTGCGGCGCGACTCGACGCGCCCGCGGCAGTGCTCGCCGCCCGCCCGGCGCGCCGATCGAGGAGCTATTGCCGGAAACTCGTCGCCTGTACCGCCATCATTGTTATATCATAGTTATATATTATAAAAATAAGCTCCATTATAGTTGAAGGACTTTTAAAATCATCCTTCAAGAATAAAGAGTTATAATAGCATTTATTACCAAACGGTGTATGTTTTTTTTTTTTTCATTTTATCATTTAAGTCCCATTAAAGAGTAAAGTGCAAAATTTTAATATGTAATAATTTCAATAAAGCGTGTAAACATATTGAATCAGTCAATTAGTTTTATTTGTCGTTCGAAAGAATTTGGCTTCACATGGGTGCCAAAGTTATGACACCGGAAGTAAAGGCATTAAGCCAACATTCACTTGCCTCACCTCTTCCACCTGTTGACAAATATTCTAGTACCATAGACAAGCATTAATAGTACTTTTTGATATAAGTGCGGAAAGTATGTAATTATGCACGAGTCCCGAGGTGCAAGGCGAGGGTCGAGACTGGACGAGTGAAAATTACACTCCGCGCGAGTACCAAATGACGTTTTTTAATACATTTGCGAAAAAATTACAATGAGGCGGTTGGCTGCCCCACCACCACCCGCCAGCGGCCAAGTGGAAGAAGACGTAGGAGAGTCGCCGGCGCTTTGGAAAAGTAAAAAGCACGAGTACGAAAAATATAACTTTCCGCATGAAACAGCTACAAAATGTACCAGTTTTTGAGCAACTGTATTAAAAAACAACATTATGCAGATGATCACACCCACATAGCGTTTAGTGATTTGTGTTAGGAAATTTTGAGAATACAACATACAAAGGGAAGAGATTGGATTACACACCACAAAACCTGGAACACTAATATCTACTGCCATTTAAAAAAAAAAAAAATTTTCTTGTTTTGACGGAACATTGTTTAGTAGGGCTTTATTTTACAAAAGGGATTAGGAAAAACAAAACGACCTTAAATAATTAACATTATATTTAAACCCTACATTACACTAACATAAATAAAACAGGAGCATATCATTATGATCTATACTATGCACGGACAACTCATTACTTAAACCTCTACAAAATTTGGGATACATTACACAAAGTTACATACACCCAATTGAGCTAAAATATTTCTACACTGCTCCAAAGTAATGGAAAGTTCTTATAATTATAAAGCAATATCTGCAAGTCAAGTGAGGTTATGAGTTAAGTGGAAACTTATACACAATAGTTGCTTAATTTAAATTCTCATTCCATTACCATAATTATGTTTAAAAACAATCACTAGGTATGACATCTAGATAGATCAAAGATACATTATACAGCTGATCAATATAGAGTTCAAATACATTGTCTAGGCTTTTAAAATACCATTGCTATCCAGCCCAGTATAAGGCAAGAGCCTCCTATGGGTGTGAGACGTCTGAAGCAGCGGTCACCAGTGAATGCATGGTAATAGCAGGTGCCACAGAATAGTCCCATGCCAGCCATGAAGAACGCTCCAGCCTGCAATAACAATTACTGCATTAATCATAGCTTACAATGTTATAGTATAGAGGAATTTTAAAACAGATCTGAATCTGGAAAAGAACTTCAAATAATTCATTGTCCAGAATAAATAAGAATCAATCTTACAATATATGGTCTCTTGCAAAGAGGCACTGTCATCAGAGCCAAGGTGTGAAGAAAGTGGAAGCGGTTGGCTGTATCAAATATTTTTCGGAGGTCTTCCTTGGTCTCTGTTTCGGGAAAAGAGCGATGCGCACCCATAGCGCCTAGCACCACGGCCGCAGCGCCACTCAGCCCCGCGAGGCGCACGAACGGCCCGGCCTCTTGGGCCAGCTCCCACAGCGGCATTCTTACTATTATAGTGGTGGCTGGAGCTTGAACTTGTTTAGATTTAAACACCCCCTGTAAGCCCAGTGGGAAACAAATACTATAATATGAATAATGCAGAACGACGTGATTTGGCGAATGTTAATGAATAACGTCATACGCAGGTTTGATAAGATTAAGGTTATTGCCTGATCATTCAATACTGGTAAATGACCAATGAATGGTTTGACAACTTACGATATGGCGCAAGAAATTCATAGCTCCGTCCGTCACCGTATTAATCATAAAAGTATCCGCCAAATTTACCATACCTTATTATTAATTTTAACGAATTTTTTTAAGAATTTAACAGCCTAAACCAGGCAGTCGGATCAATAAATAAAAATTGTTTGACAGAGAGAGGCACAGAAGAGAAGTGTAGTGTTAAATGTTAATGTCAAAACTGTCAAATTGTTTTTTTTTTAATTCCTTTCGTCCATCTACTACTACGAAATACTAAATTCGAACTTCGTATCGTGCCGTCCCTCTCAAGCTAATATTATTTAAAACGATAGTGAGCGGGACGATACGATACGAACTTCGATTTTCGAATTTCAGGCTAGTGCAAGAAGCTTATACCCGAAATGGAGCTTGCAGTACGAAAAAAATTTTGAAGACAGGTTTTTTGAACTCATTTGACCTTTGCTGTTGTCTTCTGTCTCACTTACTCTGCAGACGGAGTGGCCAAGCTAATGGTGTAAGTATTTACCTTTACGAGGTATTTTCAGAAAGCTAACAAAACATAACAGACATGGCTGTATGGACTTGGTTTCTTTTGCCTATCCCTTATGGGTGAAAATAGGTATTCTGAAACTAACGCGAGATTGAATCATAGTGAAATAACCCGACATGTTTCAGACTATGCTTCCTCTGGGAGCTCACGCTTCGCCGTCATCGAAACGTTAACTGCACCTACCGCAGTAGAAAATGATTATTTTTTATCGTTGACGAATCCTATATTCTTCAATCTTTTAAAGAAATACTTCATCATCAGCATTTTTTACGTCCCACTGCTGGGCACAGGCCTTCACTCACAATGAGAGGGCTTTGGCTACAGTTCCTACACTGGCCTAGTGTGGATTGGGAACTTCTCACATAACATTGAATTGCTTCGCGGGAGTGTCCAGCTTTCCTCACGATGTTTTCCTTCACCAAAAAGCTCATGATAATTTACCAATGTAATTTCTCACATAAATTTCGAAAAACTCATAGGTGCGAGCTGGGGCTCGAATCTACGACCTTCTTCTTGAGAGGCCGTAGGTGGAAACACTAGCTACCACGGCTCTACCTACTTATAAGAAAGAAAGAAATAAAAGACAACAAGTAAATGCAATTACAGACTCCTTCTTTATTAGATGAGTAGATACAACAACTAAAATTACGTTCTGTTACTATTGTTACATTTAGGTATTCCATCAACATGGAGGTAATCAGGCATCAGTTTGGTCTGCTTTTTCTTAATCGTATCTCGACATTGCAGTGAGTAAAAGTCAGATATAGGATAATATTTTTTTTCCTTTAATCTGTGTGTCACTTTTCCATACTGGAACTCAAACATCACGGTAGTCCTTCCTTTCAGTTAAAAGAAGTGCCTCAGACGCAGCGCTGTCGACTATGTAGGTAAGTATACGTCCGCGGAATGATTTGTATGATTTATAAATGATCTATGATTATTTGTTTGTTGTAGTTCCACGTTTCGCCTTAGGACTTCATTTACTAAAACGACTCTATCTTATCTTTTCTTTAATCTAAGCCTTTGCAACAACTTTATTTTTTTCTTCTTGGTCGAGACGAGAAAATCCTAAAACGTGGAATTGGAGCTACCTACGCCCGTTTAGAATAAGTGCCTTTGAATAAATTAATTATGAATCCTAACGAAAAATAAAAACCATTGGCGTGTTCCTCTTTCTAAACAGAATCCATACCTAGGTACAACTAATCAAATCGATTAATTAAAATTAATTCTTTATTTCATCTTCAATGGTCAGTTTTATGGTTTTGGTAGTAATAGGTTATTATACTGTAGTAATTTCGTTTTACGTCATAATCATAAGAGTCATAGGTAAAGTAGGTATAACTTAAATATATATCACATTTTTTTCACAACAATGTTACTCGTATCGATCAGAATAAGAATTTATGTTCGTGCGAACACGATGGTCTAAATAGTTTGCAGTAAGTAATTACGTGCCACGTTATGGCGACGGCCTGGGCCGGTCGACCTGCGCGATTGGGCAGCAAACACCTGCGTACCTGAAACATAAAGGAATAGTAGTTTATGCAACTGTTACATAATGAGGGTCCTTAAAACACGAGTCTGGTTTTATAAAACGAGGCAAGGCAGAGTTTTATAATAAGATCACACGAGTGTTTTTAGGTCCTAATTACGTAGAGTTGCATACATACGAGGACTGTTTGATAAGTACCCGTTTATGGAAAAAAAAAATTTTTTTTGTATATATGCATTTATATTTCTACGTAGTTAATTTATATATAGTAGTTAAATTAAAAAATATTCACGCAAGTAACTAGTGCATACGCAAGTTTTTGGAGGTATTCGAGACCGATTACACAACTTATTTTTTTCGCCATACATAGACACTCCACCCTAACCTCCACGCGTTCCAGAGAAAAAGGGTCTTAACAGACAGACAGACAGACGGACAACAAAGTGATCCTATAAGGGTTCCGTTTTTTCCTTTTGAGGTACGGAACCCTAAAAATAACATGAAACATAGAAAAACAAGTTAAGATCATCTGGGTCAGCCTTAACGTTTTTCCCCAGTGTTTTAAAAGTCCAGTGTTAGCAGAGCCCTGCTCCTAAGCAAAATGTATGCAGTGTGGGGTCAACTTATATTGGTCTGCGAAAACTACAGACAGACATAAAAAAAATTAAGATACTGAAAATGTTCTGAGTGGTTGTGCTATAAGAGCTACCTTCATACCAAATTTCAAGTTTCTAGGACAACTGGAAGTTCCTTAGTTTTTTAGGGTACGGCAATTTGTATGGAAACAACCTTTTTGATGACTGTATCTTTTGATTGCGTTGACTTAGAAGTTTGATTTTTTCACAGCTTCAAGATACTGCAGGCTTGAGTATTTGATATTCATTTCAGCATGCTACCTCTGTGCGTTCCAGAGAAAAAGGGTCTTGACAGACAGACAGACAGATAGACAGACGGACAACAAAGTGATCCTATAAGGGTTCCGTTTTTCCTTATGAGGTACGGAACCCTAAAAAAAACAAATCACGAAATCGTGTAATTTGACCTCGATGCGCTCAAATTCGACATTATTTTTTGGATCCAAGGTGACGGATGACAGTTTGTCACTTTTGACAGCAAAAGTAATCATGGGTGTCGATTTCGTGAAATTTGACCTCGGTGCGCTCTGATTTGACATTATTTTTTGGATGCAAGATGGCGGATGACAGTTTGTCACTTTTGACATAAGAAAATAGGACTTATGATTTCATGTAATTCGGTTCCAGTCTCCGGTGATAACGAATTTGCCATTAATTTTATGATCCAGGATGGTTGATGACAGTTTGTAATTTTAAAAACGAGTTTGATTGTTTGTTGACTTTTTTTAACTGTCAAAACATCAAACTCTCCTCCTCCGGGGTTGTAGGTGTCTATGGGCAGTGGTGATCACTTACCATCAGGTCACCTACTTGCTCCTTTCCCTTCCTCGTCGTATAAAAAAAACTATCAGAATACGCCATCTTGGATTAAAAAAACACTTTAACCATTTCATTTTCCTCGCTGTAGTGAGATGAAAAGTTGTGTGTTTCGCTCGGCTGCAAAGTTGTTTTGCATCTCGTGCCTTGAAGTCCTCGCTGCGCTCAGGATTCTTTTTTTGAACCTCTCGCTTAGCTCGTGGTTCAATCCGCGCCAAACAAAAACTTTGCAGCCTTGCATAACAAATAACTAGTAATACATTTTACTTATTTCATTTGTTATACCGGGAACTTTTGGACCGCCCCTCGTACTTACCTACTCGAATTATGAATTAATTATATTTTCAACACACTTGCTCGTAAATTGGATCTTATTACATAGTATTAAAGTTCATAATACAACTTATAACACACGCGTGTTTTTTACTTTATAATTACCGCACTCGTGTTTTTTACATTACATATTTTTTAAATCTCAGCCAAGTCTTTTCCCGCCTAAAAGTAATGAACAAATTATTGCGCGTAAATAAAATATTTTAGATTAAGGTGACTCAAAATTGTTTAATTTAAGTCAATTTACTATTTTTATCTACGAATGAACGTTTATTTGATTATTTAAAACACTATTTTGTAGTTTATCATACATATTTTTAATATTAGGTGGTATGGCGGTTTGGTCTGTGACTTGATTTGAACCTGCGCGCGCATTACAAAACATATCGCGCTTAACAAGTGCAAAAAAAAAAAAAAACTGCTGCGCTGTGCTGTCGTCTTTCTGGTATTTGTTTGTAGTACCTAGTAGAGATGCATTATGTTTATAACTTTGAAAACTGTAGTTTTAATTACTGATAAAGATCTGAATGTAGAATCTAGAAATACCATTATTGTGTCATCTAAATCAAAACAGAAACACATGTTAACCGATAAACTAAAACTAAAAGTTACTTATATGTTATAATGGAAGAACAGTAAAAATAACCAATCAAGTAAGTATTAAACGTTTTCTGAAAATGTGTTTATAGCCAGCTTATTGAACTAACTATCGTGATCACGAAATATTATAATTAGTTACTTATATCGCGCATTCCATGCACGAGTCGTCGTAAAACAGTCGGTAAGTGTCAACCCTACTTTATGTCAATCAATTTTGCGATGTGGTAATCTCCACTTTGACTATGCTTTGACTAACGATTCTTGTGTGTTGGCACTTCGGGGACAGAAAAACGGCGCGAGTCGGAATGCATGACAGTTTGAGAGTGCTTGGGAGATAACCTCCCGACAGTGACCAGAGATGATCCTGGTGAGTGCTTATAATCTATACATGCTTTTATAATCGACATAACTAGCTACATGGATATGGAATGATGAGTAAACCAATGGCCGTAGGTAAATTCCATTCAGACGGAGTCCACCCTAGTGTGCCTCACAGGGACGTTGGACTGGGTAGCCCGGGGCTCCCAAGAGTATGTATCGGAAGCATACAGGCAAAGCATTGTAGTACGGTCGATTATGAGTTGGAGCATACGGGTCGGGCCTGAAGGGGTTGGAAGGAGGGCCCCGTGGCGGCATTAGCCGCCATGTCCAGCTGGTGTCGGGTTCAGGGTATTATGGGTTTTACGACCCCCATAATCCCCAGTCTATAAGTTCCCACAACGCGCAGTGCGAACTGAGGATACGTAGGACACCAAGGCACATTCACGCAGTGTCTAGACTGGAGGCGTAATCGACAGTACTGAGAGGGTAACTCTGGGTGGACCAGGCTCTCATACTATGCAATGCGAAGCCACTGTAGATAAGATTAAAATAATGTTATTATGATACATGGCCAAAGGTCGCTCCTTGTTCTACGTTCACGTAGCGTTTATCATCGAATATTTATCGCCGCCCAAACGAACCTATACCCAATCGAATCCAGGCAGGCGTGTTTCGTAAACGCAGGTATAGAGGGCGCGATAAAATGGTGGAGATGATACTGGGATCTAGGATTGGGAAGCCGGACTAGTTCTGGTTCTTCCAAACCTAGATACTTTATATACCTAACTACCTACTAAAATGGGAAAACTCAGGAAATCGGAATAGCCTCGTTTTCTCAGAGTTTAACCTATCTTTATTTAAGAGTTTTCGCTAAGAAAACCCCCCTTCGCTCCTTCTCTTCTCCATACAGCTTTCTACGTGTTATAATAAAAAAAAAAAGAAAATAAAAAACTGATGTGTTTTATTGCCTACTTGTGTGGGTACAATTTGATTTACTGACAATGAATGTTTCTAATTACGGGTGAAATTCGAGTAAGCTGTGTGCGTTATTTGTTTCTCTAGTTGTAAATTTCACGAGAATTATTTTAATATCTTAGTATCATTCATTAGGTATGGATGTGGTGCAGTCTTTATCTAAAGCAAGATTACCAAAACGAACAAGTTGTATTTCCTGTTTTGCATCTGTTTGATTCAATTTGTTGTCTATGGATTACAGGTGCGTTCACATTACGTTGCGTTTTTGGTTGTAATAACTGCAACTAGATGTATTTCATGTATTTTCTTTCTATCTATGAAGTAAATAAGGAACTTGTTATAGCTTTATTTTAGAAAGAAGAAGCATGCGCGAGCATTTGGTATTCACTCTTAAAAGTAACAAGTTTATTTTAAGTTTACACCTTATAAGAATCCGATAGAGAATTGGACTGAACACACTAGTGTTTATCTTATCTGTGAGTGAAATGTCAAAACATTACGTCTTTTAGCGTCTTCCCGCCTTTGAATGTTGGAATTGTGGAAAACTTCTTATAGTAAGTGAGAAAGTATTGGGATTCTTTTAATTATGTGTGTTCTAATGGGTGTGCATACGATTTAAGGAGTTATATATAAGTCAATCGTATTTAAGTGCCGGGAAACGTTCCTGAAGTGGTGTGCTGCGTATATACAGGTATGTTAAACTACTTGTGCTGTGAGACCGCAGGAAAAAACTGCCTTAATCCATCGATGCAGATTGTAATCTAAGTGTTTTGTATGCGTTTCAGTCGTAACAAGTAGGGAACGTACCCGCACGCATACTCTTTGGCCGTACGAAAAACGGGCGACGACAGCGACTTGTTCGTTCAAAGACCGTCCATCACTGGCGTATCTTAATTACGGGTAAGTAGATACTACTTTATTCTACCATACTAGCGGCAATATGCCCAACTAAAATAAATTTATAGGCTAGGAAGAGAGCTTTCAAGCATGTAAATACAATGATTTACATAAACATTATACAGTTATTTAAATTAGTTGTCACTACTTTCAGCTAACAACATGGCGAGTTCCTACGCCAGGCTCGTCCTGAGACATGCAAAACTAAAAGAAGTAACAGTTGGTGCTGAAGCTCTACTGGTTAAGTGCAGGAGCGGGGGAACACCACAAGATGAGTTTATGTTCCAGCGCTTAAAGCTCAAACAGTGCCTCGAGCTACTTGAGAAAGAGCTATATCACTTCCTAAGTGTATCCCCAGATACTGACATAAGTGAGATTACTCAGGATCAACTTGCTGCTGAAGATATACAGACAGAGCTTGAATCAATGTGGCAGATGAACAAAAGCCAGGTAGAAGTTGTCCCAAAGGCTAAGTTGCCCGAGCTGGGCCTCCCTACATATGATGGGGATAAGCTAAAATGGAGTGAGTTTTGGGACCGATTTGTGGCCAACATTGACAAAAGGGATTTGGCAGAATCTGAGAAGTTGCTGTACTTGATGGGCTGCCTCAAGGGACCAGCGCTTGAAACTATATCAGGTCTGACTGCAACCAATGCCAACTACTCGGTAGCAGTCGATACGCTGAAAAAACGTTTTGGCTCTAGCAACATTTTGATAGACGCCCATTATACAGCCCTTACTAATTTACCAAAAGCAAACCACACCAGCACTAGCTGTCGCTGCGTCCTTGACGACATCGAAAGGCATATCCGGGTTTTGGAGAAATTAGGTGAGCCGGTCAGTGGCAACCATCTACGGGCACTGGTGCTCTCTAAATTTCCAGCGAAGGTCATACATGAACACCACCTTATCGGAGAAGACAGTGATGATTTGGTCTCCATCAGAACCAGTTTAGACAAGATCATTACTGCAATGGAGAGGTCAGCTGCCCTTATGACTCACCAAGATAATTTTGGACCGGGATCAAGCACCACGGAGGCCTTACAAGTTAGAACCGAAGCGCGCCCACAGGAAAGCCGCAAGCGTAAGCTGAGCAGGGATAACGAAGCACCTTCTTCAGCTAAGAAACCTAAAAGGCCGTGCCTCTTTTGCAACGCCAAAGGACAGCTGAGCGCCGATTGCCGCAGATTCCAAACTTTAGAAGCCAGACAGAAAAGGCTAAAAGGTAGATGCCTGCACTGCCTTAGACGAAATCACCAAACAGCTTCGTGTAGGAAGAAAATTTCGTGCTACCGCTGCAAAGGAGATCACTTGATGGTGTTTTGCCCAGCCCCAAGTGGTGAGTCAGTAACGGCAGGAGCTGCACATACTACTTCAACGTGCACTAATACTAACCGTTATACTTATTTACAGACCGCAGTGGGAACACTACGAAACCCTCAAACGAATGAGACTAAACTGGTTCGTATCTTGTTAGACTGTGGCAGCCAACGCAGCTATATTACGCGACAAGCAGCAAAGATATTGAACCTGCCCATTCTGCAAGAAGATTTTCTTTTGATTTACACTTTCGAAGCATCTAAACCTCAAAAAATGTCTAGCCCCACTGCAATAGTCGACGTTCACACCAAACGTGGTGTAAATAAACAAATAACGGTTAATATTGTACCAAAAATTACAGACAGAGTCCCAGTTGCCTTCTCGGAATATGACGGAGTAGACATAATTGCTGATGATGACACAGCCGGAGAGACTATTGATCTACTTATAGGCAACGACTGCTATAGTGCCATCCTTAGAGAGAATAAAGTCCAGATTGCAAATAACCTGTACTTACTAGATACAGATTTTGGGTGGGTGCTATCTGGAAACATAACTCCTGAAGGAGTCGAAAATGCCTTGTCTGTTGTGACATACTGTCAATGCCACATTCCCAGTTGCCCTTACTTTACTGAGCCTGATCTACCCTTAAGGAATATAGATGTGCAATTTTTATGGTCCCTAGAAAGTATAGGAATCACTGATTCTCCTAAGGCTACTAGACAAGAAGAAGCAGTTCGCCACTTCAATGACACCGTGCAGTACCAAGATGGCCGATATCTGGTCAAATGGCCGTGGATTCAGTACCCGCCAGAATTACCGTCTAATTTCGGCCTAGCTTTGGGTCGATTGAGAAGCGTTCTGAAGAGGCTCGATAAGGTGGCTCTCAACGAATACGAGTCCATTTTGAAGGAACAGCTGGAACTTGGCATTATAGAAGCAGTAAATCCAGAACACATAGAGGATAGCAACCATCCTCTTCATTACTTACCCCACCACATGATTAAGCAAAAGGGGAAGAAGGGGAGAATCGTGTACGACGCATCTGCAAAAACGACGGGGCAGAAGAGCCTGAATGAATGCCTCTACAGCGGTCCGTCTATGTTAGAAGATTTAACAGCGCTACTTTTGAAATTTCGTACAAAGAGGATAGGCCTGACAGCCGATGTAGAGAAAGCATTCCTTCAAGTAGCACTTCAAAATGAAGATCGTGATGTTACACGATTTTTGTGGGTGAAGGATGTATACAAAGAGGCGGCTCAGGACAATTTACTTCACCTAAGATTCTGCAGAGTACCGTTTGGAGTTATATCGAGTCCTTTTCTGCTTACGGCTACGATCCAACATCATATGAGCAATTCAAATGAAGAATGTTTGAATACTATTGCCCGCAAGTGTTATGTTGATAACCTAGTGACGGGAGCCAACTCTGTTCAAGAAGCCATGCAAATCTACGGTCAGACAAGGTCTAGCTTTGAGCAACTGTCTATGAACATTAGAGATTGGACATCCAACAGCCAAGAGTTCATGAACACTGTCCCAAAATCGCATAAAGCAGATCAATGTGACGATGTGAAAATACTTGGACTTTACTGGAACCTTTCTAAAGACAAGTTGAAACTGAACGTAACACAGACTCATTGCAAGACAGACAAACCGGTAGATACAAAAAGGAAAGTTCTTCAAGCCCTAGCGCGTGTATACGACCCTTGCGGATTCGTATGCCCCCTAATATTACCAATGAAGCTTATCTTTCAAAACATTTGTGAGATGAAAGTTAAATGGGATGCCGAACTGCCAGCAGATTTAATCTCGTCCATACACGAGACAATACAGAATCTGAAGACGATAGCTGACATTGAGATACCCAGATACATAGAAACAGACTCGTCGAAGAGTGATCTCATATACCAGCTGCACTGTTTTACGGACGCATCTAAAAACGCTTACGCCGCAGTTGTCTATCTCAAGGTGATAAGTCAAGAACGAAACTCAATATCCTTTTTGATGGCTAAATCGCATGTGTCACAGGCTAAAGATAAAGATGACTTGAAAATTCCCAGATTGGAGTTACTCGGGTTTCTAATTGGGAGCAGACTCTTGAAGTACATTAGAAATAATCTGGAGCTAGAAATAGCCAAGGAGTACTTATGGTCAGATAGCATGGTAGTACTCTGCTGGATAAAATCAAACAAGCTACTCCCACCCTTCGTTGCCAACCGAGTCAACGAAATTAAACGAAACCATCCTAACACAGAGATGTGCTACATTCACACAAAATCGAACCCTGCTGACATCGCTACACGGCCAGAACTGTTTAAAGAAAAAATGGACCTTTGGTATAATGGCCCAGAGTTTCTCATTGGGAATGAGTCTACCTGGCCAGAGGACCGCCTATACCAAGAGCATCAAAACCTTCTTTCTTTTGGGGAGGTCCTGGGCGACAGCCCAGGTGAACAGAGGCGAGAAGTACCCGATGGAGGCCTGGACGAGCCCTTGGAGCTGAACAACAGATCCGACGATTGTAGAGGCGATGACCTTAGCTACCAAGGTCAGAGCGAGTCCATAGAGTATTGTGAATATCCTACTGATGAACCTATGGAGCTAGATAATTCTGATAAACAGGTTAAAGAGCCCGACAATCCACAGGTGCATGACAAAACTGAAATTGTTTGCGAAATAAAGGAATTGCAAAGAAAATACTTCCCTGAAGAACTTGATGGGAAGAGAACGCATCTAGCAAGAAACCTGGATCTTTTCCTTGACATTGACGGCTTTCTGAGATGTCGCGGGCGCATGGCAAACACGACGTGGAGCTACGATAAAAAAATATCCAATATTGTTACCCAAAAATTGCCAGTTTACAGACAAGATCATTAAAGACATTCATGAGAGCAATTATCATGTCGGCGCTTCGCATACATTGAACTCTATCAGAGAGCGATACTGGATCCCGCAAGCAAAGCCTCAGGTGATCAAGGTGCTTAAAAGATGTCTACAATGCACCAAGTACGGCGGAGGACCCTACAGGACCCTACTCAGCGAAAACAAGCTACTGACAGTGCTAAAGGAAGTGGAGGCAATATTAAACACACGGCCTTTAACAAAAGTAGGTACTGAAGTAGAACACGTCCTACGACCAGCCGACTTCTTAAGTCTAGGGGGTTGCTTGACTACGAAGCCGTCTGTGTCAGAAGCTCCATCGAATGTTACGGCTACAAAAGGTGACCTAATCGAAAGCTGGAAAAGAGGACTCAAGATGATAGAGGAGTTTAAGAAAATGTTCATAGGACAGTACCTCACAAGTCTTAGGGAGCGGTACAACCACGCACCTAAACAACCCAGGGTTAAGTCCCACCGTAAGCCACAAGTAGGCGATCTTGTGCAGATTAAATCAGACCTCAAAAACAGGAATCAATGGAAGGTGGGCAAGATTGACACGTTAATCAAGGGACGGGATGGTGAGTATAGAGTTGCAAGAGTCAAGGTTAACGACTCTACAATTATACGCTCCATCGGACACCTCTACCCCTTAGAAGTAGAAGATGAACGGCCAGAAGCAGAACCGGCCGTATCGGAAACACAGACCGAGGTGATGGAGAGGAACTTACCAGATGATGTCACTCCTGAGACACTCGATGATCAAGTGGGCGTCGAGATGGATACTTCCGTGGACCGTGCAGAATTTGGGGATCCTGAAGTACCACCGCTTGAAGAGCGGCGCGAAGAAGGGGACATCGTGAGGAGCAAGAGGGTCGCCGCCATTCGGGCCAGGGATAAAATCCTGGAATGGACGCGGCACCTACTCGCCTTGCTGCACTAACCTTTCTTGCTGTGGGGAGTGTCGCGCATTCCATGCACGAGTCGTCGTAAAACAGTCGGTAAGTGTCAACCCTACTTTATGTCAATCTATTTTGCGATGTGGTAATCTCCACTTTGACTATGCTTTGACTAACGATTCTTGTGTGTTGGCACTTCGGGGACAGAAAAACGGCGCGAGTCGGAATGCATGACAGTTTGAGAGTGCTTGGGAGATAACCTCCTGACAGTGACCAGAGATGATCCTGGTGAGTGCTTATAATCTATACATGCTTTTATAATCGACATAACTAGCTACATGGATATGGAATGATGAGTAAACCAATGGCCGTAGGTAAATTCCATTCAGACGGAGTCCACCCTAGTGTGCCTCACAGGGACGTTGGACTGGGTAGCCCGGGGCTCCCAAGAGTATGTATCGGAAGCATACAGGCAAAGCATTGTAGTACGGTCGATTATGAGTTGGAGCATACGGGTCGGGCCTGAAGGGGTTGGAAGGAGGGCCCCGTGGCGGCATTAGCCGCCATGTCCAGCTGGTGTCGGGTTCAGGGTATTATGGGTTTTACGACCCCCATAATCCCCAGTCTATAAGTTCCCACAACGCGCAGTGCGAACTGAGGATACGTAGGACACCAAGGCACATTCACGCAGTGTCTAGACTGGAGGCGTAATCGACCGTACTGAGAGGGTAACTCTGGGTGGACCAGGCTCTCATACTATGCAATGCGAAGCCACTGTAGATAAGATTAAAATAATGTTATTATGATACATGGCCAAAGGTCGCTCCTTGTTCTACGTTCACGTAGCGTTTATCATCGAATATTTATCGCCGCCCAAACGAACCTATACCCAATCGAATCCAGGCAGGCGTGTTTCGTAAACGCAGGTATAGAGGGCGCGATAACTTAATTGTATTTATTTTCTGAACTTGTCCTCCTAAAGAATGTACTGTGGCCAAGTAACACCGCGGAGTCCCCACAAACTCTTTGCGGAGCCCCAGGGCTCCACGGAGCACACTTTGAATAAGGCTACTAGGCAATTAAACTGGCTAACACGTACAAGTATAGTTCGTTGTGGTGAATAATACTTAGATATACTCGATTTTGCAAAGCATTGTACGGACTAAAACTGGCACCGATATCAAAACATATTCACGTTTAACTGTGATCCTAAAGAAATACTCGGACGTTTATCACATCAACAAATCCAAGGTGCCATCACCAACGACATTCAGACATTGGAAAGTTCTCAAAGGAAGCTCCGAATAACCAACATCTACCAACATAGGTTAGTTGAATATTTAGTTAATTTTTGCCATTTTTTTCCTCGCAAGTGTGTTGAAAAACGTCATATGAAACGCGTGAGCATTTAGTCTTTACAGTCCTTGGTTATATTAAAGCCTTCGCTTCGCTCAGGCTTCAAACCCGCCTCGACTGTAATAACCAATTTAGCACACTAGTATCATAATGTACTATTGTCTTTGTTTACTCCTAAAAATAATTAATATGCTCACCACATATGTTAGAAAGCTTATGTCTAAAAATGTGACAAATGTATGTTTCATGCATCACCTCCACTACCACAAGAATCAAACACAATGTCAAATTATTATAGACCCAAGTATCAGCACCACCAGCACTACACTATATATTAGATTAGACTAGTCTAGAGATTTGTAACACGTCTGAGCGTATAATTGTAGTGGTAGTGGTGGTACTTGTTAAAAATAAAGTAATAGGTAGGATTTTGTCTATGCTAAAACTGCAGCTAAGATACCATGTCAATTTGTATGGTCTTGTATTATTAGAAAAATTTGGTTTGAACTACATTCAGAGTTTTATTTTACTAACTAATAGTATCGCGTTATAAGGCAAGGCTTGTAGCTAGAGATTTTGACCAGAAGCCTGGGATTGATTTCTCAGAAACCTTTTCCCCAACTACTAGGTATGACTCTATCAGAATATTACTAGCAGTTTGTACTAAAAATGAATATGAGATGACCCAATTTGATGTCAAGACACTAGACAGCTTTTTTACATGGAAAACTGAATGAAGAAATTTATATGCTTTCACCCCAAGGCTCAACATAGGTGAAAACAAAGTTTGCAGACTGAAGCGCTCACTGTATGGACTAAAACAGGCACCGAGATGATGCTGGAACAAGAGACTAGATGAGTTTCTGGTAAATATCGGTTTTCGAAGCATACTAGCAGACGCCTGCGTTTATGTGGGCTATGTAGAGCAAGAAAAAGATATACTAATTCTCTATGTGGATGACGGACTCTTGTTTTCTCTAAATAAATGTACAATAAGTACCTACATTCTTAAATAATTTCAGAAAACAATTCGAAATTACATCAGTTGAGACACCAAGTTGATTTATTGGATTGGAAATGGTGAGAAATAAAGAAGATAAATAGTTATTTGTTATACAAGGGTGCAAAGTTGTATTTTACCCGCGAGTGTGGAATTGAAACACAAGCAAGCGAAGGGTAATCCCTTCGCTTGCTTGTGTTTAAAGCAATATTGCAATAAGCAATAAAGCAAAATTTGGTATTTTTTATGAAATTTTCAAACCATTCATCATTTATTTAATGATAATTAATATCGAACAAACCATTATTATGAGCGTTTTACGTTTTGTTATCTGTCAAAAGCTACATAAACGCGCTTCACTCCAAGGTCAAATTACTTTCCCCACTAGTGGATAAAACGCGATTTTACCCGCTTGTATTAAAGGATAACTTTACTTTATTACTTGTTTATAGATTAGGTAAAAATGTTAATGTTAGGAATGCACCCGGTCGCGATAATACCGTAAAGAGCACTAACTTACATAAAGGCGGGAGCCGCCAATGACTGACGTCATAAAGCTGTTCGGTTGCACCGAACAGCAACAGACTGCGAATCTAGAAGATCAAAAACTGCCCCCAAACTACGAAATTCAAAAATCGAAGTTCGTATCGTATCGTCCCGCTCACTCTCGTGTTAAATAATATTCGCTTGAGAGGGACGGCACGATACTAAGTTCGAATTTTGCACTTCGTAGTCGGAGGGCTGGATACTTATTCATGATGAACGACGGCCCAATAACATGGAGCAGTCATAGACAATCTTCAGTGGCGCTGTCTACCACCGAAGCGGAATATATGACCGTTTGCAGGTGCTGTATGAAAACATACATTTTTCTCATAGCGTAGCTGTCTTACAGCGACGAGTGGTCGTGGGTGAGCAAATTAATTGTTTTAGTTCATAAATACGCGACCTTTTGTATACTTACATAATTAATTGTTGGTCGGCCGATAGACAGGTACTTACCCTTGGTTTAAAGAGTTGACAGAGCAGTAAATGTCGAAGTAGATTTGCTCTGTGATGTTCTGCGCGGAGTCGCAGCGTGTGAGGTAGACGCAGACCCCAGTGGCACCATTAGTGGCGCGCGCGCACGGCGCGTCGTTCGCATCTTTTGGCGCCTGCCAATATACAAAATGTTTCAGTCAGTGTGGCTAGCACGCCACAAGTACCATCACTCGGTTGTCGCGCAGTGGAGTTATACTTAATTGACGACCAAACGCAGAAATCGTGAACGTTCTAGGTGTCTATGAACATAATCGTAATGTAACAACACCTGCCAGTCTGCAATCAATTATGTCTGTGCGTTCATACTTACATTACGACGACAACTGGATACCTACCCTATAGTTGTTAGAGAACCGATAGCTATGAAGCTTGAGGTCAGGGTTCGATCCCCGGTCGGGGTAGATATTTGAATGATGACTAGAAATATTTGTTCTAGTGTCTTGGATGTTTAATAAGTAGGTATGTGTGTATTATCCTAATCCTAGCTATAATAATATTATAAATGCGAAAATAACTCTGTCTCTCTATCTGTCTGTTTTTTACCTCTTCACGGGATAACCGCTACACCAATCTAGATGAAATTTGGTAAGAAGATGTTTGAATATTGAGGAATAACATAGGCTAGGTACTTACTTTTTATTCGGAAAAATTATATAGTTCCTGCGAGATAGCGGTAACCGAAATCTACGCGGACGAAGTCGCGAGCAACAGCTAGTATATATATAGGTACAAGTACAAAGTACAGAAGATCAGTTCCTCAAAATAATTTTAAATAAATAGCTACTCGCGCTACGACACAATAAAGTGCAATTCAGGTCGAACAGCGCTAAGCAAGCAATTAGTTTCCTACAGTTATATTTCCCTACAAGTTGCCTCTCTTGTGTATCTGTTTTCTCTTGTGACTACGTAGGGTTGCCTTTTTTAAAAATAATTGAATATTTAACTATAATAATAATTAATAATTGTAACTGTAAATATGGGTGACATAAATAAAAATAACATAATAACATAAACATTTGGTAAGTAGGTACCTTTATTAAAATACGTATAGGTTGACGTGCATTTCTTTAAGTACCTTTCAGTTTCCTTTGGAAGTGTGAAAAACGTCAGGTTTGAATCCTTTTTATTGTTGAGGCAGCCGAATGCGACATAGTATGTTTTTCCCTTTATTTTGTTATTTTGTGACGCGATGTGCGCGGCACGGCGGCCCTGTGAATTTGTCCGACAAGTCGACGCCGCCGAGTGGGTAAGTACTTGTACAATCATACCTAAATGCGGAGTTGTGTAGGGCCCGCAGTACAGGCTTTCTTTGCTTAGTTTAGGACTAGTTCAATTGGTGTCGATTGTTCCATGATATTTATTTATTTATTATTACTTGTACTAAATTAAAAGTACTGCTGCTTAAGTTCAATACTCACGTCGTCATCTTTAGTAAGCTTCAGGTTAACACGTGAAGTTCCATTGATTCGCAGAACGATCTGATCAGAGCTTGCATCAAGTAAGTTTTTGGCCCAGCCGTAATTTTCCAAGTGGTATGGTTGAAGGTCGGCGGCAGCCGGTGACGGGCTGGCGACCCGGTCGGCCGCGGGCGGCGGCGCCGGCTGGCTCGGTAGCGGCGGGGCCGCCGGACCGGACGAACCGGCCTGGCCTGGCTGAATTGGCTGAGCTGGCTGAGCTGGCTGCCCTGGGGCACCTGGTCGACTGACCATTTCGGATGTTCCAGCTAAACATAAAATGCTGATTACTTAGTCCCTTTAAAATATTTTATATGGAATGTAGACGGTTTAGATTAGAGTGCCCGAAATACGAGCATTACTGGGTATCGATTTTACATATCATGCCTGTGAAAATACCACTGGAAAATGGAAAAGATATGATATTAATAAAATCCTGCAGAGTAGTAAAAATCTATGGATCTGGATCCTTTTAACTTAGTGAAACTTAATTCACGCTGTACCTAATCTATAGGTACCTAATTTTGTACCAAAAATGTACCTATAGGTACATAGATTTGCACCTAGTTCGACGAATGCACGGGTTGTATGTCAGGATCGTAGTACAAGTGGAAGCCCGTGGTCTCTGCCTACCCTTCCGGGAAACAGTCATGCGGTGACTGTATGTATGTACGAGGGCTGTTTGATAAGTACCCGTTTTCTAAATATATTAATATCACTGGCCGCAAATAAGTATACCACCTTTTTAAGCCATTTTTCAGAGGCAAAAAAAAAAAAAAAAAACATTGTTTTGTTTTTTTTTCTCATTTGACAACGATTCAGTGAAGGCGTGAACTTAAATTTGTTAAAATGGAGAAAGAACAGTATCGGTCTGTAATTAGATTCTTATTTTTGAAAGGAAAAACATGTGATGAAATAAAAGTAAGAATGCAAGCGGTTTACCATGAATGTGCTCCTTATATGACAAGCGTTAGATATTGTTATAACGATTTAAAGCGGGGGAGAACAACCGTTTTTGATGAGGACCGCCCAGGCCGGCCAGTTGAGGTGACTACAGACGATATGGTTGAGAAAATTGAAAATATCGTTTTAGCCGACCGCCGAATTAAACTTCGAGAAATAGTTGATGCTGTAAACGTTTCAATCGAGAGGGTACAACACATATTAGAAGAAAAATTGGGTATGAAGAAAGTATCGGCGAGATGGGTGCCGCGTTTACTCACGGAGGAGCAAAAACAGAACCGACTGACTACTTCGGAGCAGTGTTTGGCCGTGTTCAAACGTAACCCGAAGGAGTTTCTGCGTCGTTTCGTGACCGTGGACGAAACGTGGGACCACCACTACACCCCGGAAATAAAAGAGCAGTCGAAGCAGTGGATTTTACCGGGTGAACCTGCTCCAAAGAAAGCAAAATCCGTCCCATCGGCTGGAAAGGCTTTTTTGGGATTCGCAGGGTATTATACATATCGAATATTTAGAAAAGGGAAAAACAATAACAGGGCAGTACTATGCCAATTTATTGGATGAATTTGACGCCTTGTTGAAGGACAAACGACCCCATTTAAGAAAGAAAAAAGTACTGTTTCATCACGACAACGCCCCGGCTCATTCGTCCAGAGTTGTAACGGCTAAATTAGCACAGTTACGCTACGAACTATTGTCTCACCCCCCGTATTCTCCTGATTTGGCCCCATGCGATTTCTTTTTGTTTCCCAACCTAAAAAAATGGCTCGGTGGCAAGCGATTTGGATCAAATGACGAAGTCATTGCCGCCACAGAGGCCTACGAGGGGCGGCTGAAAAGTAATCTACCTAACAATGAAACAAAAGACTGTCGTGGCTAATTTTTTTTTATTTTTCTATTTAGTCCCCTGCTAGTAAATTGCACTTATTAATTTTTTCAAATATTGAATTTAAACCATTAAAAAAAAACTTTCGGTTTGTCGTCAAAAAAGTCAGTAACCGCAGCCTTCATTTCGTCATCGGTCATAAACCTTCGTGCCCTGAGGTCTTTCTTGAGAAGTCTAAACAGAAAATAGTCACAGGGGGCTAAATCTGGACTATAAGGGAGGTGGTCAATGGTTTAGAAGCCATTGTCTTTAATTGCTAGCTTCGTTGTGCGGGCGGTATGCACTGGTGCGTATCGTGCAAAATCAGAATTCCTTTGCTTAGTTTACCTCGCCGTTTTTCTTTTATTGTCTCTCTTAGTTGATATAGTAAGTTTGAGTAATAATCAGCATTCACTCTACTCTCTACTCTTAGTACTTGGTTTTCTGATAATAATTTGCGTGTTAACACTGACAAGACTAAATTGATATTATTTAAATATAACTCTAAAAAGACTGACAAACTTGAAGTTTTAATGAATGGAGCTGTAATAGATGTAGTAAATCATGTGAAATGGCTTGGTGTGCATATTGACTCGCATCTAAACTGGAACTGTGTCTTAGGGATGTCATGGGAATTGAACAGCTCAAGACAGTCTATTGTGCCCTGATAGAATCTAAATTAAGATATAGTGTTAAGCTCTGGGGAAACAGCTACCAATATAATATCAACAGAGCTCTTATAATCCAAAAAAGAGCAATTCACACTATGTTTCGCATTCCTCCATGGGTTTCATGTAGAGACTACTTTAAAGAACTAGAAATCCTCACGGTGCCTAGTTTGTATGTTTTAGTGTTGCTCACAAAGTTCCTCAAAAATGAAACCTGTGATGATCAAAATGACCGCCTACTTACACGCACCAAAAATAGGAAAGTGAAGTTTTGTCCAAGGCTCAAGGTTGTTGCACACTCTGCTAGTCATCAAGCTGTCAAGCTGTATAATGGGCTGCCTATTGACCTTAAATTTATCACAAATACCTCATTGTTTCTTAGGAAATTAAAATGTTTTTTGTTAAGGGATTGCTTCTACAGTGTGGATGAAATTTTTGATAATGTGTCAAGATAAATAATTTGTTGTTTAATTTTAAGATAAATAATACCAGGTATTGTTATCCGAATACATATGAATATGAATATGAATATGATAATATAGCTATGTTGTAAGTGGGTATTTTAACTATTATTATAACCACAGAATAACCACTAAATTTAATAGTACTTGACTTCGCTAAGTGCAATATAAATATTAAGTAAATTTATGCATAATATTGTTAATGTTTGAGTTTTGTTGATACTGGCTACTGTTTGTCATTTATTCTTTATATTTATTGTTTCATTCTCTCAAATTTAGTGTGCTAGACTATGGTGCTAGAATTAAGCGTTCACTAATATCAGACACAATGTAAAATTGTTATGGAAATAAAGAAACTGAAACTGAAACTGAAGCATTCATTGTAGTTTTCTTCGGTAAATAATCTATGAGCAAAATCCCTTCTGTGTCCCAAAAGATTGTAGCCATAAGTTTACCTGCCGATGGACAGACCTTGAATTTCCCAGGCGGCTTCTCATCCTTAAATTTCCATTGTAACGACTCTTGCTTACTTTCCGGGTCCCATTGTCGAATCCAAGTCTCATCACATGTTACAATTCTAGAAATTATTTCTTCCTCTTTCCCTCGACTCATGTCCAAAAACTCTTCGCAACATTTTCATCGGTGACTGCCGAAACTGGTCTTCCGCTACGAGGATCATCTTCCAGGCTCTCACGACCTAACTTAAACTGCTTTGACCAAAACTTTATAACAAATTCGGAAGAACACGAATTGCCAAACACACGTAACATACGCTGTCTGATCTCCGAAGGCGTATTCCCTTCTTTAGTCAAAAACTTAAATCACCGCACGCTGCTCGATTTTATCCATTTTCACTTTTTCTACCGACATGTTTGAAACAATTGTACGAGACAAATAAATGTAATACATTTTGAAAATAGAATAATAAACGAATATAAATCCATGCCAGCCAGCATTATTTTTGTATATATTTCTGACCAAGGAGATTACTTATCAGCCCCGCCCCTCGTATTTTAATGACTTTCCAAAATCATACTTTTTGGATGGTTTATTGAAGCTTAAGTATAGGTGGAACAAATGTATAGAGTTAAAAGGTGACTACGTACAAAAAAAAAAGTTTTTTTTTTCCATAAACGGGTACTTCTCAAACAGCCCTCGTATATTCACGGGTGGGTTTTATAAAATCGGTGCAATGGGACCACAGACTGTACGACACACCTGTAAAAATACGGTTCGAAAATGGTGCAAACTTACTTAGGTACGTACTTATTACTAAAAAACAACTGCTGGAATACTTGACTGATTGAGATAATTAATTAGGGCGGTTATTATCTCTTATTCGACTTACGTATATTTCTAATTCTGACAGTCGTTGTTTTTTTCAAATTAGAATTTGGTACTGATTTTCACAGGTGTGATCTGTAGAATCGGTCCCCTGAAAAAAATGTGGCAAGCTTCTAAGTAGTATGTAAATGTAAAACCTACTTACGACGGGTGCACCTGCTTGAAGCTCACAAAATTTAAGCTTAGATTAGATAAATGAATCAGTGGCACATTTAAATCGGTCAGTAAGGGCAAGTCTGTAACTATAAGATGTACAAAGATCTGTTTTTAGGAAATTTTGTCATCGATTTTAGTGACAAGAAAACTGCATACATACGAGGACTGTTCTGAAAGTTCCTAGCTGTGAAAAACCTATTGGCAAAATTATGCTTTTTATGATACCGATTAAAACCTTTTTTAATACGACCGGGACCGGGATGCTCGAACTGAGAAATAAGTTTTTTTTTTTATCTATGTATGCAGTTTTTCTTGTCACTAAAATCGATGACATGGTTCCTAAGAACAGATCTTTGTACGAGTATGCCTTATTTAAGTAGTTACAGACTTTCACAGGATATTGTCCGACCTAAATGTGCCACTCTCTATATTTGGATATGACATGCCATCCAAGAATCTTAAAACACATAGGGATAAAAGAACAAGTAGGTACCTACCTATTTTAGCATTTTTGGCTAAAAAAATAATTTTTAGCACAGGATTTTTTAGCATCAACTTTAGTAGGTTCGCATTATTGGCGTGCCCCAATTATATTGTCGCGCGCTATCTCGGGCACGCGTGCCATTGGTTCGCCATCCCTGGCCGATACCAACGATATGTACCTACTTATCTGTACATATTTTATAATTTAACTTGCTATTTTACATTATAGGCCAATTACAAAAAACACGTGTAGACAAGTACCTACCTATCCTAGTAGTTCGACACATTTAACAAAAATAACACCGATAGCATGCTACTCAATAAAAAACCGGCCAAATGCTAGTCGGACTTTTGCACTGAGGGTTCCTTTCAAATTTGTAGGTACCTATTTAAATAATTTTGTCTATCACGGGAATCGAGTCCCGAAGATTTTTCTTACTTTTCCACAAATGTTTTTAATTGTCTATGTTAACAGAGCCTTGCTAAAAAGCCAAATTTTATATTGGTCTATGATCTATGACATATACAGACAGACATAAGTTCAGATTTATCTAATTGATTGTGTTATAAAGCTACCCTTATACAAAATTTCAAGTGTTTAGGACATTGGAAATACCCTGTAGGTTTTATACGACGTTTTAAATTGTCCAGTGTCAGCAGAGCCCTGCTTCTAAGGAAAATGTATGGGGCATGGTACTTTATATTGGTCACTGACACAGACAGACATAATAATTTAGGTTTTCAGATTTATCTCATTGGTTGTGCTATAGAATTTCAAGTTCCTAGGACAACTGGAAGTACCCTATCTAGGTTCTGATACCACCGCAATTTCTATGGAAAAACACCCCTTTTAATGACTGTATCTCTTGATTGTGTTGACTTAGAAATTTGATTTTTTCACAGCTTCAAGTTTCATTTGAATTCAGAATAACAAGGAAGTGTGGTAATTATAAACAGTGTTGCTCTGGTCTGTGATCAAAGTCGTCATGCAAGTGGTACCTTTTATTTTCATTGGCGAGTATAGCGGTACTAAATGGCTACGGGACTCCAAGCTATATTGGAAGCTGGCGGCCTTAGTACGTAATGGCATTCCTGAAAATGACACATTCAAAATAGCCAATAAGTAATAGGTAAATACTTTATCTATCTATCTAGGTATCTATATATACACATAAAAACTCATGAATGGCTGAACCGATTTGGCTAATAATGGCTAAATTTCCCATACAATCTGTTAGGCGGTACGAAGTTCGCCGGGCCAGCTTAAAAACGACGAGGCAGTGCGCCGTCGTCCACAAACACAATATGTCCATCTGTGATATAACTGATATACCTACCTATAACTTTTCAACATACTTTATGCGAACAAAGGATGCATGACCGAAACTTAAATCATGCTTTACAATTACGGATCGGTAGTTATCGGTATAATCAAGTATACCTAAAGACTCGGATTGATTAGCTAGGGATATAATTATGTGGGTCAATCAACTTTTCATTGCCACTCGTTGCCATGGAGACGTCCCATGGGTAACACGTCTAAAATAAGATTATCTAAAGCACAACTCCATCAAACGTTAGGATTTTCAACAGTTATGTGCCAATTCCTTCATGCTTCACCTCCTAAGTATGCAAATCCTGACTTTCGGGGGAGTGGTGCCTTAGAAAATCTTATTTTAGACGAGTTACCCAGGGGACATCTCCATGGCAACGAGTGGCAGTTAAAAGTTGATTGACTCATTTCGTCCCAAGACACTTATCGGCGACGTTTGGCAAAATAGCGTGACGTTGCTTGACAATGTCTGACAACATAACATCATGGCCACTGAGATGGCCAGATAAGCAATGTCCCGCGAAATCCGGCAACGTCGCCTGATTGTGTTAAAAAGCCCCTGCCGTCAAGTGTTCGGAATATTTGTTATAAATTGTTGTCTAATAAATCATAGTTATATGAATAGTTGCTATAGAAGTGAAAAATGGTACCATGAATGCGGGAATGAGCTGTATATGAATTGTACTTATCTGTATAATATAAGTTTAGAGACACAGTCGGTTTATGAATTGGCTTAGTGTGCTTTATTAAGTATCATGCTTTCGTCGTTAAGCTGAATAAGTAAGTAATTTTGAATAACTAAACTTAGTTATACCAGTACATATACATACCTACCTACCTGTTCAACAGGTACCTACAGCAACCTGCTACCTGTTCTGTTCTCATTTCATTATTGTCCAAGTACTTACTTTTATTTATTTCGAATTTAAAACAAACAAAGAGAAGGTAAGGTAGGTACCTAAGTGCCTATAAAAAGAATCAAACAACAAACTCGTTCAATTAAGTATTTAAAATGTTTTACTCTTTTACAGGACATTCAGGTACAGTCAGCAGCAGATACTTCTAAGCAACAGAAGCGGTCACAAAGATCTGCACAAGCTCTTATGTCTATAACAATAGAACCGTGCTTAGATCATTGTGAACGCGTCGTTTGCAGTTTGCAGAGTTTGCAGATTCGTTGTCAACCTAGAGAGCTAAGATGAAATGCCTCTTGTGCCCGTAATTACACCGGCTGTCTTACTCTCTATACCGGAACACAACAGTGCAAGCACTGCTGCTTAGCGGCAGGATTAGCGAGTAAGATGGTGGTAGCGATCCGGACGGACCTTGCACAAGGATCTACCACCCGCTAATTATTACTACAATTTTAAGTTACCTACTTAAATTAAGTTTTCTTTACTCTTTTTTTGTTTCAATTAAATAAATTGGTTTTGGAAATTAAATAAATGCTTGTTTAAAAAATAAAGTCATTACCACCATCACATACGTAATAGCTACCTACATACTTATTAAAATACTCATCTGTCGCGAACCGCGCCGCCCTTACCGTTACTATAGTCGTAATCGATGGATTCGAGGGCGTCGACGTCTGCCTCCGCCATCAGGGCGTCCGAGGCGAGAGGTGTGAAAAGCGGCTGGCTGACCGTCAAGCCTCCACGGAAACACACAAGCGGCAGCTATAGCAGGCGCAAGCAACACACGCTTTCGCTTGTTAGTCATGTTTTTCGCAACTTTTCCTTTGCATAGGTATAACATTTCGTCGAAAGACTAAAATGTCAAAAATTGTTTCGCATACTACAGTATACTTAATATTTTTTGGTCGAAAAATTGTTCGGTACACAACTGTAACATTTGTATGGAATAACATTATTTTGTCGAATATATTATGTTACAGGTACAACGTTGTTATTCCGAATATTCATAATTTTATTTTTTGTTTTTCATTACCAGTCATGCTAAATTACCTACATTTTATAGATTAGTATTATGTCTGGAAAATATACATATTCATATGAAGTTAACGACTCTGAGGAGAAGTCGACGGAGCTCCTGTTCCGCCTATGTGGCTCGTCACGCCTTGACACAAGTCCAGCCTAACCTAAGATATAGATAAAAAAACCGGCCAAGTGCGAGTCGGACTCGCACACGAGGGTTCCGTAGAAAGATTTTAACGCTTTTCCCCAGTGTTAGCAGATCCCTGCTCCTAAGCAAAATGTACGCAGCTACCTACATACCAAATTTCAAGTTTCTAGGACAACTGGAAGTACCCTTTAGGTTTTTGGATTTCGGCAATTTGTATGGAAATAGCCTTTGTAATGAATTTGTATCTTTTGATTGCATTGACTTAGAAGGTTGATTTTTTCACAGCTTCAAGGGACCGCAAGCTTGAGTATTCGATATTAATTTCAGCATGCTACCACCACGCGTTCCAGAGAAAAAGGGTCTTGACAGACAGACAGACAGACGGACAGCAAAGTGATTCTACAAGGGTTCCATTTTTTCCTTTTGAGGTACTGAAGCCCTAAAAAAAGATAGAATTCATAGATTAGTTGAGCAATCATTGTGATCTAGGTATTTTAGACCGTAATATGAGTGGACCCCTTGTGGGGGGGGAGGTTCGTCCCCCTGGCCCCTCTTTACTGTTCCGCCTACCCGCCAAACATTTTAAATTTAGGACACAATGTCCTAAATTTAAAATGTTTGGCGGTTAGGCTAAATAACAATTAAACTTGACAATAAGTACTGTGGATTTAGGATTTAGTAGGTAATCAAAATTTTAGACCTAAGTGCTTAAGACGAAAAATATGTATGCAAAAGTCTTTATACTAAGAAAAAAGTAAGTAAGTACCAAACATTTTCGGCCGAAAAATTTTTGGACGTAAAATTTTAGACCATGCGAATAGGGCACCCATTCTTATGTTGTGTACGAACGAGCAATTTTTGAACTCTAATCTCTTACAAAATCTTGAAAAGTGTAAGTAAGAGCAATGATATGAATCACAAAATGCGGAAATGGTTCAAAATGGAACGACGCCGCGTATTATGCACAAGCACAGTCAGTAAGTATCTAGTTACAAGTACAATTTACCTGCACTGCAATCATCACATTGTTAGTAGGTACTATTTTAGAAAACACTTTTAAAATAAAACTGAACCAGTAAAATGGTACCTACTTAGTTGTTTGTCACACTTGTCAAAAAACCCAAGCACCGTTTACCAAAATCGACAAATGACGTCATAAGCATCGATCAATTTATTATTTGAGAAAGCAGAAAGCACACAAAGTTCTGCAGGCCGGAGTGTTCAGACCGGATTTACCTACTCTACTAGGTGTGCATTGGTTTTGTGACGTCCGGGACTTTAAATAAATAATTAAGTTATTTATATAGTACAGATTTTAAAATCTTGTTTTTCAAGGTTTAGGACTAGGATTTAAGGCATAAATCGGAATACGATTCAAAGTACTAAGCACATTTCAGCACATCCCATCAACTTAATTAGGCATGCAGTTTGATTGCAATAAGGAGCCTAGAGCATTTACTTAGTACCAGGAGAGTGCGGGTGCCGAGCGAAATGTGAAAGGTTAGACAAACTCTTAAAAAGTTTAATTTTTTAATACAGTTGCTCAAAAAGGGCTACATTTTGTAGCTACGTTTCATGCGGAAAGTTGTATTTTTCGTACTACTGCTCTTTACTTTTCCACGGCGCCGGCGGCTCTCCTCCGCCTTCCTCCACCTGGTCGCCGGCGGGTGGCGGTGGGCCGGCCCGCCCCCTTTTTTTAATTTTTTTGCAAATGTATTAAAAAACGTCGTTTGGTACACGTGCGGAAGTATCATTTTCACTCGTCCCGAGTCTCGACCCTCGCCTTGCGGCTCGGGCCTAGACACGTCGGGACTCGTGTATAAATGACATACTTTCCGCACTTATATCAAAAAGTACTATTTCAAAAGTCTTTTGCTAAATTTATTGATCTTTCCAGCGATTCGTTTTAAGTAGCAACGATCACATCGGCGCTACCTCACCTACGAAATGGGAGATTATTGTCGCATATTCGGCTCTCTGCTCTCTCCCGAGTTCTATGCTCTCAGGCGTCTAACATAAAAAAAAATAATATCACAAACAGTATTATATTATACTATAATAATATTATATTATAGTAATATTTAACAAGCTAAGTATAAGATATAAAACCGGTTAGACTTACTTTGGAAAGCGAAGTTCGAGGACGGGACGCTGTTGAAGCTCTGTGCTGCCAGTACTGAAAACGTGCCCAAATTAACATGATCACAACCACATACAGTACAACACAAACCGTAACCGAAAATATCACATTCAGTTGTTGAAATGATTTACTTACGGCCTCCATATAATGGGCGATCTGAAAAGAATAGAATTGCGTAATTTTACAAAATCATTATAACAAGTGCAAAATGATTTTCCCTCGTACTTTATAGGAAAAGTTCGTATTATCGCGTGCTCTCAAAACGCAGTGATTATTTATTCTCTTTGGTGCTCTCAAAACGCAGTGATTATTTATTCTCTTTGGTGCTCTCTCAATTAGCTTCAGTACCCTAAGGAAGATACTTACGCCAAATGGGTTTTCTATTTAAAAAAAATACTAACAATAGAAAAATGCTGATGGAAAAGATGACGTTAGACTTAAAAGAGTACTTAAAAGTAGGCACACCTAGACTTAATAAGGAAGTACACATCTGAAGGCAGAGATATTGTGTATACGGACGAAACTTATGTCCATACATCCCATTAAACAGGGAAGTGCTGGATCGATTCTACGGATAAAGGAGTGAAACAGTTAATCTCAAAAGGTCAACGTTTTATTTTAGTACATACAGGTAGTGCCACAAGATTTGTACCGGGTGCTCTACTTATGTAAGTACATGATTAAGTAAGAACGGTGATTATCACGATGCCATGAATAATGTCAATTATGAAAAACCGGACAAGTGCGAGTCGGACTCGCGCACGAGGGTTCCGTAGAAAGATTTTAACGGTTTTCCCCAGTGTTTTAAGTTGTCCAGTTTTATCAGAGCCCTGCTCCTAAGCAAAATGTATGCAATGTGGGGTCATCTGTGAAATCTACAGACAGACATAAAAATTTAAGATTTTGAGAATTTTCTGACTGGTTGTGCTATTTTAAGAGCTACCTTCATACCAAATTTCAAGTTTCTAGGATAACTGGAAGTACTTACCCTTTAGGTTTTCAGCGTACGGCAATTTGTACGGACATAACCTTTTTAATTACTTACTGTATCTTTTGATTGCGTTGACTTAGAAGTTTGATTTTTTCACAGCTTCAAGGGACTGCAGGCTTATTTGAGTATTTGGTATTAATTTCAGCATGTTACCTTGCATTCCAGAGAAAAAGGGTCTTGACAGACAGACAGACAAACGGACAACAAAGTGATCCTATAAAGGTTGCGTTTTTTCCTTTTGAGGTACGGAACCCTAAAAATGATTACATAATCAACTTATTCCCAACTTGTCTCCAAATTCTGTATTAATAGTACGAGTAGACAATGCTGCTTATCACAATAAATATGTGGCTGGTAAGGCGACGGCGACATCAATCAAACAAACACCTTTAAGGCTATGTTGGCGGACGCATTGGTTAAGCGACATGCGACAAGATTTTGATTGTCTCTCATAGTTTTCAAATGTTTAGTGCAGTAACGTGTCCGCTTTGCAGGTTTAGGAACAGCAACAAGCGGCGATATTTTGATTTTCGTAAAGCGACGGCGATTCGCGGCGATTCAACGGCCACAGAGCGACAGAGCGGGAGATAGTTCGTGCGACAAGAGGCGAAAGAGACGCTTCGCGATAAAACCAAATTTGTTTGAATTTGTCGCTCGATCGGTAGTCATGCCTTATAGATGTATATACCTATAGAAGCAATTATTTCTGGTGTGCAAGATAGACAACCTATCTGGATGTCAAAGCATCCGAAACTGAATAGATTTTTTGTAGAATATTCCATTGACAAAATTTTACATCAACATGGACATAGGATTGTAATTAAGTAATGTAAATGAAAACACTGACGAATCTGACGATGCATGGTGTATACTTATGTCTGACTGTTACTCAGATTGTGAAATGGAAAATGTTGAAAATATCGATCCAAATATTCAGTAGGTAAAATATTCATGTTAAGTAAGTACCTTTTATATAACACATATCATAAGTCCTCTATAATGCGTTCAGAAACCGTAGAAAATGACCAGCATTGCAGCACGACGTCGCCTACCCCCGCCAACCATCACCAACAGCAGGTCCAGCAGTAAAGTAATGGTCATTACGACATCGAATTCGATGTATCGAATTTGACAACCAACGTAATTTACAATCATAGTGAAATAAAACGGATCACTTACATATATAAGTCGAGTTCAGTCCGACATGTATGATTAATAATGCGATATATTTTTTTTACAATAAAAAACAGTTCACGAAACGTCTGCTCGGTAGTGTGTCTATGATTTAAAAAAAACAGTCAAATTCGTGACAGGTATGGGTATGATAATATGCCTTCGGCTTCTGAACCCATCTTAGAGTATTTATAATATGTGTGTAGATAAAGTAATGTATTCAACTCCACATAATTAGGCCTTAAAACATTATGTAGCAGTTGCATAAACTACTGTATACTAACGGGCCTAGTATTAAAGCCGTCAGTCATCGTTTGCATCCCTCTCACACGCGGGTTATTTACTTAGGTGCGAGAGGGACGCCAATAACATTTTTTTATTACTAGCTCCGTAAGTAGATGCTGTTTTTAAATAGGCAGGTATTGAGTTTTATTCTTGTAAATATTTCCCAATAAGCAAACAAATAAAATACTTAAAGTATTTTGTTGTACTTTATGTTTTAAAGTGAAGATAATGTTCTGTTCACTAATGAAGTAATGACAATAAAACTGAGTATTTTTTTGTATTTTCAAAGTTACTGAAGGGGGTTGTAACATCCCTATATTATACAATACCATTTTTCACTTCAACGTTTGACACTAAACAACAAAGCTCCATATTAATGGCTATGAAAACGTCACTTATTAAATCCAATAATTGATTGACAGTTTGGGTGCCATCGTATTCCGATTGAAATCCGAGTTTTCCCGATGGAAAATCATTTTGCACTACATCTGTACCTACCTATTGTATTTTGTCTTGGTATTCGAATTGTCTCAAAAATTACGGAAGAAATTAAATTTTCTCTTAAAAACTTAGCATAAACGAGCAATGTCATTACTTCTATAGGGATATATTAAATTTAACTGGAAATTTGTTGTAAATAAATTGATTTCTTTTCAATTTATTATATGCCAGAAGGTTGAGAAGTTATTTCCGCACTTACTGGGTTCGTCGACGGACTGCGTGTCCACGGCGCTGGTGGCGTTGGGCTTGACCACGACCAGCGACGTCAGCGGCGTCACCAGCGAGTACTGCGAGGACCAACAAGGCCAAGTTAAATCTCCGCAATAATCTAAATATTCTTTCCCACAATGGAACCCGCGCCGGACTACTCTATTTTAAGTACAGAATTTTTTTAGGGATCCCTATTCCGTCTGTATGTTTGTCTGTTTACGACTTAGCTCAGACTCTTGGCACTAGAAAGCTGTAATTTGGCAAGGATACGCGCAAATTATTTAATCACGCCAATAAAATGGTAAACAAAATCTTAAAAAAAAAATTAGGAGGATATTGTTTTTCTGTCTTCTTTGGTTTCAAAAATGTTACGGGTGGGTGTAAGTAATGTTCATTTATTCGTTTGCTAAAGGACTTCGGTGTCTGTCTATTTGCATACCACACCTACTTTTGTCAGGAACCTCGAAAGGACTTCAAATTTGGCAATATTTGAGTTAGCTTGGGTGCACCTAGTTAACTAAGGTAGGTACATACAAGTAGTGATACAATAAGCGTGTCAAGCAAGACAGGGGAGGGGGTATAAGAAACAAGAGCAAATTCACATAAATAGTCAAGTAGGGCGGTGAAACAATTTACGTGATAATTGCGTTCCTTTTCCCTTTAATTATTAAGATGTGTATTCATTGTGGACAGTTTAATATCGACCTGCAGCGCGAGTTCCTTGGCCTTCTTCTCAGGATTGTCACCCGAGACGGACGTGGAGTCGTCGGTGGCGTCCTTCTGGTCGAGCAGCTGGCGGATGGTGAGGTACACCCACAGGCGCTCCAGCGCGCCCGGCGTCTGCGCGCGCGCCACCGGCACCCGAGGGAACACTTCGTAGCGCTTCTGTGGAGCACAAAACATTCCTAGCTTTGTCAGATATCTGCAGCGAATACCTAATTATTAACAAGATGGCAATTCAAGCTACCTATACGTAAGTAAGTTTATATATTTCCTTGAATCAGAGCAGATAAAAAACTTTTTTGTCAGTTATCTTCACAATCACGGTTTTTAGTGACGTTGCTTACCTTGCCAACGCCGTCGTCGACGCCGCAGAAGGCCAGCACCCGCGGCGCCAGCTCCGCGGCCGTGGGCTGCAGCTGCCCCGCCACCACCACCTCCGAGCCCGCGTAGTACGTGCGGAACTTGTGCTTCGTCAGCGACCCCTCTTTCACCTGCCCATTTAAGGAAATAAGAATTTATGTAGATATGACTCCAAAAATTTATTTAGCGGTTAGTATAATTAATTAAGTCCACGTCCACAGTGACAACTGCTTGAGATTCGCTTTGCATGACGTCACAAACAATACAGGCGTACCTTGTCAGGCACGTCACAGACATTTCGGGCGCAGCTCGTCAGGCGGGCACGCGAAGGTGACGTCACAGACATTTTGGGCGCACCTGGTCAGGCGGGTACGCGAAGGTGACGTCACAGATATTACGGGCGCACCGTGTCAGGCGGGTATAGGCCGCGCGATGGATTAAGATCGCTCGGCGAAACTGGTGGGGGCAATTTGGCGCATCTGTACAATTGCGCACAAAATTGTTAAGTTCTGAGTGTATTTCTTTGAAATACATTTTTCTTATTTCGCATTTTTTTTGTACCTTTAGTCACCTAACATATAACACTCCTTTTTGCTTGTGACTTATTTTGCTAGTATGTTTATTCAGAATCTTGGTAGTATTTTTTACGTGTTTTTAATTACCCATGACTTAATCAGTTTCCTTTTTAACATAACAATTCACGTCGTAAACCATTTTTCTGGCTTGTCATGTTCAAACTTTATATTTGGGCATTTTTTTCACTAACTACGACATCATAACGTACTTACTACTAATACAGTAAAACAATCCGTGCGCAACAGTACTCAAGAGACACGTGACGCGTGAACGAAGCGAGGGAGGGGAAAAACGACTTGATCTACCAATAACGTGTCGGCGCCAGCGCGCACCCTCCCCTCACCCCTCTGCGCAACCAAATAGACCTAAGAATTGACTTTTGCGCATCCCCCTTCCACTTTTGACAAGCGATCTTAATTCGCCGCGCGACCTATACGCGAAGGTGACGTCACAGACATTACGGGCGCACCTGGTCAGGCGGGTACGCGAAGGTGACGTAACAGACATTACGGGCGCACCTGGTCAGGCGGGTACGCGAAGTAGACGTCACAGACATTACGGGCGCAACTGGTCAGGCGGGTACGCGAAGGTGACGTCACAGACATTACGGGCGCACCTGGTCAGGCGGGTACGCGAAGTAGACGTCACAGACATTACGGGCGCACCTGGTCAGGCGGGTACGCGAAGGTGACATCGTCGAGCAGCGGCGAGGAGATCTGGCGGTAGAAATCGCGCAGCTGCAGCGCTGCGTCCGCCGCCTCGTAGATGTGCCGCATGAAGCCCGCGTTGCGCAGCGACAGCTTGCGCAGGAACGCTTTATCTGCGTCCTCGCCTGAAACACAATAAGTTTTATGACAAAAAAAAATTACATTCAACCTTTTTGCCGCATGTACTTTTTGTTGACTGTACGTGTATAGCATCAATCTTGCATTATTCATACCAAATTTCTAATTGATGCCACTAACAGTTGTAGGGATCCTGCGGAGACGATCGTGGCTGGGCCACCAATATTTCACTAAGTACCAGATTATTCTATTGCCGCCTGGCTTCCATAATTGCGCTCAAATTTCAACTCAATCGGATACCAAAAAGTGGTCGAAAAATTATTTTCACATTTCTTTATAATTTTAAGTGTGTTTAAAAATAATTTAAGATTAGTGGTTATGATTAATGATATATTTATAGTGCTATTTTTTAGGGTTCCGTACCTCAAAAGGAAAAACGGAAACCTTATAGGATCACTTTGTTGTCCGTCTGTCTGTCTGTCTGTCAAAACCCTTTTTCTCTGGAACGCGTGGTGGTAGCATGCTGAAATTAATATCAAATACTCAAGCCTGCGGTCCCTTCAAGCTGTGAAAAACAACCTTCTAAGTCAACGCAATCAAAAGATACAGTCATTAAAAAGGCAATTTCCATACAAATTGCCGAAAATCGCCTACCACACCTATGAAGTCCAACTGTAGCCACTCTGTAGCGAAATTCAGACCTTAAGTTCCGGTAAACTAAAGCCGATGTAGGAACTTAAGGAGGTGATACAGGGGACTATTCGGAATAGTGTGTGTGTGCGTAGTAAAAACTACTTAGGATTTTGATGTTTTAACCATCAATATCCTAAGTAGCTTTTGTTTACATTTAATTAGCTGTAAAAAGGTTATTTTTTGACAGAAAACACTCATTGTGTCTAACAAAATTTGATTTTAAAATTGTATTTAGTGGCGTAAGTGGGAGAATGGTATATTTATTTTTCGATTAATCATTTAATTGCAAAATTTGCAAAGTTGATTTAAAATAAAGTGCGTGCAATAGTGTCTTTATTTGCTTATTGCTTAAAAAATAAATTATTTGATCTAAGAATAAACTTGCATAACTGTCTACTTCGTACGGGGAGCTTTTTTGTTCGATCCCGGCTTTCAACATGTTGACCAGTGATATTTTTTTGATTTGTTGCAATTATATTGTAATTTTTATTTTCAATTACAGTAAACATATCAAACATGTTTTTAAAGTAATTGGAAGATTAATATGTTGGGAAGTTTTATTTTCACAGCCCGATAAAGTTTATTTTTTTGGAGGAAACCACTCATGGTGACCTACAAAATCGATAATTAAAAAAAATGTGTAGCCAGTGGGGGGCTGATTTTTTGTGATTAGTTAATCAATCAATTGCAGTGTTAATTGTAAAAAAAAAATATGATTGTTTGCACAGTTTGTATAAAATTTACTTTTTTAACTTTTTCAACTTTTGGTACCAAGTAAAAAATCAGAAAAACTCGATTAAAAATTTTTTTGTAACATATTGGACTAAGGCATATAGGCTTCAAACTGTTCCTAATAGTCCCCTGTATCACCTCCTAAAGTTCCTACATCGTTATACTAAACATCCTGTAGATTAATTTGTTTTTGATCTTAACAAGCAAGAACACGTGTAAATGTGTGAGAACTTTTCAAAAAAGTGCTAAAACCCAGGCGAAGTCACGGGGTTTTACGGTAACTTTCCATTTCTCATTTTGTAGTTGTTAGTTCACTAGCTTCTCTTTCAAATTGAGCTTGTTAGAAGTACCTACAGCCGAGCAGGTCAAGTAATTGAGCGGCAATGATAAAAAAAGTCGTATCTTTTACTGAATAGGTAGCATGTACCTACTTAGTATGTTTGTTAAAATAAGTAGGTAAATGATTAAACCTCACGTTACGTACCGCGTTATGGAAATATACCACTATCTGTTTAGTCCTAGGTTAAAGCTCACGCGTGATGCGCTGATGAATGACAAAACAAGTTAATATTTAGGTAGGTATAGTTAATATAAACAATTCTAAGAATTGAGAACTTTAGCGGTATTAATATAAAAATATTTATCAATGCAAAAAACTAGGTAAGTATAAGACGTTTCCTTATAAATGTTTACTAATTTATCAAGTGTCAACAGAACAGTCGGTGGTTGCCTAATGGTGTTCATAAATTACAAGTAGTTAAAATGAGGTGGTGGCCAGATGCTCGCGCAAGGTGGAGCTCTGATAGTCCTGTCTCATTGGACGGTCGGGCGACCATCTGGCCAGCCGGCAGTCGGACGTGAGTTACCGAAGGCGAGCGAGAATATGGTGGCGCGGCGCGGGCCAGAGTTCTTTTCGGTGACGCGGCTGATGATGCGCCTGGGGTCGGTCTCACCCACCGTGGGCTCGCCGTCCGTGAGGAACACGATGATGCTCTCCAGCTCCTCCTTCTCTGCAAATAAAACACACGATGTTAAGAACGTTGGCGAAACAAACAGGCAAGCCAACGTTATAGTGTTAAGTATACCGCTTTTAGAAAAGTTACAGACAATGGAAAAAAACCGGTGAAGTGCGAGTTGGACTCGCGCACGAGGTTCCGTAGAAAGATTTTAACGCTTTTCCCCAGTGTTTTAAGAAGTCCAGTGTTAGCAGAGCCCTGATCCTAAGCAAAATGTACGCAGTGTGGTGTCAACTTATACTGGTCTAGGAAATCTACAAACAGACATAAAAATTTAAGGTCTTGACGGACTTGCTCCCCAACACCTAAAAGACCTTACCTCTCACTGTGTGGGCGACGCAGGCAAACATTTAATTCTGGCTTTAACAAAATTAATAAAACTCATGCTGTCTGGCAATGTTAATCCCGAAATAGTTCCCGTTCTTTATGGAGCCAACCTAATTGCGCTCACTAAAAAAGACGGAGGTGTCAGACCCATTGCGGTCGGCTCTACATTTCGGCGATTAACTTCTAAAATTTCAGTTCGTCACATATAGTTTCAAAATTGCAACCTCACTTTGAACCGATTCAATTAGGTTTCGGTACTAAAGGTGGGTGCGAAGCGGCAGTCCATGCCCTGCGCACCTACCTTAATAAAGATCAGTGTGAGGTTTTACTCAAAATTGACGTCAAAAATGCATTTAATTCGGTAAACAGAGACACCTTGCTCACAGAAATTAGGAATAATATTCCGGAAATTTATAATTACCTACTTAACTGTTATCATGAACCTTCTAAATTAATGTACAAAAGCAACGAATTATCTTCCGAAGTCGGCTGTCAGCAGGGTGATCCCCTCGGACCAGCCATTTTCAGTTTAGCCATTAACCCCATCATTCAAAATTTAATGTCCAAATTTAACGTATGGTATCTTGATGATGGTTGCCTAGGAGGTGATGCAGTTACGGTACTTTCAGATCTCTCAGAAATTATAAATAAATTTAAGGCCATTGGTTTAGATCTAAACTTTAATAAATGCGAACTGTTCATAAACAACGCGATCCGATCCGATCTCTTCCAACATTTTAATTTACTTTGTCCAAATATCAAAATTGTCGATACGCAAAACTTAAGCCTCCTAGGGTCACCAATCTTCGACAATGACATTCCAGATTTAATCGCAAAAACTATTTCAAAATTTCAAAATTCTGCAGACCAGCTGCTGAAAATCAGTGCTCACACTGCTATCACTATTCTAAAATTTTGCCTTTTTGAGCCAAAATTTACTTATTTGCTTCGTTGTTGTCCCTTTTGGAAACATCAAAATTCTCTGACCTCAATTGATTCCCTTATAAAAACTTCTTTGGAATCTATACTTAACTTACAATTCAATGAGCAATCTTGGACCCAGGCTTCCCTTCCTATCAGATGTGGTGGGCTAGGTATCCGCAAAATTTCTAATGTTGCTTTACCAGCGTTCCTATCATCTATCCACAGCACGTCCACCCTCGTAGGTAAAGTCCTAAAGGATTGTCCTTCAAACTACGAGACGACGGGTTTGGTCGATGCTAGGAATGCTTGGCTTATGGCTATTCCGGGTGAAAATCCTCCCGCTTATCCAAATTTCCAACGGAGCTGGGATGACACACTATCCAAATTAACTTATTCTAATATTCTCAGTTCCAGTTCAGGCCCAGACCGCGCAAGGCTTTTGGCTGTGGCAAGAAAGGAATCCGGTGACTGGCTTCATGCTTATCCTTCCGTTAACACCGGAACCTTTCTTGAGCCTGAAACACTGAGAATTGCAGTCGGGCTAAGACTGGATGTTGCGCTGTGTTCACCACACCGTTGCCTCTATGGCACCAATGTGGACGAAACGGGACACCATGGTCTTTCCTGTCAAAAGAGCGCCGGCCGTTTCTCCCGTCATGCCGCGCTCAATGACATAATCCGCCGGACTCTTGCCTCTGCAAACGTGCCGGCCATTTTGGAGCCAAGCGGCATTGCCCGCGACGATGGCAAAAGGCCGGACGGTATGTCTCTAATTCCCTGGAGAATGGGTAGGGTTCTGGTTTGGGATGCGACCTGTGTCGATACAGTAGCACCCTCACATCTCCAGGGAACCACACAAAAAGCTGGTGCGGCAGCAGAAACGGCCGAAAATATAAAAAAATCTAAGTATCAATCTCTCGGTCCGAATTATAATTTTGTTCCTGTCGGGTTTGAAACTTTGGGTCCATGGGGTCCCAGCGCTTACAAGCTTATTTCTGAGTTACAAAAGCGCTTAGTTGATGCAACTTGTGACCAAAGGGCTGGCAGTTTTCTCTCTCAAAGAATCAGCATCGCTATTCAGCGAGGCAACACTGCCAGCCTTTTGGGCACTATGCCACGGGGGCCTTATTTAGATTTAATTTAGTTTTAAGATGTAGTTTATTTAGTTTAAGCTTAGATTTAATGTCATTGTAAATTGTTAAGACACTTCCAGTTGAATGAGTCTTCTAGTAACTTTATGGTAATGTAGTACTATATCTTTGTACGGTTGCTATAGTGTTTTTCTATTATTGACTGTTGACGTTACTCTTGAATATACATTTTCCTCATGCATTTCTTATACTTTAATATGGTAGCAGAGCGAAAAAATAACATCTGCAGCTGTTAAAACTGGATAGCGGTCTATTTTTCAAAGAGCCTGCAACAATCAAAAAGAAGAATAATGGGTTCAAACATTAAATTTGAGATTGGGCGACTCGAAGGTAGTACCAACTGGCAAACTTGGAAATACAAAGTTTCGCTGCTACTGCGGAGCATACCAGGTACGTTAGACATAATTCAGGGTAAAGTGACAAAGCCTGACCCACCTGCGGCAACGGCAACACCAGCTGAAGTGTTAAAATATAAGACTGAGTCGAACAATTACCAAAGTCTCGACAGTCATGCCTTGCTTATTCTTACCACGAACATGACCGAAGCAACCTTACACAAGGTAATGCGGTGTGGAACGTCAAAGGAAATGTGGACAGAGCTACATCGTCTTTTTGATGGAGCAAAAGAAGATCGAAGCTATGAACTTTGCATGAGATTCTTCCGCTTTCAACTTGAAGATCATGATATGGCTAGTCACATCTCGACACTCAAAAACATTTGGTACGACTTGAATAAAGACATTGAAGGAAATGATCTATCAGAAATGCTTTTAATATGCAAAATCTTAGACACACTTCCAGATAAATATTTTACAAGTCTAGCTGGTTGTTAATGAACAAGAATGATCGGAACATAGAAAATTTGACGACACACTTGTGTGCTCACGAAAGATCTCTAACGAGTGAATCCAGAGACAACAACGAAGAAGCTTTGGTACTGCGAACAAAAGATAAAAGTAAGGATAAATACAAGAAAAGAAAATGCAATTATTGTGGAGAAGGATTTCATAAAGTAACATCGTGCAAGAAGTGGATTGCGGACGGCAGACCTCCTAAGCCTCCAAAGCAGTCGACAAATGCAGTGATGTTGACAGGCCTGGCTCAAGCATGTGACGACCAAACCACTGACAAAGATTCTTGGTATGTGGATAATGGTGCCACAAGTCACTTCATCAATAGAAGAGACATATTTCAATCTTTCGAAAACTTTGGAGAATCGCATGAAGTTTTGACAGCGAATGGAGAGGTGATCGAATCCATTGGAAAAGGCTCTATTGAACTTGAAGCTGACGTAAACGGTAATAAGGAGCTATTAACTTTGACAAACGTATGGTACGTTCCAAGCATTAAGAGAAATTTGTTTTCTGTGCTAGCCGCGCAAGATACGCTAAAGAATAGCATATTTCAGTCAAATGCTCAGTCATGTCATATGAAGAATGATGAGAAAGTAGTTTTAGTAGGAAAACGCGACAAGTATGGCGGTCTGTACAAACTTAACGTGAAAACACTCATGCCCAAACTTGAGATAAACCAACTAACGACGTCACAAAATCTTCAACTGTACCATGAACGCCTCGGACACCAGAATAAAAGACATGTAGCAAAACTGATAGAAAGAGAATTAGGAGTGAAGCTAGACTCAAGTTCTACAGATATCTGTGAAGGCTGTGTTTTTGGGAAGACCCATAGGCAAAAGTTCGGAGAGAGACCAAGAGCTACTAAACCTGGAGAACAAATAAGCACAGACGTATGCGGGCCATTCCCTTACTCAATTTCAAAGTGCAGATACTACGTTCTGTTTAAAGACAATTACTCAAAATACCGATGGATCTACTTTCTGAAACACAAGTCTGAAGTTCACGCACGCTTGAAAGACTTTCTTGCTGAAGCTAAAACTTGCGGACACGTTACACACCGATAATGGAGGAGAGTTCGATAACGAGCTAGTATGACAAACTTTGAAAAAATTCGGGATAAGACAAAGGTTTACAATGCCATACACACCTCAACAAAATGGTTCCTCAGAACGCGAAAATCGTACAGTTGTGGAAATGACAAGAGCACTAATGCACGCTCATGATGAGATACCGAAAGGTTTATGGGCTGAGATATCCAAAGCTTCAGTCTACATATTGAATAGAACGGGACCCACTCCAATAGACGGACAGTCACCGCATGAGCTTTGGTACAGTAAGAAACCAAAAATAAATCATCTGAAAATCATAGGCAGTCATTGCTACGTGCATGTTCCAAAAGAGAAGAGATCAAGTAAGTTAGACAGAAAGGCTGAGAGAGGGATACTTATCGGTTATGATGGCGACGAAGGATATCGAGTATTTGATGTAAAAAACCTTAAGTTGATAAGATCTCGAGATATTGTTGTTGATGAGGTATCTTTGCTGAAGAAAAATAAGACAGATATAACCTTGAAAATGCCTGAACCTGATACAAATACCTACGAGCTACCTGTTCCTTCTACAAGCTCTCCAAACTTTTATGAGGAACACCACTCACAACCACAATCAGAGACGAACGATAGTGTTGAAGACTTAGACTATGAGTCACTTGAAGAGGATGAGACAATTGGAAATAATATAGACCCCAATGTTATGACACGACAAGATGTAGACATGCCTTCCTCAGTACAAGGCGTGCGCCAACTACGTGATCGAAGCCGGATCAAACCTCCAGAGAGATTTAGTTTCGAGCAGTTCATTAATGAAGCTATATCCATTCCTGAGCCGTCGTCATATCGAGAAGTCTTACACAGTTCTGAAAAAGATAAATGGATCTAAGCGATGGACAAAGAAATACAATCCTTAAAAGAAAATCAGATGTGGGAGTTAACAAACCTGCCTAAGAATCTAAAAGCACTACCTTGCAAGTGGGTATTCAAAATTAAAAGAAACCCTGATGGTACTGTCGATAAGTACAAAGCACGATTGGTTGCTGTTGGCTATAATCAAAAGAAAGGTATCGACTATGACCAGACATTTAGTCCGGTTACAAAAATGAGTACAATAAGACTTCTGTTAAGCATTGCTGCAAATGAAGGATTGGCGCTTAGACAATTTGACGTTTCTACAGCTTTCCTGTACGGTACTGTCAAAGAAGAAATCTACATGCGACAACCAGAAGGCCATGATGATGGAACAGGTCGTGTATGCAAACTGAAAAAAAGCTTATACGGACTAAAACAGGCACCGAAATGCTGGAATGAGTGCATTCATGTTTTTCTTATAGAATCGGGTTTCATCCAGAGTGAAGCTGATCCCTGTGTCTATGTCCGACAACGTGGACAAAATAAAATATTGCTCGGGCTCTATGTCGATGACGGTTTACTGGCCGCATCAGACGAGAGAGAGGCAGACAATTTCATTCAAAATGAACTAAAAGGTCGGTTTAAAATAACCACAAAGCGTCCATCTTACTTCCTTGGGCTGGAAATAGAACAACACAATGAATGTATTAAGGTTCATCAAACTGCTTACACTCAAAAATTGCTAGAGAAGTACGGAATGAGCAACTGCAAAGCTGTTGGGGCACCCATGATAAAATGCGGAAAGGGAATAGAAGAAGAAGAATGTCCTGAGCAACAGCCAGACTTTCCATACCGGCAAGCTGTGGGGTCTCTAGCTTATCTTATGGTTGGGACCAGACCCGATATAGCATACGCAGTTGGGATAGTGTCACGAAGCCTAGATAAACCTACCAAAAATAACATTCAACAGGTGAAGAGGATATTTAGGTACTTGAAAGGAACTGTTGATACAGGACTTGAGTACAAGAAAGGCGAAAGACGTCTTGTATGTTACAGTGATGCTGATCACGGTGGTGATGACATGAGCGGATGCTCTACGAGCGGAATGTTATGCCTCTACGCTGGGTCGGCAATATCCTGGCGGAGTTCAAAGCAGACCACGGTGGCACTGTCGTCTACCGAAGCGGAGATAGTGGCGGCCAGTGAATCAAGTCGTGAGATCATCTGGTTGAAAAGGTTGCTACTAGATCTGAGATCAAATATTGAGACGCCTACCTTGCGGATTGATAACGAATCTACAATTAAACTTGCATATAACCATCCGTCTGTACAGCATCGAAAGACTAAGCACATAAAAATAAAACACTTCTTTGTCAGACAGTGTTTATGAAAAAGATATAGTCATTGAACAAGTACCGACAGCAGTACAACTGGCTGATATATTCACGAAGCCTCTCTACAAGCCAAAATTAAATAAATTATGTAAACAGTTCGGCTTGAAAAAGGCAAGAGAATGTTAAGACACTTCCAGTTGAATGAGTCTTCTAGTAACTTTATGGTAATGTAGTACTATATCTTTGTACGGTTGCTATAGTGTTTTTCTATTATTGACTGTTGACGTTACTCTTGAATATACATTTTCCTCAATGCATTTCTTATACTTTAATATAAATTGCTTTTATTATGTAAATAAAATCCCTATAAAAAATATTTTGAGACTTTTCTGAGTGGTTGTGCTACCTTCATACCAAATTTCAAGTTTCTAGGACAACTGGAAGTACCCTTTAGGTTTTCGGATTTCGGCAATTTGTATGGAAATAGTTTTTTTAATGTCTGTATTCTTTTGATTGCGTTGACTTAGAAGGTTAATTTTTTCACAGCTTCAAGGGACCGCAGGCCTGAGTATTTGATATTTATTTCAGTATGCTGCCTCCACGCGTTCCAGAGAAAAAGGGTCTTGACAGACAGACAGACAACAAAGTGATCCTATTTTTTTCCTTTTTTTTCTTTTGAGGTACGTAACCCTAAAAATAAGATTTTTGCAAAGCACTATGGTTTAAGCTTTTTTGGCAGAAGTACTTACTTAGCAAAAGTAGAAAATTTTCAAATGCAACTTTGATCGCTAGCTTTTTAACTAAACTGCTCAATTCATACAATGATTAATCCCTACCTAGACACTTGAGTTGTATCTAGGTATGTACAATTTACAACGCGATTACGAGTGTTACCTAATGCTAAGCAAAGCAAAAAAACACAAACCTTCATCATCATCGTTATCCACCGGGGGTTGCTGCGTCGTGCTAGGTGTGGTGTACGGGCCTGCGGTCTGCGTATCACCGGTGGTGGGCGCCGGCGCGCCGGTCGCCGCCGTCGGCGCGGTCTCGCCCAGGCCCAGGGGACGCCCCACGCCCTTGCGGCAGATGTCGATTGCCACATCGAGAGCGCTAGCTATGTTTGTTCCTAAAGGAGAAAAATAACATTATTTACATAAAATTATTCCTGGGTCAATAAGAGCGTAACAGTCGTTGGGAGGTCTACGCACCACCCGAGGCAACGAGTCTGCTAACGATGACCTTCGCCTTCTCTATGTTTTCTTTCTCGGCACTGGAAGGCGGCAGAAGAGTCACGGGCTTGTTGTCATCATTGAAAGCGTAGAATGGGTAGTAGTTATTCGTTTGCTTGGGCTCCTGATCGGCTTCTTTGAGGTCGTGGACCTGACACAATAAATGTGAACTTGTTGATATTTCGTATCACTCTGGTAAACAAGTCGTGAATAGGAGAGGTTTCAGGCGAGTTGAAGATATTACCTATTGCAATGTAGTTACCTCTACCCACGTGTGGTGCACCCTACCTGTATTTCTTGTGATTGTCACTGTACTTATATGTGGTATTTAATAGTTATTTATTAATGATGTAGTGTATTGTAAGGTAGTTACTGCTCATTAGTACTTTTTGTTTTCCGTTATTTTGAAGCGTTGGTACCAAACCTATATTGTATTGGGTGTATCACCGCTTACCTTAACGCCGGAGTTGAATTCAACGATGCTGAAGTAGTCGCCGGAGTTGAGGTCCGCCAGGATGGTCTGCATGGCCTCGCGCAGCTGCACTATCTTGCGGTCCATCATGGAGCCCGAGGTGTCCAGCACGAACACCACCAGCTTCTTCAGCGGTGGCAGGTTCTCCGGCGCGAAGAAATGCACGAAGTAACCGTCGTTCACCTTGCAATACAAGCATTCTTCAGTTTAACCCGGTCTAAGATTACCCAACCTAATTTAATTAGGTACATCTTTATCTTTGATCTTCTTCTTAAAGTTAATGAGCTAAGACGACGGCTTTATCGCCACTCTGCTCGTTATTCATTTCAGCCGCTTCATTTATAAATACGATATGTACGTCGTCATAGTTTTGAAATGTCATTTACAAAATCAAACTAAGTAAGTATGTACTTAGAACATTTTTGAGATGTTTGATAGTGCGTGGCATGGTCAGGTAGCGAAGCACAAAACAAATAATAACCACGATAAGAACGAGACTCACGAGAATATCGCCGTCCTTAGGACGCTCGACGTCGTACTGCAGCACGAACTGGCCGAGGACTCCTTCTTGGGCACTCTGCTCAGACGAAAATCTCCTCGAAGACTGTTGGGCTTCTTTGGTTTTTTCCTGTAATCAAAAATAAATAAAACGTATAGGTACCTACTGGAAAATTATGATACATAAGCTAACATACGGCTACGTTCCTACGTGCTTGGATTAGGCGTGCTACGTGATCGATAGGTATTGCTTATCCAAAACCTAAAACAACATGCTCAGAACATCCTTAGATTAGCAATTGTATTTTATGTAAAACAGCAAGATATATTTTTTTGAGAACATTTGAATCTGCATATCAAGCGGTGTCTAGATTTTCTACATCATAAACCAAACAGGAAGTATTTAAGTACTGACCGCATAAACTTGCATGAGCCTCTTTTGCTCCTCCAGGTCGGGTTTGAACGTGATGGTTGCCTCACGGTTGTCAGCAGAGCGCTCGATAATAGCCACGGCGTTACCTACAGTATTGAAAAGAAACAGCTTCATTGATAGTTTGGTATCCAAATAAGACAGGATACGACTTATACCTAGCACTATCAAACAAGCAAGTCTAGCATTTTTCTCCTATGGTTAACATTGTCAATAATCAGAAACTAGCTGAGCAGTGTCCACAAAATCGTATTCAATCATACAAAAAAAAATTAAGTACAACTGCAAAATGTGAGATTGTGACAAATAAAAATTTTTGTGTAACCGCGCCCATCTTGTTTGTAACCGCGCCAAGGGCCTCTTTTGGCATTTGTCGGACACAATTAGGTAGGTATATAGGTATGCTAGCAGTAAACATCCACATGTTTCCACTTGCAGCGAACACAGCTCGAGGCATCCACACAATTTTGCGGCTTTATGCCTCCTTTACACAAGAACATCAGCCAATCACTAGATTTCAATAGGTAGTAAGTTTTACACGCCAATGTGGCCACCACTACACCACTAGGTACACTTACGAGAAGGCATTAGACTTACGAGGGTCGGTGTCGGTGGCATCGATCTCGTTGCCGGTGCGCACCTCGGGCACGCGCAGCGCGGTGATGGGCTGCGACTCGCGCACGCGCAGGCGCACTGTGAGCGCGGGCACGAGCGCGCCCGGGTGCAGGTTGATGTCGTGGTTGTACACGCCGTTGCGCCGGACCAACAGCTCTTCGTATGTCAGGTTGAACTTGGCTACGGTGTTCGCTCCCACGTTCACTGACACCTCGAATTGGTTTGAGTCTCTAGCCCTGAATCACGTTAGGTTATTATGATCCCGCGGTGGAATACTAAGTATACAATCAAATACATATAGTAGTAGTAATTAGTAATTAAATATACCTACCTACTTGCAACAGTTACATCAAATTAGCTATCCACGGAAAATCGTTCTGTTTTGGCTGTCAATTTTGTTATAACCGTTTTTTTTCTTATACAGTTCCACAGGGTGGAAAGTTGAGATGGGGCAGTAAGGGCAGCTACTAGATCCCTTGATTTTTGTTAAAATATACAGACAGCGAGAAATTCGTCAGATTTGACTTTTTTTTATGCCAATCGGTCCCATTTCTATCAAGGATTAAAATACTCTTTGGGACCAACTGAGGTTAGAGTACTAGAACACCCACAAATCAAAGAAAACTTTTCCATACATTTTGTAGGGTAATTAATTACAATGTGAAGCTTAAAAATGATTAAATAGTAGACAACTACAATTAGGATATTAGAAATGAGAATAATCGGTATCATTGTGAAAAAACAACTAAAGTCTGTGCGGAAAGAGAACTCTAAAAAACGAACATTTAGCTACACAGGTAACGCTGGCCGTCGTGGATGAAACAGGTTAAGTAATACCCTACGAACTGTATGGAAAAAGTTTTCTTTGATTTGTGGGTGTTCTAGTACTCTAACCTCAGTTGGTCTCAAAGAGTATTTTAATCCTTGATAGAAATGGTCGACCGATTGGCATTTAAAAAGCAAGTAAAAAAGTTAGTAACGGTCTCCTGAGAGCATTTTCACGTAACAGCAAGGGATCTAGTAGCTGCCCTTACTGCCCCATCTCAACTTTCCGCCCTGTATACATTTTGACACCATTAAACCGGACTTAACACTATTAAACTGGGTTTAATTATTTGCTGCAAGAGGACATTACACGCTGAAATGTCTGTAAATATTCTTTGAAAATAAACAACACTGGAGTGAAGTCAGCAAGGGTAAGCGAGACGCACAGATACCTATATATACCAACGGAAAGTATGTTTAGATGGGCAGCGAAACCCCCTTCCCCACCCCCGCCCTGAAAGCTTCAGAGGCGCATTTAAAGTTAGAAGCGTACTGTTGTACTACTTACGCTGATAAAACTTACTTTACAGCGATATGGCCGGCACTAATCCCCTGAGACACTGCTTGGTCGTAAATCTGCTTAGCTTCTTCTTTACCTTTAACGTACGCCTTGTACGTGACGTTGTCCAACGTCCTTGATAAAAACAGAATTAAAGTAAAGACAAATGTGGTATCATCTGTGTATTACGCTGGCCTTAGCGACATCCAAAGAGGTGTCGGGTCAACGGGTGATAGAGTACCTAACCAAGTACCTATCTAAAAAGGGGATACAGTTACATCCGCATGACTTCTTACTTGTTATCAAGTAAAAGTTGAAATATTTAATCAACCGAGTATATCTAGTGTAGGTACCTACATGGGGATCGAACGAGGAAAGAACCTTGTCAGCGCAGCAGTTTTATTAACTGCACAATACGACCGTATTATTTGTGAATGCGTCCTATTTTTATTTTCGACGGTGCTTCGATCTGTCAGAAATGTAAGTAGTTAGGTACTTTTATACCTATTTACTACTTACCTATGGCTATATGGTCACAAAACAACTCGTGTTAGCGGTGTTCAAACTGTAATAATTGGGAACTTCTTAAGTAGATATACGAGGGGCGGCTGAAAAGTAATCTACCTAACAATGAAACAAAAGACTGTCTTCTATATAGTCCCCGGCTAGTAAAATGCACTTATTAAAATTTACAAATATTGAATTTAAACCATTAAAAAAAAAACTTTCGGTTTGTGGTCAAAAGTCAGTAACCGCAGCCTTCATTTCGTCATCGGTCATAAAGCTTCGTCCCCTGAGGTCTTTCTTGAGAAGTCTAAACAGAAAATAGTCACAGGGGGCTAAATCTGGACTATAAGGGGGGTGGTCAATGGTTTCGAAACCATTGTCTTTAATTGCTAGCTTCGTTGTGCGGGCGGTATGCACTGGTACGTTATCGTGCAAAATCAGAATTCCTTTGCTTAGTTTACCTCGCCGTTTTTCTTTTATTGTCTCTCTTAGTTGATATAGTAAGTTTGAGTAATAATCAGCATTCATTGTAGTTTTCTTCGGTAAATAATCTATGAGCAAAATCCCTTCTGTGTCCCAAAAGATTGTAGCCATAAGTTTACCTGCCGATGGACAGACCTTGAATTTCCGAGGCGGCTTCTCATCCTTAAATTTCCACTGTAACGACTCTTGCTTACTTTCCGGGTCCCATTGCCGAATCCAAGTCTCATCACATGTTACAATTCTAGAAATTATTTCTTCCTCTTTCCCTCGATTCATGTCCAAAAACTCTTCGCAACATTTGACACGCCTCTCCATGTCAAATGCAGTCAACATTCTGGGGACCCAACGTGCACTAACCTTGGACATGTTCAAATGCTCATGAATTATTTCATTGACTCGCTCTTTACTGACGCCCACATCCCTAGCTATCTCCCACTGCTTCACTCGTCGGTCCTCTAATATATATTTTTTCACCCTGGCTACATTTTCATCGGTGACGGCCGAAACTGGTCTTCCGCTACGAGGATCATCTTCCAGGCTCTCACGACCTAACTGCTTTGACCAAAACTTTATAACAAATTCGGAAGAACACGAACTGCCAAACACACGTAACATACGCTGTCTGATCTCCGAAGGCGTATTCCCTTCTTTAGTCAAAAACTTAATCACCGCACGCTGCTCGATTTTATCGATTTTCACTTTTTCTACCGACATGTTTGAAACAATTGTAGGAGACAAATAAACGTGATGCAATAAACAAATGAATGTAATACATTTTGAAAATAGAATAACAAACGAATATAAATCCATACCAGCCAGCATTATTTTTGTATATATTTCTGACCAAGGAGATTACTTATCAGCCGCCCCTCGTAGGTATAGTTTTGGGAATTATAAACCCTTAGGCCAAAACAAATAATACGGTCGTATTGTGTATTGTAAAACTGCTGCGCTGATAAGGTTCTTTCCTCGTTCGTTCCCCATGTAGGTACATACCTACACTAGGTATACTCGGTTGATTAATTATGATTCTATGTGAAACTGAAATACTTTAATAGTCATCGCATCAACATACATTTGGAATCCGCTGATGAAGGCAGTCTCCGGCAGGAGAACCCTGAAGACGGCCTCCTGGCTGCGGTCGGCAGGGTTCCGCACGTGCGTGACGACCGCGGTGCGCGCGTACCGCATCGCCACCTCCGAGCTCACGTCCATCGCCACCAACTTCAGCGGCGGCTGCGGCCCTTGCGTCGTCGGCGGCGCGGGCGACGACATCGGCGCCATTCTTGAGCTCGACTGTTTATAATTTTACACACACGGCATAATATGGCGCACCTTACCAACTTGTACGGTGATAACTCTATGTCGTGCGTGGGCAAGGGCTGCTCAGTTTAAATAGTACATTACTACAGAGGACGGGAAGTAAGGGGTTGCCGGCCGAGTACATATAGACGGAAGAGCGTAGCGAGGTCGGATAGTTAAGAGGCTGGCAAACCCCTTTTCACGCCGAGGTGTGTATACTGCTTTTCTCAAACATGGAATGAAATAAAAAAGAAACAAAAATACGTCAGACGTGGCTGTATGGACTTTTTGGTTCGTTACGACATTCTGCCAAATATGGCTTATAGTTTTTTTTTTTTTTATGGCGGAACGCCTTAATGCTGTGTCACAAATACAGTGGAATGAAAACTAAAAAAGAGCATCTTGCCGGCCTAGGCCGGGAAGTTTGTATGAATAGTAGATTAATGCCCAGGCGTAGGTAGTGAGCAATTGCTGGAGCGAGAATTTAATTTAAAAACACGAACCGCGGGCTAAAATGTTTTCAATCTGTAATATGTTTATAATCGGCTCCAAAAGCCCTTTCATTTGATACCACACACGATAGGTTTCGGAACAATTTTTTTTTTCATACAAAAGAAAAGATGACGTCCGTCATAACTTCTCTCGTAAGGGATTTTTTTTTTGTTCTTTGGGTGAAAAAACTGTTTTGACCTCAAGTATACGTGTACCAAACGGCTATCCTGTACATCTATTTGCGGTTTTCCTACGAATTTGGGGTCGTACAACTTTCACTAGCAAAGTGTTGGTCGGCACTGTTGGCAGAAATCTCCAGAAATTCAAACAATCACTTTTAAAGATTTTTTTTTTGAATGGACATTAATGCACTTAAGTGCATCAGTGAAGTATGTATAAGTAAGTACGTACATCGCCATTGACCGTGACCACCAGCGGGTCCGGGGTGCTCGCGGGCAGCGCCGCTGCGCCGGCGCACGCGCACACCAGCCACGTCAGCAGGGCGCACCGACGGGACAGCATCGTCTGCAGCAAATTCATTACTTAGCCACATATAACTATGGTTACAAAAAATAGTGACACAACAACAAACTGAACACTGAAAGTAACTTAGTTTCAAAATACAGCAGGGTAGCCAAAGGAAGCCCCTTTTCTCGGGGTAGTTGCAGGGGTTCTGCCCAATAATAGGTGTGAATAAACTTTATAAAATTAAAACCAAATAGGTAGGTATAATATTTTTGTCTTATTTTATCTTGTAATTACTAGGTATTTATGAACCAATCCAATGAACGTTTGTGTTTTGTATGGCCATTATCGTATAAGTAAAAACAAAAGATATTTTGCATTTTATATAACATGACAACGTTGCATGAATTGTAATAATAATAAGCACAAGGCGTATCATTGTCCCTCACTATGGCCGCCGCCGCCGGCGGCGCCGGGTGAACCGGGTTAGGCAAGCAGCTGCCGTCGCAAGCGCAACACAAACAAGTGTGCGCGTCACGCTTCTGCCGCGGGGAAAAACCCGCGACCCACAACAAAGCCTTTGGCGATACAAATTCATACGATACCGATACGAAGTAAAAACTTCTCAACTGTTTATTTACATCATCAAAATCGCCTATACATATAAGCACCAGGAAAATAAATACATTCATTTCAGGCGTTAATTTTATTGACAGGTTAGCTAGGTATCTACTATTAGTTTTGTTTTGTTAATAACGCTAAATAGCGTGAATAACGTTTGAAGGAAACTCCTCAACCTCTAATAAAGGCGGAACTAACATTATCTATACTAAGAAAAAAACGATAGGTAGGTAGGAACCTAATTCTCAGAAAATTATACGTAACAAAATTCAACAAAAAGTGTTATTGTATTTGTTTCATAAAATCGTGTTCTAATAATTAAATATGTTGGTCTATACCGCAATATAGCAATACAGGTATCTACAATTTCATAATTTGCTTAAAAAACGTAGGCGAGCTAGACAAGAAGGCTTCTAGTAGGTAGGTATTAGGTACCTTTTTTTTAACAGTGGGAAATGCATTACTCATACCCCCGCGCCGTGGGGATGTCGCGGAGGTTATGTGGGAGGTATTTACTTACCTACTTTTCGTTGACAATATCTACTTTTATCGTCATTGATCTTTATACGTATATCCATACTTACCAAATTTTAAGTCGACGCCATTAATTAACCGATTAAGAAGTTCCCTTCTACGGAGACGATCATTTCCGGACCACTAGAATTTCACTACCTGTGCCCTTAGTGTAATCAAAAAGCACAAAATAGGTACGTCTCGATCGCGTTTGCGTTAAAGTGTCAAATAGAACGCCTAGTGTAATCGCCGACCAGGCCAAGAAATACGTCTCGATCGCGTTCGCGTTTAACAATTCTCATACTATTTGACACTTTAACGCAAACGCGATCGAGGCGTATTTTTTAGCCGTCGATTACACTAGAGGCTTAAAGAACAACATTAATGTTCTCTCCTTTTTTAGATCGGCCGGTCTAACCAGTCGACACAATACTATACCTATTTAACCTATCTAAATATTTATGTAGGGGATCTGATATTTGCTACGTTTATACCAGACAGGTATTTTCTTCAGGGTTCTTGATTCTCGTTTACTGACACTATGTAGGTAGGTACTTCGCGTATTGTAAGGAAGTACTTGACTATTCACCATGGTTGACCAAAACCAAGCCAAAACCGCATAGTGAGTGTAGTGGGAGGGGAAATAGGTATGTAGATATATAATTAGGTAATTATATATCTAATATTTACGCACGAATAATATATATGATAAATTTCCGAACAGTAAACTATGCTTGTGTCCGCGTGATGGTTGATGGTATTTAGTGAATAAGTAACTACGTTGATTTATTATATATGACATACCTAGATAACACAGCTAAGATGGCATATAGATTTAAGCGTAGGTAGGGTACTTATATTTAAATACCTACACAGGAACAAGCTTCCATCGTGACGATATTTAAGTAGGTAAGTAGGTATGCGATAAATAAGTCATTTGTCTAATTTCAAAGTTGCAAACCGAGTACCAACCTAATTCAAAATAATGGATGGCAATAACCGATAACGATACTGTCGTATACCTACGCACCATACTTACCTCTATTCTCATTCTCGGAAGGAAACATGAGCATTACAGTCTATGTACGTAGGCATAACAAGCTGAAATACCTATATATTGTGGTAGGTTTTGAATAATGAGAGGTTGAGTAGGTACGCGATTCTAATGAATTCGCAAAGCAAAGGCTTGTCAGAGTTACCGCGCGACAGCGTAGCGTCCGCGAGGCGAAATGACGGCAGGCGGGATCCACAGGTACAAACTAAAAACGATCAGTCTGATCGTTTGTTGTCTGGACAACTTTTTTAGGGTTCCGAAGCCAAAATGGCCAAACGGAACCCTTATAGTTTCGTCATGTCTGTCTTTCTGTCCGCGGCATAGCTCAGAGACTATTTGGTACAAGAAAGCTGTAATTTTGCATAGATATACATATTAATTAGGCCAAAAAAAGTGCTGGGATAAAATCATGAAAAACAATTTTTTGGGGTACCTCCCCTACACGTAAAGTGGGGATGACTTTTTTATTTCTCGGCTACCCCATAGTGTGGGGTATCGTTGAATGGGTCTATCAAAAATATTAGGAGTGCTCGAAGATCATTTTTCGGTAACGTTATTTGTTTGCGAAACATTTGACTTTAAAGTGCTCATTTTTGTTGGAGTCCAGTGTCCCCCCCCCCCCTCCCCCCTCCCCCTACCAGAGAAACTGTTATATTTGGAAATGTGAAAAAAATCAGAGCAGTAGTGCATATAGTGAATTTAAAAAGAAATATATCAGAGATAAGCAGGCTTTACATGTTTGGGAGTCGTAATAGTTAATTATGTGTGTCTATATCAGTAACCGATATAAATTGACCCTACACTGCGTACAGCGTTGCTTTGGAGTAGGGCTCTGCTAACACTGGTTTCGAATAGGTATGATGGAAATACCTTTTAATTAGGTATCTATGCCAGGGCTTATTCGTAATGGCTTAGGAACCCTATCCTGGGGGTGTCCGACACGCTCTTGCACTATTTTATTTACTTGTAATCTGCTTGTATGGCCGAAACGTAATAAAGATATCTTTTAGATTTAAGCACTGCATTTATCCGTCTGGGACATGCCGACGAGAAGGTGGCAAATCCTTTACAAGTCATTCAAGCCTAGGCGCATTACACGTCTGGTATTTTAAAATAATATGTGATTTCATTAGGTAACATAACAACGGTGCAAATTAGGATAAGTATTACTAACACTTGTCAGTTTAGAAAGTAAGTACTTATTGGAAAAAAGGCGTGAGCTCGATTTTAATATTTTTAACCGACTTCAAAAAAGGAGGAAGTTCTACGTTCCACTGCACGCATTTTTTTTTTATGTACGTACATCGATTACTCCGTCAATTGTGGACCAATCAGTAGCAGAAATATGAAGTCGGTGCTTCATTCAAAGAATATTCCGCTCGCACCGCACCGACTTCATATTTCTGCTAGTTAGTGCTAGGCCATAAAACTTTAGGCTTTAGTTTCTGTTGTCCAAAATAAATGCATTTTATTTTATTTTATTTATTATTATTTTAGAGGATTATTTTACGTTTTTTTTCCAAGGTTTTCTTTTACCCCCTTCACATTTTGTCGGTCGAATCACGAATGGGCGCAAGTACTGCTTATTTAAAGCTTTTCCGTAGAGTAGAGCCATTTTTAGAAAAAACAAAGTAAGAACATTTTTCGTTATGGTTATTTGACGTTATTTGACGACCGGAAAGCCTAGTGGTTAGAGACCCTGACTATGAAACTTGAGGTCCTGGGTTCGATCCCCGGTCGGGGCAGATGTTTGTATGATGAATACGAATGTTTGTTCTCGAGTCTTGGATGTTTTATAAGTATATATCAGCATGTATTTATCTATATAAGTATGTTTATCCGTTGTCTAGTACCCATAGTACAGGCTATGCCTAGTTTGGGAGTAAGTCAATTGGTGTCAATTGTCCCATGATATTTATTTATTTATAATTATAAGTCTGGTTCTAATAAACGCGTCCTTTCGTGACATAATAAAGTAATCGTAATGCACTTTGCAATACGATGGCATACATAAGTACTTATACTTAACTTAAATTCGATGTTTTATACTTACGCCCCTTCGTGATTCGACCGACTATTTGCACCCTAGCTCGATACTCGTGTACTTATTTCATTTCGATTCGTCACATCTACACATCTACCAACGTGAATTAACATTAAATGACAAGATAAGTAATGGGCCGTAAGTAAGTAGGTAGTTTGTTTATAGACTTGCCATGCACAACCCACTCACTCACTCAAAAACTTCCCGCTAAACGGATAAATATTTGCGATTTATTGCAGGCTGCAGTGTCCGACTGCATCAGATACTAAGTAGGTAACTAATGCATCTTGTTATTTCAGGGCGTAAATATTAGTCCCGTTAACTCTTAGATTTTCCTAAAACAAAATTGGACCGCTTAAAAAACGAGAACAAGCAAAACTGTATGTAGATACAATACTTATTTATGACAGGAAAAAACCAACAATGATTAATAGAGTCCTGGAGTCGTTGCTGGCATGCAAGAGGCCAATATTACATAAAGACATACGCACCGGTTTGTTTACTCTCAACGAGATGATTGCTCCAATTGCCCCTCAAATTCTGGCACGTTCCTTTACCGAAGGTAAATAAATAATAGTGTGACAAGCTACGTGTATACCGGTCGTCGGTCGCTACGCAACTCGCGGGGACGCTGCTTGCGGACAGCTTATATCGCCCGATCGCCAGCCGCGTATGTGTTGTGTTAGCTGGTTCCGTTCCGTCCGACGCCTCGCGACTCTGGCGCAGCGCAGCGCGCGCGCGGCCTGCCGTCATGACATCATATACCTACTCGCACCTATACTTACCCACGGCACTACGTGGTAGAAGAGCGTGACCGTAGTCGTATCGATAGCCAACACTAACATTAGAAAATGTGTTCCTTCTATTAATGAAATGTCTACTAAGTACTAACCTTAAGTTCATACATCAGAGTCGCTTTTTGACTGTCATTCATAATTACCTAATGGTATTTCGAAATTACCCTTATAGGATACAAAAGTATTCTTAAAAAGTGAAATAGGTATACCTATCTAGGTATATCCAGAAAAGCTTATGATATTATTTATTAAAAACATTGCGAAATAATTAGGATGAAAACACAAAACTGAGATCGGTTGTAGTTAATCATGCGCGGTTTGTAATTTATGACTTGCCTTATAAGAGTCAACATGCGAACGCACTCCAAACTCACTCAAAAACCTTTCGAAATTCCCCCAGTGCATCATGCTCATTTTTAACAGTCAAGTGTCTCTCCACCCCTCTACCAGAGAAACTGTTCTACCTAGGTATTTGGAAATGTAAAAAAAATTAGAGCAGTAGTGCATATATAGTGAATTTAGAAGGAAAACTATCACAGGTTTTACAGGTTTACGAGGTTTGAACTAGGGTGGATGTCCCGGTCCCAAACCAGTTAAGGACAAATTTTGACTTTAAAATGTTGTCACAAAAAAACGTTTATACTTGCAGTTTTAGTTTATTTTTTATATTGTACCTTGTCTAATTACGAGTTGAAATTAGAAGAAAAGCACCTAATTCCTTTCACGCTTTTTTAAATAATATTTTTAGAATTCCAAAAATGGGAATGTACCCAAGTTTGACCAGCACGCCCCAGTAGTTGTTGAGTTTTGTACCCAAAGTTGACCAAATTTTAAAAATTAGGTAAATTTAACAAAAATGGATAAATATATGGCTGGTTACAGGTAATCAATTTTATTTAAAATAAACGTATTGCCTTTTAGGATTAATTGAGATCAACAAGTTATCTGAATGCCATTTTCTGGTCCCTTTCTTGGTTACTCTATTTCTTGCTTAGTTCATTGTTTCTGAATGTCAGTATACTGTATATCTGGATTTCTTTTCTTGAAATTATCAAACCATTTCCATCCAAGAATTTCTTCCATAAATGGAGTCAATGTATCTGTTTTTATTAACATAAGTAGGTACCTATATAAAATAAAATATTCGCGGCATGTTTACCTACTGTTTTTTTCCCGGATTGTATTTATTTACTTAACAGCTTCGAAGATATCATCCTCACTAAACTGGAAGAAGTTATTTATTTTGAAATACTTTATTTACATAATAAAAGCAATACAATGACATTAAATCTAAGCTTAAACTAAACAAACTACAACTTAAAACTAAATTAAATCTAAATAAGGCCCCCGTGGCATAGTGCCCAAAAGGCTGGCAGCGTTGCCTCGCTGAATAGCGATGCTGATTCTTTGAGAGAGAAAACTGCCAGCTCTTTGGTCACAAGTTGCATTTATCTTTAGTTCTACAAAATAAGCAAAACAAAACATGTTTTACAGGCTTGGTCAAAAATAGGAGCAATTTTTTTGTATGTGGTACCAAAGCCAAACCACCGGTCAACGGAAACAACACGATTTAGACCTTAAAATAGTGAGTGTTGGTACTATACATGCCAAAGCTATGAATTCTCAGTTAAAACACAAGAAAAAGAAAAAAAAAGAAAAAGCCACCAACCACCAACTTGTCAATTTGTTGACCAACTGGTCAATTATAGGAAAACCTAGATAAACATGCACCTTAAGTTAACCAGTAAAAACACTCGGGAAATTTAGTAGTTATACTTGAAATGATGTTAAAGTTGATAAAATAAACATTTAAACTTTACGAAAATCAATAGTTACAATGAAGTTGCATTCAAAAATATGCCAATTAACAATAAAATAGATTTAGCTGTTGATGAACGTTCATAACTGTGATGGCGGCCAAACAAAAGCCAACTGACAGCGATGAGCGGAAGTAAAATGATAGTGTAGGCTAAATTTTTTGTCTCATGCCAACGGCAACGTGATTGGTTGATCGGTTATATTTGAAAGAACATATAGGCGACATAAAAAAGACTAGATAGTAACGGGAATTCTTACTATTGACAATTTAAGTAGCAAGTGGTCAACTACCGGTACGTGGTCAACTATAGGGACAACCATCCTACTTATTTATGTTTGTATATATGTCAGAACCGATATAAAATGACCCCACACTGCGTAAACTTTGCTTAGGAGCAGGGCTCTGCTACACTGGAAATTTTAGAACACCGTGGAAAAGAAGGACAAAATCTTTGGGATTCGATTCCCGTCATGCCTATAATCTATACATACAATAAAATCGTAGACCCGACGCGTCTGTACATTGAAGATATTTACAGAAAAAAAATTGGGTCGCGTGGAATAATTAATAGAACACAACTGGTTTTTTTGAATTTTTTGTCTGTTTGTCTGTTTATCTGTTTGTCTGTTTGTATGTTTGTTTGTGGAGGCATCACGCAAAAACCACTGGACAGATTGGAATTAAATTTGACATGATAATAGTTTACAACCTGGAATAATATATAGGATACTTTTTATCCCGTTTCATTTCATGTTTTTTACTTTAATTATTGTTTAAATTTACATAAGTACATATTTTTTCATTGAAACTGACCATAGACATCACAGCTGATTCAGCTGTCATGGCTGTCACACCGTTGTTTTTTTTTTCATTAGACCAAGCTCACATTATCAGCGCACTAGGTACTTTACTGACTTTTTAAAAAGTCAAATAGACCATGGAAACATTGAGTGACATATCTCATTCAGCCAAATCGGTGGCTGTATGCAGGCGTTCTATTCGAAATTTAACATTTTTATCAATATCTTAAATAGATTGGTAGTATTAAAAAGAAAAATACACTTTCTTGATAATAAAAAAAAACAGCGGGAATATGTAAATACTGTAAATAACAATAACGCACTAAGTTTCGATTTATTTAAAGTAATGTAAATGATATTAAATTAACAGCTTTTAGTAACAAAATCGTGATCATTTGTTGTATTGGAGTCCACCATGATGAAAATAAGAGGAGAACTATTAACCAAAGCAAACTTAGTATAAATTTCAATGGAAAATTTTTAGTCGTTGTGAAACTAATATAAAATAAGGGTAAAGGGTTATTTCCTCTTAATGTTTGAGAAAAAATCTATATATAACTGCCACGGCTAGAATAGCAATTGCTGGACTCGTACTTTGATTGTTTGATTAGGTACTTATTTGATTGAAAATTTATTTTCTTGTGATTTTACGAATGTAACCATTTGAGTTTAGAAAATTAACCGGACTTTTTGAGAGTTGTGGTAGGCAAATCGTATTTCAATTTTTTCAACAGATTATGGAATATCGAGAAAGTTTATTCTTTCAGATTTGGAAGATGGTTATAGTCTCACTATAATGAAAACTGGTACGTACATTTAATACAATATTAAACACAATATATAGGAATTATGTTCCCTTAACAATAAAGGAAATTTACTACTGGTGCTAGAGACTTGAAATTTGGCATAAATGTACCTAGAGTATCATAGAGGTGTACTAAGGAAGGATTTTTCGAAATTCCCACGGGATAGAGTATAAATGGGATTTATATTTTCGAATCAAAGTGACTATCTCCGTAACTATAATTATCAGATATTTCAAATTTGGCATGCAAGTAGGTAACAATGATAGCTAAAAACAGTTTTCATGATTTTCCGAAATTTCCACGGGATAAAGACCTAATAGTATTATTTTCACAATAACTGACTAGCGGATATAGAGACTTGAAAGTTTAACAGATATATTTCTTAAGGATCTTAGAGGTGTACTAAGACGGGATTTTTCTAAATTCCCACGGGATAGGGAAATACCTAAACTTCGTTTCTTTATTTTTTTGTGGGGGGTAATATCTGAAACTTTTGCATTTTCCCGAGGAAAAATAGGTATATATATAGCCAATATCAGTCAAGAACTGGTAGCTTCTATAAGTGAAAGTTTTTTATTAAATCGATCTAAATAGTTAAAATGCAAAATTCCCGCGAGATAGAAATAAGTGAATTCAATTTCGGGGCTGATTTAAAAAAAATCACTAACAGGAAGCTATAACACTGTCTCTGATTGACATTTTGATTGAATTTTTAAAATACGTAGGTCTATCCCGCGGGAACCTTAATTCACTTTTTCGAGATAAAGTAGCCTAATGTCAACCAGAAACAGTGTAGTTTTCTATTAGTGAAAGATTTTTTAATGGGTCTGAATGTATAATTTACTTGTTTCTATCCTACGGGAATTTTTGCAAAAATAGTCATGACAGACAAGAACTGTATGTAGAATGTTAATGGTGTAAGTACTTATAGTTGTTTTCAACATTTAATTAAGTAGGTAGGTAGTTCAATTGGGTTCACAGACAAAAAAACAGCAACATCAACATCTGTTAAAAACCAGTATTTGTATTAGGTACTTGCGTTATTGTCTACGCGTACGAAGTCGCGGGCAAAAGCTAGTTATGAACTATTTACATAGGTACCTACCTACTCATTTGAAAGGAGCCCTCGCTGCAAGTCCGACTTGCACTTGAAAGGTTTCGTTCTGAAGTGCGGAGGTCTAATAAAAACTTTTCAAAGCTAATCTATAAAATAAATCAACAAGATGTGTTTCGTTATGGGTATGCAAAAATACCGACAGTATGATATGAAAAATTTGCTTATGCTTATCATACGCCTGATGCTATGCTACACTCAAAAGCTTCGAAATGGCAGTTGTGAAGACTCTCGGGGTATTCTATTTTAGGGTTCCAGGCGTTTTATACAGATCATTGTATTTTATTACCCCAATGCAGCGGTGTCTATAATAGTTAAATAGAGTTAGGTATATGCGAACAACATAGTACCGTATTCTATTTTTTTGTTTTTTCTCAGTCTTAGTTTGGATTTTGTAAAACAATATTTTTCTTGTTGTTCCTCTCACTGACCCATTCAAGTGTCCATCCCGTATATACATACATATAGTAGGTCTGTAAAGAAACTAATCTGGGCTAGCACATTTCCAGCAGTTTCATATTTGGCCGGGGTTTAGTGCCAAAAGGACAATTAAATCTAGAGGACCATTACATGGTCGCGTTCCCTTAAAATAATTAGCCTGCTGTAGCGAGTTTCACTATAGAGATCTCTGTGCCATTCATTTGATAAGCCACTTAGACCCCTGCTCACAATGTATAGTCCCGTCCCATCTACGAACTCAATTTTTTTTTAAAGAAAACCTTACAATAAAAACATACAGGATGTTTGGTATAACGATGTAGGAACTTTAGGAGGTGATACAGGGGACTATTAGGAATAGTTTGAAGCCTATATGTCTTAGTCCATTATGTGTTTTTTTTAAATCGAGTTTTCTGAATTTTTTACTTTGTACCAAAAATCGACATAAAATAATAAATTTTAAACAAGCTGTGCAAGCAATGAAATTTATTTCTATATAATTAACACCGCCATTCATTGATTAACCAAACACAAAAAATCAGCCTCCCACTGGCTACACATTTTTTTTTATCGATTTTGTAGGACACCATGAGTGGTTTCTGCCAAAAAAATAAACTTTATCGGGCTGTGAAGAAAAAAACTTCGTAGGATATTCATGTTCCAATTAGTTTAAAAACATGCTTGATATGTTTACTGTAATAAAAAATAAAAAATACATCATAGTTGCAACCAAGGACCATAAAACCAAGAGGACTGCCAGTGTCTATACGATGTCGCGTTCCTTTGAAATAATAAGCCTGATGTAGCTAGTTTTACTACGGAGGGGTCTCTGTATCATCCTTTTGGACACATTACACTTTTGGACATTTAGACCTCTGGCTAACACAATAGCGCCATCTAAATTGGTTTTTTCTTTCAATTCATAGATGGCGCTATTGTGTTAGCCAGAGGTCTAAGTGTCATACAAAATTAATGGTACAGAGACCTCTCTATAGCGAAACTAGCTACAGCAGGCTCATTATTTTACAGGAGCGCGACATTGTATAGCCATTGGCAGTCCTCTTGGTTTTATAGTCCTTGGTAACAAATAAAAAAACCGGACAAGTGCGAGTCGGACTCGCGCACGAGGGCTCCGTAGAAAGATTTTAACGCTTTTCCCTAGTGTTTTAAAAAGTCCAGTGTTAGCAGAGCCCTGCTCCGAAGCAAAATGTACGCAGTGTGTTGTCAACTTATATTGGTCTTCTAAATCTACAGACAGACATAAAAATTTAAGATTTTGAGACTTTTGTGTGTGGTAGTGCTATAAGAACTACCTTCATACCAAATTTCAAGTTTCTAGGACAACTGGAAGTACCCTTTAGGTTTTTGGATTTCGGCAATTTGTACGGAAATAGCCTTTTTAATGACTGTATCTTTTGATTGCGTTGACTTAGAAGGTTGATTTTTTTACAGCTTCAAGGGACCGCAGGGTTGAGTATTTGATATTAATTTCAGCATGCTACCTCCACGCGTTCCAGAGAAAAAGGGTTTTGACAGAAAGTCAGACGGACAGACGGACAACAAAGGAATCCTATAAGGGTTCCGTTTTTTCCTTTTGAGGTACGACACCCTAAAAATATCACTCTTCAACATGTTGAACGCCACGACCGAACAAAAAAGTTTCCCGTCTGAAGTAGACAATTATGCAAGTTTATTCTTAGATCAAATATTTTTTTTACAATTTATGGTCTCTAAATAAAAAAACCGAAGGTTCCGTACAAAGATTTCCCTGCTTTTCCCCAATGTTTTAAGTGGTCCAGTTTTAGCAAAGCCCTGTTCCTATATTTTGCTTAGGATGTTAGTGCCATCTAGTGGAGAGTAAGGGAACAAGCGTCAATGGCCGTGACCCCGCGCCCGCGCGTGATGTCGAGCCCGCGCGGCATTCACAAAGTTCTCCTATTCGACGCTAGATATCGTTAGCAGTGGTAAACGGTGTATACACTGTGTGTGTGACATACACAGACACAAAATTTTGAGATTTTGAGACTTTTGGGAGTGGGTGTGCTATAAGAGCTACTTTCATAACAAATTTCAAGTTTCTAGGACATCTGGAAGTACCCTTTAGGTTTTTGGAAATCTGCAATTTGTATGGAAATAGATTTTTTAATGACTGTATCTTTTGATTGCGTTGACTTAGAAGGTTGATTTTTTCACGGCTTCAAGGGACCGCAGGCTTGGGTATTTGATATTAATTTCAGCATGCTACCTCCACGCGTTCCAGAGAAAAAGGGTCTTGACAGACAGACAGACGCACAACAAAGTGATCCTATAAGGGTTCCGTTTTTCCTTTTGAGGTACGGAACCCTAAAAAGCAAATAAAGGCACTTTTGCACGCACTTTATTTTAAATTAACTTTGCAAATTTTGCAATTAAGTGATTAATCGTTGAATAAATACCATTCTCCCACTTACGCCACTAACAACAATTTTAAAATCACATTTTGTTAGACACAATGACTGTTTTCTCTCATAAAAATCCTTTTTTACATCTAATTAAATGTAAATAAAAACCACTTAGGTTATTAATTTTACCTATCACTATTCTAAGAGCGGAATATTCTTTGAATGAAGCACAGACTTCATATTTCTGCTAATGCTAGGCCATAAAACTCATGGCTTAGAGGATTATTTCACGTTTTTTTCCCAAGGTTTTTTAGAAGGCGGTTTTACTTTTCTGTCAAAAGATTTATTATTTCACAATTTTATGTTCATTTAACATTTTCAAAATGAACCTCCAACTCCTAACCGTTATGGAGTTGTACCTTCCATCATCAGCTCATCATGAGATGATGAGTTCCAGACGCAAATACTTGAATAGCCTTAGAAAATATATGAAACACATAATACGTGCCTATAAAATTTGAGGGTTGCCCTCGATTCCCCTGGGATCCCATCATCAGATCATGATTTGGTGACAATGGGACCACCTCAGGAGTATACCCTTTTGAATAAAAAAAGAATTTTGAAGATCGGTCAACAATTGAAGGAGTAATCGATGTACATACATAAAAAAAAACATACAGTGGAACGTAGAACCTCCTCCTTTTTTGAAGTCGGTTAAAAACCAACAGCAGTACATAGGGTAGTTTCGCCAGTTCGCCGACCGTCGCCAGTTTTCGACTTTTTCATCGACCTGTTTGACTAATCGGTACCAAATAGAAATCATCATCCGGGCTGGACCTTATCCCATTTACTTGGGGTCGGCCTTCCTTGTCCGCAGTTTCCACTTCGCACGGTCCTGCGCCGCGCTGGCGTCTAATTGAGCTTCTTTGAGGTCTTTTTCGACCTTCGTCAGCCAAGTGGAAGGTGGTCTTCCACGTCCTCGCTTCGTCAATGGCAAGTTTAGGGCAAGCTTTACAATGTGGTCCTCCGGCCGTCTCTGGACGTGACCATACCATCTGAGGCGTTTCTCTTTAACTTTCTCTAAAATAGGGGCAACCTTGAAACTTCCCCTTACGTACTCGTTCCGAACTTTATCCAGAAGGGTAACACCCGCTGACCAGCGTAGCATGCGCATTTCTGCTGTGTGGAGTTGGTTTAGGTGTTGTTTATTGGTCGCCCAACATTCCGTACCATACATAACTGCAGGTCGTATGGCTGTTTTGTATATTTTGCCCTTGACAGTGATTGGCATTTTTCTAACACACATGACACTTGTGAGTTGTCGCCATTTGAGCCAGCCGGATGTAGTTCTGTGAGTGACGTCGCTGTTAATTTTGCCATCATTGCTAATTATTGAGCCTAGATATTTGAACTGCTTCACCGTAGGCACTTGTGTTGTTCCGATGGATATATTTAAGCTGTTAGGATCCGTAGTGTCATCAAACACACAGGACATATGCTCCGTCTTCTTTCTACTTATTCTCAGACCGTTATTTTCTAGTGCCAGTATCCAAGAGTTAAAGTTTTGCTGCAGGTCTTCTATTTCGTCTGAGACTAGAACAACATCATCCGCGTATAGGATGTTCCATGGCAAAGGTTTTTGGGAACGTTTTGTCAGGTGATCCATTGTGATGTTAAATAACAGTGGGCTGAGAGTAGACCCTTGGTGTACTCCTACCTGGAGTTCAAACCTCTCGCTTAAGCCAGCTGGGCTTTTTACTTGAGTAGTTACAGATTCGTACATGTCTTGAATAAGGTTTACGTAACATTCAGGTACTAGTGGCTGTCTGAGAGCTTCCCAGATCAAATTTCGTGGGACATGATCGAATTGTTGAAATAGGTTTAATATGAATTCAAATTATTAAAAGAAAGTTGTTTTTTGAATTCGTTTTATACGTCGAAGTCAAGCGACATGTTATTTCTTTTCGTGTTTACAATAAACCCAGTCCTACTCCTGACTACTGCTAAATTTTTATCTTTGTCCTCACGTAACACAACCCCAACACGAATGCCTTCTCCAAGTCTATAAAAATCATATGAAGATTTTTGCTGTTTCTTTTCGCCTTTTCTAGCAAAATCCGAACTGTTTGTATTGCATCTGATGTGCCCTTTTCTGCTACAAAGCCGCATTGATTAGGGGAAAGTGTAATTGTCTGATTCAATCTATTGTTTATTACTCGTTCCCAGATCTTTAGAGTATGGGACATCAGTTTGATTGCTCTGTACTTGCTACATTCTCAGACATCTACAAAATACAATATAGAAATACTAACAAGATTAGAAGCTAAATAAAAATACTGTGACAACTCCAAATAGTTTGGTTGTATGCACACATAGACAAAATGCATGTTTGTAAACTGAGTACAGAACAAAAAAAATAAGAACAAAAAGGGTTCGCAACGAACGTGTCACAATGCGTACTTCATTGCGGAAAAAATAGTGAGGAGCCCCACAGTTTATGATTAGTTTTTAAAGGTAATTTTATGTTTTTTTGATTTGTTTGTTATTTGTATTGATAGACAATGAGCTTCACTCTTTATTAAAAATAAGTGTTATTCTATTTTTTGTTGGAAAAAGTATAAAAATGAATAGTCAGTAACTGGCTACCTCATTTTCGTAGAATACCTAGTTCTCGACCGTTGCGGTCGAAAACTGGCGTCGCCGAGTCCAGTAAAATTGCATCTTTTTCGACACGTTGTTAAAGAAACTACTGAATCAAATTTTTGAATTCGAATCTTATTAACACCACAATTGTGTCAGCCAGTTTTCGACCGGATTATTTCAAATGACTTAAAGATAACAAGCGTCAACTTTCTTGGTCGAAAAATGGGATAAGTAATAACTGTATGCCATATTCAGACTACTGTATTCGAATTAATAGACATTTTAATAGATATTTTGTGTTTTTGTACAAGAATCACATTAAATTCGTCACACAATGTATTTTGTGCGAAATCTATTTAGCTGATAAAAGCAGCGTTAGCAAAAAATGAGATTTTAATTTCTATAATTAGAAATATGAATAAATCAAAGATTGACCTAGTTATGCGTTTTATTTTGTTTTCATAACATTGTATACATTTTATATTTTAACAAACTACGGGTTTTTATAACATAACTAATTTATAATATTACAGTTCTTCATGTGTTTGTCATCAAATCCGACAGTCGAGAACTGGCGAATATGAAGTCGAAAACTGGAAATTTCGGTCGAAAAGTGGTAAAATCGGCATTTTCGGCTTTATTGTTTTTTAGTTAATTATTTGTAGGTCTTATTTGAAAATCAAGGGCATTAAACGAAAGTAGACTATATTCACTAAATGCATTATTTTTTTCTATTATTCATTCATATTATTTCTATTTTTATTTCGTTCTGAACTTGACAACTCCACTAATCGGTCGCGAACTGGCGAAACTACCCTACATTATGTACGTTAAAATTCGCTGGGTAAAGTCGGAATATAAATACAATGTATTCTATGGTTGCAATCTTACTGTCAGGGTGTCAGGCCACTTCACAGAGACATCATTAATCTGAGGGCCACTTATTTACATTCAGCGCCATCTATCGTGCTTGACTGACAATATGTAGCTAGGTGGTAGCGTATTAATAGTACCGGCACTACCGCTGTTTTGTCATTATTTGACCCGCAGGCCACGACTTTGGCGTCATCTAGAAAAAGCCCATACTTTGATACTCCATTTACTTTCATTCTCCTTGGTATTTACCTATAAGTTCTAAGTAGGTAAGTACATAGGTACAGTCAATGTCACCAATTGTATACACCAAGGAGTCCCAAAAATATGTATACAGACCTTATTACTGTTATTACATATTTTTGCAACTTTGCGCGGATCCATGTCTTTGACTTTGACTAAGTATACCTATAGGAAAAAAAACAAATAAAAATTCAACATTGATCACATGATGTTCTATTAATAGTATTTTTATTATTGTTATTAGTTACTGATATAGCAATCTTAGGCTGACTAGCAACAACTAACTCAGAGTTAGCATCAGATGATACAAATATGTCAAGTTACAACTAGGTAGGTTAGTGTAAGTTGTAGGTAGTTAACTTTGTTACACACGTTTTGAGTTAAATGAGTTTGATGTGAACTTACTTAATACTTTTTTGCTAAATAGGGCAAACTAACCTACTTTCAATCAGCACTTTAATTTTCACCCTATTTGCATTGATATCAAGAGTGAAGATAACAAGCATTGAGGGAACACTAACATTAATGTACCTTGTTTACCCTATGTAAATTATTTCGCTTCGGCTGATAATATACAATACACAAAATGTGCACACAGTTAAATGTAAGTACATACGCAATATCTACATCATGACAAACGTACAGTACACGAAATGTACAGTATGCAGATTGTACAAACAATTAAATGTAGGTACATATGATAATTGTACAATATGCAAAATGTACTCCACATGATAGTGGCAAAATGTACTAAGTTAGAATGATCAACACGCAAATTGTACATATCGGAAAAATAACAATACGCAAAATGTAGGTACATACTTTGTAGAGTCTGGCACTCTGAGAGCCACAGACAGACATACCCTCTTTTTGCGTCGGGGTTTTGATAAACCACCCTGCTTACTGTACACTTGTACTTGTACATTTTACGTTGTGTACGTTTGGCGATTAAGCATTTTGCTTTTGTCACATTTTGCGGATTGTGCATTTTGCATTGAACAATTCGCGAAATGTGTGTTTTTCTTTTTACACATTTTGCGTTATGTGCTTTCAGCGTAAGTACATTTTGCGTACATACATTTCTTGTACTGTACGTTTGTTATGATGTAGATTTTGCGTAAGTATGTACATTTTAACTGTTGGCACATTTTGCGTGTAGTGTACATTTTGCGTATTGTACAATATCAGTCAAAGCGAATTATTCGAATGAAATAGAAAATGTATAAATATCTTGATTTTACTTTGTTTATAGACAGATAATTAAAATTTTGTTTAGATACTTTACATATTATAACCTTTAATAGGTTTCATTGGGCATATAACCTTTGCAGTTTTTACTTTCACATAGACATTGTTTCCTATTTTCAACACTTTCAGATAAACTTAAAATGCCAGTTCCATAATCAAATGTTATCTCAGAATTAGAAGGAATATCAACTTGACTAAATATGGCCAATTTAGGTAAAGGGCATTCAACCCTCACGGGAACAATGATGCAGTTGGGCTCACAGCTGTGGTTGATGTAGCGCCCGATGTTGCCAAAGTTACTTGGGTCTACAATCATTTGAGTCAGTGTATTGTTACTGAATTCATTTAAGCAAAATATGTAGTTCAACTTTTCCTGTTTGACATTTATGTGTTGCCGTATTGCAGCCTGCTGGCGAGTAATAACTTCTCCTGCATACTCACATATGAAAGCACCTTTAGGTATTGGTTTCATAGTGAAGAGACCCATGCCCTTAGATGAAACTGTGCAAGGCTTAACAACTAAACATTTAATTGGCCCCTTTTGGACAACACGATTACCGCAACACCCAGAGCACTTGCATAAACTATTACATTCTATTAACGGATAAGAAGATATTGAATTACCAGTATACTTTTCTAAATTCAGCAGAAATATTGGGTATTGATCTTCAACTCTAAACCCGTAGTTCGCTCCACCTGATCTCAATAAACATTTGCAAGTATTCTTATCACAAAAAACTTCACAGTTGCAATGATCTGTTAGCTGTGAATTAAAATTAGTTATTAAATTTCTGTACTCATCACTATTTTCAATAGTTCCTGGAATATTTTCATCAACATACATCACTGTATAATCCTCATGTACATATTCATCATTCATACTGTATGCTGTTGTCATTTAATTTATATTATTATAAACAAACACGGCTTTGGGTTGAACACGTCCTTTTAAACAAGATGTCTTAACTTGTGTTATGTGCCAGTTAGTGTAATGTAATAATCAAACGTAGCAAATGGCTTTGTTTCTTTAAACACATATCTTCACCAAGGTCTTCACCAAACCTGTAGACGCGATCAAGGTGATGTCTGCCGTTCACTTCGCCTTCTTCTTCTTCGCCTACCCACTTCTCACCGAACTGAACTGACGGTGTGCCGATAACTTATCGGCGATAAGCAAATAGATTAGAATATGGCTTAAGCGTAAGAATAGATTTTTTCCGTGTTTATCCATTACATTTTTGTTCTCTCGGATTGGCATCATATATTATATTATTGCTATGCTATTTGTATGCTTTACTAAAACAAAAAAGTCGACAAATTGAGAATTTGAGAACCTAACCTCCCTCCTCCTTTTCTGAAGACGGAGGCACGGAGGCACTCCGACTCAGTCTCTCTCAGTTATATAAAAAGGTACTCTGTGGTCTCTCTAATCTGTGACGCCGTTCCTCATGAGTTGAGTTCATCTGAGGCTCATCTGTTCAATAGATATATACACAATCGTAGACAGAAAAAGAGATAGACTGCTAAACATTTCTTACTCACTCGCACACAATGAAAAGAGAACAGCCCCCCCGACTACGAAGTGCAAAATTTGAACTTCGTATCGTGCCGTCGCTCTCAAGGTATTTACGATACGATACGAACTTCGATTTTAGGATTTCGTAGTATGGGGGCTGGGCCGTGTTAGCGGAAGTCTCATCTGTCACCCTTTGTTAGAAAAAAGACTTGTAAATGGTAACTTGTAGCTTTATAAAACACGGCCCAAAGAGACAAATAAATTTTTGTCCCTCATCGTATTGCCGGGTTTTTTAAGATTGCGCCAAGGAACTTACACTAGAGTTGGAATGATATTATATATCTCTAACATTAACATGGTCATGGGTCACTTGGAGTTTAGTTAACGTCCTTTTCACACTTTTTTTTAAAGTGTGAAAAGGACGTCATCTCAGTTTAATGAAGTCAATAGATGGAAGGTAAACTTATGGCTGTATAGTTATACTCTTCGCTCATGTAACTAATGCCCTTTGTTAAAAAGAGACATCCGTATGCTCCCATTTCAAGAGACGTACCGTTTTTCGATAAATTTATCGATGAACTGTATTAAACTGCTTTATTTATAAAAATAATAGTCTTTACTAGTGTAGTTAATGATTACCTAAAACATAAAAAATGTATATCAATCGAAAACCCAATGATCAATAGTCATGAAACTTAACTGCTTTTTCAAGGAACATGAGTCGTAATATGAAAAAGCATTTTAGTAATATTCAAAATGTTATCAGCTGATTGATAGGGATATAGATTAGATCATGGGATAGTTTTTTTTTTCTACCTGCAACCCATGTTTTTTTTTTTCAGGAAAGTTGTTTAGTTTCAAAAGTATTTCTGAAAAATACTTACCTACCAGATTTCGGGATGTAACTGGCTAAGGAAGTTTTAGGTACTTTATTATCATAAAATAAAAAGAAACAAGTAATGTTTATTTGAACCTCATACAAATACTCGGACAAATTCAAACCATTGGTTAAGGGTTGTGCATGACATCTTAAAAATAATTATAATAAGAATAATATATTAAGTAACGCTTCAATATTTCCCTGTACGGGCACAGCAATATACTCTTAAAAATCTAAATCTCTGGCGAAAAGTGTTTGGAGCATAGTCTGCGACTCTTTCTTGGTGTCAGATTGTAATTTTTGCGACCACGACAAACATATTCCACCCATTTCTGTGTAACTGGAGAGGTTGATTATGAAAATCTAAAACAATATGATAATTGGAGGTGGTGGTTGCAGGAGAAAGGAGAATAAGCTTGTAAATCCAACTCAATATAATCTATTAAAACACAATACAAAGAACTAACATAGTAGACACGTATTTTTCTTCATGCTTGACAGAATCAACAAACTATAGGTCTATTGTTGCTAGGTAACGATGAAATCCAATATCTCCTCTCAGCAAAGACCTATAAGCTTTGAGATCTTGTGAATTCTGGCTCTTGTAAGTGGCTTTGTAAATATGTCAGCCAGCTGCTCTTCACTGGCTATCTTGTTTACATTTAGCTCACCGCTAGTAACCAACTCTCTAACGAAGAAGTGCCGTACCTGAATATGCTTAGTCCGTCGATGGAATTCGGGATTTTCAGCTAGCCTTATTGCAGCTTCGTTATCCACTCTTAAGCATGGAATCTTCTTGAGAACAACAAGTTTGTTCAAAAGCCGTGACAGCCATACGGTTTCCCTTTCTGCTTCACTTGTGGCTACAATTTCAGCCTCTGTAGTTGAAATTGCGACACTTGCTTGTCTCTGGCTTAGCCATGTGATCGCTCCTCCCGCGTACATACACGGCACTCCGCTGGTGGATCTTCCAGTGCTAACATCGCCTGCATGGTCAGCATCGCTGTAGCATTCCAAAATCCTTCCTTGTAATGCTCTTAATGACATTAAATCTAAGCTTAAACTAAATAAACTACAACTTAAAACTAAATTAAATCTAAATAAGGCCCCCGTGGCATAGTGCCCAAAAGGCTGGCAGCGTTGCCTCGCTGAATAGCGATGTTGATTCTTTGAGAGAGAAAACTGCCAGCCCTTTGGTCACAAGTTGCATCAACTAAGCGGTTTTGTAACTCAGAAATAAGCTTGTAAGCGCTGGGACCCCATGGACCCAAAGTTTCAAACCCGACAGGAACAAAATTATAATTCGGACCGAGAGATTGATACTTAGATTTTTTTCTATTTTCGGCCGTTTCTGCCGCGCACCAGCTTTTTGTGTGGTTCCCTGGAGATGTGCGGGTGCTACTGTATCGACACAGGTCGCATCCCAAACCAGAACCCTACCCATTCTCCAGGGAATCAGAGACATACCGTCCGGCCTTTTGCCATCGTCGCGGGCAATGCCGCTTGGTTCCAAAATGGCCGGAACGTTTGCAGAGGCAAGAGCCCGGCGGATTATGTCATTGAGCGCGGCATGACGGGAGAAACGGCCGGCGCTCTTTTGACAGGAAAGACCATGGTGTCCCGTTTCGTCCACATGGGTGCCACAGATGCAACGGTGTGGTGAACACAGCGCAACATCCAGTCTTAGCCCGACTGCAATTCTCAGTGTTTCAGGCTCAAGAAAGGTTCCGGTGTTAACGGAAGGATAAGCATGAAGCCAGTCACCGGATTCCTTTCTTGCCACAGCCAAAAGCCTTGCGCGGTCTGGGCCTGAACTGGAACTGAGAATATTAGAATAAGTTAATTTAGATAGTGTGTCATCCCAGCTCCGTTGGAAATTTGGATAAGCGGGAGGATTTTCACCCGGACAAGCCATAAGCCAAGCATTCCTAGCATCGACCAAATCCGTCGTCTCGTAGTTTGAAGGACAATCCTTTAGGATTTTACCTACGAGAGTGGACGTGCTGTGGACAGATGATAGGAACGCTGGTAAAGCAACATTAGAAATTTTGCGGATACCTAGCCCACCACATCTGATAGGAAGGGAAGCCTGGGTCCAAGATTGCCCATTGAATTGTAAGTTAAGTATAGATTCCAAAGAAGTTTTTATAAGGGAATCAATTAAGGTCAGAGAATTTTGATGTTTCCAAAAGGGACAACAACGAAGCAAATAAGTAAATTTTGGCACAAAAAGGCAAAATTTTAGAATAGTGATAGCAGTGTGAGCACTGATTTCCAGCAGCCGGTCTGCAGAATTTTGAAATTTTGAAACAGTTTTTGCGATTAAATCTGGAATGGCATCGTCGAAGATTGTTGACCCTAGGAGGCTTAAGTTTTGCTTCCTACAATTTTGATATTTGGACATAGAAAATTAAAATGTTGGAAGAGATCGGATCGGATCGCGTTGTTTATGAACAATTCGCATTTATTAAAGTTTAGATCTAAACCAATGGCCTTAAATTTATTTATAATTTCTGAGAGATCTGAAAGTACCGTAACTGCATCACCTGCTAGGGAACCATCATCAAGATACCATACGTTAAATTTGGACTTTAAATTTTGAATGATGGGGTTAATGGCTAAACTGAAAATGGCTGGTCCTAGGGGATTACCCTGCTGACAGCCGACTTCAGAAGATAATTCGTTGCTTTTGTACATTAATTTAGAAGGTTCATGATAACAGTTAAGTAGGTAATTATAAATTTCCGGAATATTATTCCTAATTTCTGTGAGCAAGGTGTCCCTGTTTACCGAATTAAATGCATTTTTGACGTCAATTTTGAGTAAAACCTCACACTGATCGTTATTAAGGTAGGTGCGCAGGGCATGGACTGCCGCTTCGCACCCACCTTTAGTACCAAAACCTAATTGAATTGGTTGAAACTGAGGTTGCAATTTTGAAACTATGTGACGAACTGAAATTTTAGAAGTTAATCGCCGAAATGTAGAGCCGACCGCAATGGGTCTGACACCTCCGTCTTTTTTAGTAAGCGTAATTAGGTTGGCTCCATAAAGAACGGGAACTATTTCGGGATTAACATTGCCAGACAGCATGAGGTTTATTAATTTTGTTAAAGCCAGGATTAAATGTTTGCCTGCGTCGCCCACACAGTGAGAGGTAAGGTCTTTTAGGTGTTGGGGAGCAAGTCCGTCAAGACCTGCTGCAGAACCGGTTTTAAATGAATAGATTGCATTCACTGTGTCTTTCTCGTGAATGTTTAAACAAACATTGGGCGACGTAGGCGGGTTCAAAAAGTATGCGTTTGTAGGAGCTCGAGGGTGTTTAGATTGTAAGGCCGAGAGTGTGTCGCTATTATCTGGAAATAGTACGTCACTGGAAAAAAGTAACCGCGCGGCCCCCTTCAGGTCTCCGTATGCTTCTTGTACATGATATCTGGGTCTGGCGTACATTGCAGATATCGCATTATGCGCTTCAGTCGGACACAGTCTGCTTCTTTAGGTTTCTTCAGACTTTGTGAGACTACACTAACTGCATATGCAATGTCAGGTCTAATGCATACCATCAAGTAAGTTAAGGCTCCAACGATTTGCCTGTAGTTATTCTTCATATAACTCATATCCACCTTTTCGCTTGGTGTACCATCTTTTATGATCGGCGTAGAAACTGGTTAGCAAGTATCCATTTCGAATCCGCGCAAGATCTTCAGTATGTAAGATGCCTGAAATATTTTAATTCCGCCTCCTCTGCTTTCTATCTCTATCCCAAGAAAACAGGAAGCTGGCTTTGTTGTAATCTTAAACCGACCACTAAGCTCCTTTATAAACTCGTATATCAGCTGCTGACTGGAGCCAGTGACGAGGCCGTCATCTACGTACAGGGCTACTATGACTTTTCCATTTCCTTTCTCCCTTATTAAGAGACAAGGATCCGCTTCACTTTTCTTGAAGTCAATTTCTTTGAAGAAATCTAGAATACACTGGTTCCAGCATCGAGGTGCTTGCTTTAAACCATAAAGACTTCCGTAAAAGACATTCTCGACCGGAGCCGTCGTCGTAGCCTTCCGGTTGCTTCATAAAAATCTCTTCATCTGGCTCTCTAGATACAAAAAAGCAGTCAAGACATCAAACTGTAGCATCGCCATTCCTTCGTTAGCTGCTACACTCAGCACAGAGCGAACAGTCCCTATTCTAGTAACTGGACTAAATGTTTGCTCATAGTCATTGCCTTTTTTCTGATGAAAACCTTTTATGACCAGTCTTGCCTTGTATTTGTCTATGGAGCCATCAGCATTCATCTTTACTCGAAATACCCACTTACATGGTATTGCTTTTCTTCCCTTAGGTAGACTTTCATTTCTTTCGTTCATCTCACTGTCCATGGCTTCTTCCCATAGATCTTTCTCCGGGCTTCTAATCACATCCTTATGTGACGTTGGCTCGTTGTATCCCATTACGGCATTCATGATGAAGTCTTTGAATCGACCTGGAGGGCGTATTGAAGAACGGTCACGAAGTACCATCTGTTCCGGGAAGATATCTTCGTGATCATCATAATCTTGATCTTCATCTATGACATCGCCAAGACCATCAACAACATTATCTTCTACAACGTTATCTTCTTCGATAATATTCCCCCCCGATTCAATAGAGTGTTCAGGTAGAATGTTCTGAGCATCGTGAAACACTTCACCAACACTCACATGTCCTTCATCAATGCCAATATCATGATTGTCTATTTCTTCGACCCTTTCCGTATTGGGCACAGCAGGAAGACAATTTTCTATGTCTGTGAGACTCCTTGTAACAGGAACTACTTCAATCTCATTCTGATCACAGACTGTCTCAACGTCTCGTTCATTCATTGAAGACTCCAGCGTTTTCTCATTAAAAATGACATCTCTAGACCTCACCAACGAATTTTTCTCTCGGTTTCAAAGTCTGTACCCGTCATCATTGTCGTATCCAATCAAAATGCAACGTGTAGCTTTCTTGTGCAATTTCTTTCTCCTCTGCTTTGGTACATGCGCATAGCAAGGCGAGCCGATTACCCTCAAGTGCTTTATTCGAGGCTTTTTGTTTAGCCAAAGCTCATAAGGCAACTTGTGTTCCACCAAAGTTAGTCCTGTCCTGTTTAATATATACACAGCAGTGTTTACCAACTCTGCCTACAAGTTTTGAGGAATCTCTACATGCGCGTGCATCATTGCTCTAACAGATTAGACCAGGATCCGGTTTTCCGTTTCGCTACATCCATTTTGCTCTGGGGTGTACGGCATAATGAGCCTTTGCTTTATTCCTGTTTGTTCAAGTAGATCTCGTACTTTCTTGTTATCGTATTCGCCTCCGTTGTCGCTTAAAAGCTCCTTACCATTATGTCCAGCATTTCTAGCTTCAGACAACATAAATTTCAATTTTTCAAAGACTTAGGACTTATTTTTCAGGAAATACACATACCTGTATCGTGTAAACTCATCATTAAATAAGACGAAATATCGTTAGCCCGATATACTTGAAGGGAAGGGACCACAGACGTCCGAGTGTATGCGCTCTCCAGGTTTCGTAGCTTTTTCGCGAACACCAAATGGTTGCCTGTGCGCTTTCCCAAAAATACAACCTTCGCATAGTTCTCCACTGTTTGACGTCTTTACTCCTAGCTCCTTCTCTATCAGTCGTTAGACATGTTTCTTATCTTGATGCCCCATACGCTCATGGTATAGTTGCAGCATATCCCTATGCTCAATTAAGTTGATTGAAACAGCAGGGCGTATGACTTTGCAATCTATTTTGTACAAACCGCCATATCTTTGCCTTGTTCCTGTGAAAACAATCCTGCCCTTCATCTTCATGGAACAATTTGTAACTCGCGATTCAAATACGCTCGTAGAGTTTTTGTCCTGTGAACTAAGCACGGAGAAAAGGTTCTTACTAATCTGGGGAACATACCAAACATCTCTCAAAAAAAGGTTCTCAATGCGTCCTTTAAATTTGGCTTCTAGATGGACTGTGCCTTTACCAACAGCCTGAATCGCGTTCCCATCCACCGTAGTTACTGTGTGAGCTTCACCAAAATGTTCAAAGTCTTGAAACAGATCTTTTCGCATAGTGACATGGTGGGTGGCCCCGTAATCCACATACCAATCATCACGATCATTGTCAGAATCTGTTGAACTCACTGTAAGTAACATCATGTTAGAACTTTGAGCTTTGTTTTCCTTCTCCTTTATCCCAGCTCTTGGACAATCCTTTTTGAGATGACCAGGCTCTTTGCAAATAAAGCATTTCATTTATACTTTTTCTTTGCTCCTTGATCTCTTAATTGGACATATCCCTTAGTAACCTTTTTACCGATTTTCACATAAAGCGCTGTCTCACTTGATTCAGCATCAGCCATCTTAGCCTTAAGCGCTTTTTCATGTGCACACAACTGGCTCGTAATATTTTCTACTGTCCTTTTCTTCTTTGGCATTAACAGCCAACTCGACTTAAACGAAAAATAGGCTTCCGGCAGCGAGTCAAGGATTTTACAAATTAAGAGAACTTCAGGTAACTCTACCTTCTCTCTTTCAGTAACTCTTCCTTCAAACTGTGCCATAGGTTTTTCAATTTCGATACATGAGTCGACATGTCATCTGACGGATCCCTCTTAAGCTTGAAGAAGTCCAAACATATATCATAGAGTTGGCCCTCGTTAGGTCCCTCATACAATCTATGAAGTTCTTCCCAAACTTTCTTCAGAGTGGACAATCTAATTACTTTGTCAAGCGTCTCATCTGTCACATTATTAGTTATCAAGAGCAGGGCTGTACTCTCTAACTTCACAAAATCACGTAAACTTCTATTGTATAGTTCTATTGCAACATTTACAGCATCACCGCTTCCTGTCACGGGTCTGACTGGCCTTTGTGTTTTACCTTGCACAATATCCATGAGTCCGGCCATACCTTTCAGTAAGGCTACCACACGGTACTTCCATGATATCTAATTATTGCCGTCAAGTTTCACAATTTGAATTTTCGAAAGCTCCATTTCACTTAAACTTCTGGCTCTGGGCCCATAACCAATTGGAGGTGGTGGTTGCAGAAGAAAGGAGAACAAGCTTGTAAATCCAAATCGAACTCAATATAATCTATTAAAACACAATAAAAAGAACAAACATATTAGGACACGTATTTTACTTCCTGCTTGACAGAATCAACAAACTATAGGTCTATTGTTGTTAGGTAACGACGAAATCCAATAATAATTAATCCACATTGACAATTTTGTAAAATATAACTATATACGAAATATCGACAGTTTATCGATATCAATTTTGTAAGCACTATTGTAACCTATGAGAAGAAATAAAGAAAATGCATAAAATAATGCAAATACGATGTATTTAACGCTTTTCGATGTATGGATATAATAACCTAACTCATATTCTTAAATCGCATCACCTGAACGGGCGCCGTAAGACTGAAAATCACTAACGTTCCATAGAAAATACCACAAAGAAAGGCTTATGATACGAGGGCTGTTTGATGGAAACCAGTTTATGGAAAAAAAAAACTTTTTTTTTTGTATGCATGCATTTATTTTTCTACGTAGTCACCTTTTAACTCTATACATTTGTTCCACCTATACTCAAGCTTCAATAAACCATCCAAAAAGTATGATTTTGCAAAGTCATTAAAATAGGCCTCTGTGGCGGCAATGACTTCGTCATTTGATCCAAATGGCTTGCCACCGAGCCATTTTTTTAGGTTGGGAAACAAAAAGAAATCGCATGGGGCCAAATCTGGAGAATACTGGGGGGTGAGACAATAGTTCGTAGCGTAACTGTGCTAATTTAGCCGTCACAACTCTGGACGAATGAGCCGGGGTGTTGTCGTGATGAAACAGTACTTTTTTCTTTTTTTAATGGGGTCGTTTGTCCTTCAACACGGCGTCAAATTCATCGAATAAATTGGCATAGTACTGCCCTGTTATTGTTTTTCCCTTTTCTAAATAGTTAATATGTATAATACCCTGCGAATTCCAAAAAACGGTCGCCATGACCTTTCCAGCCGATGGGACGGTTTTTGCTTTCTTTGGAGCAGGTTCACCCGGTAAAATCCACTGCTTCGGCTGCTTTTTCATTTCCGGGGTGTAGTGGTGGACCCACGTTTCGTCCACGGTCACGAAACGACGCAGAAACTCCTTCGGGTTACGTTTGAACACGGCCAAACACTGCTCCGAAGTAGTCAGTCGGTTCCGTTTTTGCTCCTCCGTGAGTAAACGCGGCACCCACCTCGCCGATACTTTCTTCATACCCAAGTTTTCTTCTAATATGTGTTGTACCCTCTCGATTGAAACGTTTACAGCATCGACGATTTCTCGAAGTTTGATTCGGCGGTCGGCTAAAACGATATTTTCAATTTTCTTAACCATATCGTCTATAGTCACCTCGACTGGCAGGCCTGGGCGATCCTCATCAAAGACGGTTGTTCTCCCCCGCTTAAAGTCGTTATACCAATATCTGACGGTTGTCATAGAAGGAGCACATTCATGGTAAACCGCTTGCATTCTTACTTTTATTTCATCACATGTTTTTCCTTCCAAAAATAATAATCTAATTACAGACCGATACTGTTCTTTCTCCATTTTAACAATTTTAAGTTCACGCCTTCACTGAATCGTTGTCAAATGAAAAAAAACAAAAGAATGCCCTTTTTTTTTTAATTATCCCGCCTCTGAAAAATGGCTTAAACAGGTGGTATACTTATTTGCGGCCAGTGATATTAATATATTTAGAAAACGGGTACTTATCAAACAGCCCTCGTATGCGGTTCGCTTTTTTAATTTCCCATTCGTCATTTGCACCCACGAAGTAAATACACCACGACACATATACTTGTTTATGATTTTATCACAAAATAAAGCTGTAATACCGTATTTTCTAAACAATAAATCATAAAAACTCGGACCGATGCCCTCAGAGTGCTTTTGATGACAACTATAACCCGATCTCATTCAGTGACACTTTATTTAAGTTTATTTGAATGACTGCCTAGAGACGACCGATGCCTCTATTTTTTATCGGGTAAATTGGCTACAGAATTGACCAATAGGCATCTGGCTACAGGCTGTGTTGTACACAAAGTAAAAATCGGGTACTTTTGACAGCTGCTTACATGGGTTCTGTGATGTCTGTGGTTAACACCGTAGAGTAATAATATAATGGCTCCGTGGCGTCCTTACCTTATTCAAAGTCATACCTGTGTTTCTTGTATCTTGGATGTTGTATTTAATTTAATTTATTGTTGATTGTAGTACATGTGCCGGTTATTTTGTTTTATATGAAAACAATTCAAGATTTTCCACAAAAAATAAATGAAATCCTATAACCCTATAGTTATTTATACTGGCAACAAACACAAATTGTTCGTAATATTGCCACGCTTTGCATGTAACGATTAATATTAGTACACATCCGCGCAGGCGCTATGTAGTGACGTGACGTAATTGTCCATTCATAATTTTTGTTCATTCAACAATTTGATGATCAATAATATCAAGCTAGTTTTAAGAGGTGGTTTTATCAACGAAAGCAGATCGTATTAAGTATATGTTCTGCAAACTTAAATTATATCTTGGTAATGAATATTTATCTGCGTTAAACCGGAGAGTGCATTCATTGATAAAATAATGCATTAGTTGCGCACATGCGCAATGCAAATGGCAATATTCATTTGTGCGTGCGACGTGCGTGATGACAAACTGTGTTGGAAAATGTGGATAAAGGGAAGAAACTTTGTGTTTTGTTCGTATGGATTTGAAGTGCTCGGTAAAGCCATTTGAACTCGAACAGAGTATTACGACACTCCGGAAGTGGCAGGACAGGCTCAGGCTCGTTCCGAAAGAGATAACAGCGGATGAAAGAGATAAACAGTAATGGATTTAACATGGCGGACGATACGAGTAAAGTGCGAGTTGAAGAACGATTGAAAATAAAAATCGGTAAGTACATTTATTTATTTCAAAGAAAGATAGAAGAATATAAACAACTAATGTTTAAATATTTATTCCTCATTCGTTGATTATTTCGGCCAATTTCGGTATTGTTGTCATCTTAGCGAATGGGTGGTATGAGGAAACTTTGTTTTCCATGTCCTAAATAATTAATATTGTTGATATAGGTCGTATTGATTGACAAGATTCTCAATCGGTTCCTTTGGAGCTAAGTTTAGGCGTCGAGAACTTAATTTCTTATGAATATACGTTCTTTGTTTGCAACTAGTGGTTTGACAGTTCACCCGCATTTTATGAATGAATTGTCTTGCCTCGAATTCAATGAATCCCGTGTGTCTAATGATCTAGTGTTTAATGGATCGGTTGCGGACTGTTGCAAAATAAGCATTGTTAATTTTGGCATCTAACATCAAAACCAGAACTATGAAACTGATATGTAGGTATAAAATTAAATCCTGTGTAAGTACTTGCTTACCCAACCAGCTCGTGAATCATGCAACTTTATAAGCTTACCTCCTTTTCCATTTATAAAATGTAGGGTCAGTTTTATCCAGTCATAAGTTAACAGTCACATTGGTGTGTTATGTGTGGTAAATGTAACATAATGTGAAAATGTGTAGAACATGGTGCAGAAATGTTCATACCTACTTAATGAAATCTTACATATCCCAGTCTATCCAAATTTTAATATGTAGATGTTTTGTTTAAAGTAGCTTTACTTTTTTGGCACACACACACACACACTATACCAGTCGCCATGTAGGTAACAACAAGATTTTATTGAAAATGTAAAATTATAAACATATTAGTAAATAAATAAATAAATATCACGGGACAATTTGACACCAATTGACCTAGTCCCAAACTAGGCAAAGCCTGTTCTATGGGTACTAGACAACGGATAAACGTACTTAGTTTATATAGAAAAATACATGCTTATATACATATTAAACATCCAAGACCTGAGAACAAACATTCATATTCATCATACAAACATCTGCCCTGACCAGGATTTGAACCCGGGACCTCAAGCTTCATAGTCAGGGTCTCTAACCACTAGGCTATTCGTGTGTATAAGAATTAGTAAAGCTGTAGATTTTTTAAGGATAATAATTATATAAAAAAAGTATCTTAGTAGAATTGATAATCATTTTTAAAGTCAGTTAAAAATAGGGTGATAGGTATTGCTTTGGAGGAGGAACTTTAAAGATTTGGTTCAAAGTTAATTCAGTCCTTTTCTTTATAAATTCATTGTTAATGGCTTCTACAGTAGGTATTCTTTTGGTCTATGACTGTACATGAAGGAAACTTGCCTCATCAGTTCACAACTCAGTATAAACTTCAAAGTCTTCTGTTTATAAGTACCATACTCATAAAGTTTCAAAAATAGGAACAAAAACATATACCACTTTAATGCAAAGTGGAATATTTTTTGCTGTTGATTTTACAAAACAGTATCTCAGTATCGCATTTGCTTTGGGTTAATAAATGTGTGTAGAAATATGATTATTTTTAAAGCAAGTATGCAAGAAGTGGAATTCTTGACCTGAACCTGTGTTTTCTTGAACATCCTCCTGAATAATATAAAAAGGATTTGCATTAAGCCAATTTGAGGCCAATCAAACAATAATATAACTATTTATTAATAGCAGTGTTCCCATGGTTTTCTCATACGGCTTTTTTAATTCCCAAACCTAAAAAAATGGCTCAGCGGAAAAAGATTTGCGTCAAATGAAGAGGTTATTGCCGCCACAGAGGCCTATTTCGACGACTTTCCGAAATCTTATTTTTTGGGTGGCTTATTAAAGCTAGAATACCGCTGGAACGAGTTTATAGAGCTAAAAGGTGACTACGTAGAATATAAATATACGTGTCCAAAAAATACATGTTTTTTTTTTCAAAACACGGGTACTTATCAAACAGCCCTCGTAGATAGGTTGTTAATAATAGGTTGCAACAATAATTGAACATTTATACCACTTCAAGAGAATGACAGAGCCAAAAGTCACTGTGTGAAATAATGAGACCACATTTATTTTAATAGTTCTTGCCTCCATTAATGTAAAGAATGATTTGATTAATGGATGAACTAAATATTTTGAGAATATCTCATTATTAGCTGAGTATACCTACTCTGTATTACATTTTAGCTGACCATTTTGTTGCAACAAAATCTTTTAACAAATAGTAAAACTGCCTTCAAACAAAAAAAACATGAAATAATCCTGTACCGAAAGCCATCAATTTTCACAAATATGAAGTTGGTTCTTCATTCAAAGAATAGGTATTCCACTCGCATCACACCAACTTCATATTTGTAGTAGGCCATAAAACTGATAGCTTTAGTTAGAGGATAATTTTATGTTTTTTTAGGGTTCCATAACTCAAAAGAAAAAACTGAATCCTTATAGGATCACTTTGTTGTCCGTCCTCTGTCTGTCAAGACCCTTTTTCTCTGGAACGCGTTTAGGTAGCATGCTGATATTAATATCAAATACTCAAACCTGCGGTCCCTTGAAGCTGTGAAAAAATCAACCTTCTAAGTCAACACAATCAAAAGATACAGTCATTAAGAAGGCTATTTCCATACAAATTGCCGAAATCCGAAAACCTAAAGGGTACTTCCAGTTGTCCTAGGAACTTTATATTTGGTATGAAGGAAGCTCTTATAGCACAACCACTCAGAAAATTCTCAAATCTTAAATTTTTATGTCTGACTGTAGATTTCGCAGAACATATAAGTTGACCCCACACTGCATAGGTACATTTTGCTTAGGAGCAGGGCTCTGCTAACACTGGACTTTTTAAAACACTAGGGAAAAGCGTTAAAATCTTTCTACGGAAACCTCGTGCGCGGGTCCGACCCGCACTTGGCTGGTTTTTTTGTTTGAAGGCAGTTTTACTTTATGTTAAAAGCATCGACTTTAAACATTTGGTACATCAATGGTTAAAAGCTTTTTTATGACTCAATTTTAAGTTATGTTAATATTTATAGAGTTTGAGAAGATCTATAGAGAATTTCTAGTTGGTCCCATTGTCACCAAGTCAGGATCTTACGGTGGGATCTCAGGGAAATCGAGGGCAAACCTCAAATTTTATAGGCATGTATCAAATGTCTCATATATTTTCTAAAGCTATTTAAGTATTTGCATCTGGTAGTCATCATCTTGTGTTGATAAGGTGATGATGGAAGGTACAACTCCTTAACGGTTAGGAGTTGGATTATAATTCTTTAAAATATTAATGTAACTTAAAATTAAAAAAATATATATTAACAAAAAGTAAAACCGCTTTCAAACAAAAAAAAAACAAAGTAATCCTCTAAAGCCATCAGTTATTAGCCTACCACAAAAATGAAGTGAAAAGCACCAACTTCGTATTAGTTTGACAGTTTTTTTGTAAGCTTATACCTACCCAGGATTAAAATATAGATAATTTTTTTATCTCGAGAGATTGTAATAGTTCCCGCGGGATAGCGAGAACCGATTTCTAGGCAGACAAAGTCGCGGGCAACAGCTAGTGGATGATAATGTAATAATATCAAGAACTAATTAATTTATAAAAGCGAGATGACATGATATACCTAATTAAAATAAAGATGTCGATGGTGGCCCGAGCGCATAAATCCATGATAACGCGAAGTGTGTCTGGCGCGATAAGGGTGCAGTACGCCTTCCGGGGCGCGACCCGCTCCCTTGTGCCCGCCCGCCCCGCGCTATCGCTCCAGACTGCTACCTTCTATTTTGCTATACTACTTTTCATTGACATTTTTTTTTTTTAATGGCTTTCACCCTTGCTCTTTTGGCGAGGAGTATTTTGCCAATGTCAGCGTTTAGACAAACATATTGATTTTACTTTGCAGTGTCTTTCAGCTGACTTCTGCGACGTTTCGAGTTTGACAGTTTTAGAGATAATGAAATCCTATCGACTTAGTATCTAAAGAGTTTTTCTAATAGTAGAGTAGGTATAGGTGAAAAACTTAAGTAAAGGACCTAAGTTTACGTGTTACGTGTGAGAAAAATGAGCTACAAATGCAGCAATGCCTACTTGTAGTGTAAAGTGGTGTGGAAAAAGTACCTAGCCGAACTTCGATTTACAAGAACGGCCGTATTAGTTTCATCGGTAAGTATTATAAAATTTTATTCACTAGCAATTACGGAGTTCAAGATATAGGTACCTACTGGGCCGTGTTTTATAAAGTTACAAGTTATAATTTACAAGCGGAAGTCTCTAACAAAAGGTGACAGAATGGGATTTCCGCTTGTAAATTGTAGCTTAATAAAACACGACCCTGCTTGTCCACCTGGGGGGCTAGCACGCGTGCTGACATAATTATGACGCTGATCTTGCGAACCCTTTCTAGCGTAGCGAGTTTTCAACGATCTGTCCCGCTCTGCGTTTTCGCGTTGATTTTGTATTGATGTAGGGCTATGCTGGCCGATAACTTATCCATATTTTATAAATTGACTATCTTTTACCCGCGGCTTCGCTCGCTTATTTCCAAATATTTAAACAAATTGTTGTTGTTTTAAAAAAAAAAACATGTTCGAGAGGTACATCGAAATGCACTTCTTTTGATACAATTTTTACGTCTCTGTCTGTTATGGATAAAAAAAGCCCCGCTAGACGTAAATGTCCACTATCTCGGGTTTTATCAAATGTACCTGAATTATAAAACGTAATTCGGAAAGTACATTGAAAGAGCTTTCATATGATACTACTTTCAGGTCTCTAGGCCTTGAAACAATAAGGGGGTCCGCTGGCTCTATCGCGACTTCAAAGGCTATTTTTACCGTTAAGGTACATTGAAAAAGATTTATGCATTTCACGAGGTACATTGAGATCTCTATCCACAGGCATTAGTTTCATCTTTGTAGCTTAGGGGGCCCCGCTAGGTATATAGACACACGAGAAACTGTTGTATTTGGAAATGTGAAAAGAATCAGAGCACTGGTGCACATAGTGAATTTAAAAGGAAAAGTACCTATCAGTATCAGAAATAAGTAGGCTTTACGGGTTTACGAGTAATAGGTAGTTTATCGATTTATTTGTGTTGGTCTATGTAAGTGACCGATATAAAAGGACCCCACTCTGCGTATAGTTTGCTTAGGAGTAGGTAGGGCTCTGCTCTGCTAACACAGAGGACCGAGTACGAATATCCGAAACCTGCGTCACGTAAAATCGAATAGTAAACGTTATCGAGTTTGTATGGCGTTTGGAATAGCGCCCGCCCGTGAGCGTATTTGGAATAAAAATTTAGTATGAGGTTTCCCGATCTCGATACGATAACCGTAACGTTACGCAGGATTCGAAAACTCGTGCTCGACCCTCTGGTTTCGAAAACGTGTGACGAAAATACCTTTAAGATTAAGTAGGTACCTATGCCAGAACTTTTTCGTAATGACTAAGGAACCCTATCCTGGGTGTGTCCAACACGCTCTTGGCCGGTTTTACTATTTTGATTCAACCCTGAAAAGTACGTTTACATTTTTCTTTATGGTACAGTCCACAGCAAAAGTAGCTAAGCAACTGACGCGTTCACAATGATCTAAGCACGGCTCTATTGTTATAGACAAGAGCTTGTGCACATCATTGTGACCGTTTCGGTTGCTCAGCTACTTCTGCTCCGGACTGTGCTTCAATTTGCTTTCTAGTAGGTATACTGAATCAATATTATAGCGACCCTAAACTGAGCTTACCTATGATTTGGTTTGAATTGCAGCTGCAAAACCAATTTCGCTGGTAAGAAAGTGACAGACCTACAGTGAGATCCTAGATTACACTAAATTGAAATCAGAACTAGAACAGTTCAGGAAATAACAAGAAGTTATTTTATATCAGCGGCAACGAAATGTCCCCTTGTTCGTTACGGTTATCAAATGGGAATATTTTATTCCCCGTAGAAAACCATTATTTTATTTGGTTTTCTACGAAGTAAACACTTTTCTTCCCAGCTAACTCGGTTATCAAATGGGAATATTTTTTCTTCGTAGAAAACCGTTCTTTTATTTGGTTTTCTACGACGAAGACACTTTTCTTCCTAGCTGACTCAGTTATCAAATGGGAATATTTTTTCCTCGTAGAAAACCGTTAACTTATTTGGTTTTATTAATCCGACTCGCACTTGGCCGGTGTTTTCCGTTCATTTTAAGAAGAAACAGTTTTATTTAATACTGAACTGGTGAACTGTCATTTAATTTATAATTATGGAATTTTATTGATGCAATAAAGAGATCACATTTTATTTTCGTAGTTTTCTACGAGGAAAAAAATCCCTTTTGATAACCGAGTTACCTAGAAAGAATTATTTTTCCTTGTAGAATTCCAGTTATCAAACTTGGTTATCTACGACGAACAAGGGGAAATGTCTACGGTTCCAAACGCGGGGGGGACGACGACGACGACACTGGACTCCAACAAAAATGAGCACTTCAAAACTAAATATTTCGCAAACGAATAACTTAATCTAAAAATAATCTTCGTGCACCCCTAATATTTTTGAAAGACCTATTAAACGATACCCTACACCGTGAGGTGGGCGAGAAATAAAAAAATCATCCCCACTTTACGTGTAGGGGAGGTACCCCAAAAAAAATGTTTTTCAGGGTTTTATCCCAGCACTTTCTCCGCCTAATTAATATGTATATCCATGCAAAATTACAGCTTTCTAGTACTAATAGTCTCTGAGCTATGCCGCGGACAGACAGACATACAGACAGACGGACATGACGAAACTATAAGGGTTCCTTTTTGCCATTTTGGCTTCGTAACCCTAAAAACGGAACCCTTATAGGATCACTTTTTTGTCCGTCGGTCTGTCTGTCTGTTAAGACTCTTTTTCTTTGGAACGCGTGAAGGTAGCAGGCTGAAATTAATATCAAATATTAAGCCCGCAGTTCCTTGAAGCTGTAAAAAATCAAATTTCTAAGTCAACTTAATCAAAAAATGCAAATCCCCGTACCCTGAAACCTAAATTTGGTATGAAGGTAGCTCTTATAGCACAATTACCTACTCAGAAAAATCTCAAAATATTAAATTAAAAGACCAATATAAAATGACCCCACACTGCGTACATTTTGCTTAGGAGCAGGGCTCTCCTAACACTGGCCAACTTAAAACACCGGGGAAAAGCGTTAAAATCTTTATACGGAACTTCGCACTTGTCCGGTTTTTAGGATTCCGTACCTCAAAAAAAAAAACGGAACCCTTATAGGATCACTTTGTTGTCCGTCTGTCTGTCTGTCTCTCTGTCTTGTCTGTCTGTCTATCTGTCAAGACCCTTTTTCTCTGGAACGCGTGGTGGTAGCATGCTGAAATTAATATCAAATACTCGAGCCTGCAGTCCCTTGAAGCCGTGAAAAAAATCAAACTTCTAAGTCAACGCAATCAAAAGATCATTAAAAAGGTTGTTTCCGTTCAAATTACCGTACACTTCTGAAAACCTAAAGGGTACTTCCAGTTGTCCTAGAAACTTGAAATTTGGTATGAAGGTAGCTCTTATAGCACAACCACTCAGATTTTTTTTATGTCTGTCTGTAGATTTCACAGACCAATACACATTTTGCTTAGGAGCAGGGCTCTGCTAACACTGGACAGCTTAAAGGGGTAAAGCGTAATCTTTGTTCGGAACCCTCGTGCGCGAGTTCGACTCGCAGTTGTTCGGTTTTTTTACCTTCGGCATTACTGCCTAGCACCACCAGTAGTGTCATAGAAAATTTTTCTTTCCCATGACACTACTGGTGGTGCCACGGTTTAAAAAAATTCCTGTGACCCTACAGTTGGCCTAGTGTCACGGGAAAATTAATTTTCACTTGCCAAATAAATAAAACACAGCTCGAATTTCGAATTCCGACGAAGCGTCCCTGGCACCTTCATGCTATAGTACTTCCTCTTTGGTCAGAAGAACCCCAGAAAATAAAAAAAATGGCAGTGTCTTTTATCTATAACAGTATAATAAAAGTCTGAACTTTGTTTGTTGGGGGGTAATCTCTGGAATTACCGGACCGATTTTAAAAATTATTTCGCCAATGGAAAGCTAACACTACCTCTGACGGAATATTTTATCTCGGGAAAGAGCAAAGTTCCCGCGGAATAGCAATAAATTAATTCTACGTTTGGATCGAAAAATTCTTTCACTAATAGATAACTTACTAAAAACTAATATTACTAAAATATTTCGAGAGTTAATCACGACATGTTATTTTAGGTATAAATGTTTTTTTAAAAACAACAACACGGCTGCAGTGCCGCCGAAACGTCGAGGTAATTTAAAAAAGACCGGCCAAGTGCGAGTCGGACTCGCGCAGGTTCCGTATAAAGTTTTATTCGCTTTTCTCCAGTGTTTTAAGTTGTACAGTGTTAGCAGAGCCCTCTGCTCCTAAGCAAAATGTACGCAGTGTGGGGTCAACTTATATTGATCTGCGAAATCTTCAGACATACATAAAAATTCAAGATTTTGAGATTTTTCAGAGTAATTGTGCTATAAGAGCTACCTTCATACCAAATTTGAAGTTTCTAGGACAACTGGAAGTACCCTTTAGGTTTTTAGGATGGTACGGCATTTTGTATGGAAACAACCTTTTTTGTGAGTGTATCTTTTGATTGCGTTGACTTAGAAGCTTGATTTTTTCACAGCTTCAAGGGACTGCAGGCTTGAGTATTTGATATTAATTTCAGCTTGCTACCTCCACGCGTCCCAGAGAAAAAGGGTCTTGACAGACAGACGGACACTATAAGGGATCCGTTTTTCCTTTTGAGGCGCGGAACCCTAAAAACGTATAGTTCTGTAGTGTTTAAGTCCCGAATATTACTTATCTTTATCGGTATGAGTGAAAATCGCGAAAGTTTGAAACAGTAGGTATACACTGTCCCTGTCCCTAATTGACAACGGGTACTTTTTTCCAGGGAAGGTTAGCCTTTTCAAATGCTGAAATTGTACGCGGACGAAGTCGCGAGCTAAAGCTAGTACTTATGTGCTATTTATCTAGAGAATTTACTCTAGGTTAAAGAACAGAACCACAATAATCTCTTCGGAATATACTAAGACAACCGCTGTTCCCAAAATTCATTCCGTTTCTTTTTCGGTCCATGTTATTTGAACCTCATTTTTCTCTCTACACCTTGGATATGCTAAAATAAGTTTGTATATCAAGCTTTTTGAAGTAAATAAACATGGCAATTCAATATTGACATAAGTAATAGAGCCACAATAAAAAAGAAATTAAAAGTTGACACAATGTGTTTGTCATTCATTGTAAACAAAATTATTAAATATTTTTTGTATTCTGTAATTATCTTAAGTATTGTGGATATAATCTGGCCTACTTAAAACTGATATTTTTTCATGCTTAACAACTTACAACGGGTTTGTGTCCAATTCATGTTTATTTTTATATTTGTCATCTTAAGTCAAAACACGGGTCACAGGTCACGTTATACTGGTTGGTTGGGCAGCGCACAGTAGTTCATTAAAATTAATGTTTTTCTACTTTTTCGTAAAAAAAATCAAAATACTAAGAGTTTTATGCAACTCTCCAGGGTGAGACGAATCTAATGACATATAATTTATCAAAATCGGACCAAAACTGTAGATCTGATGGCGTGTACAAAAACCGGGCTCGCGTAATATATATGTAGATATATGGAGTAGCAGCGGACTCGGAATATAGGTACCTAGTACCTACATAGTTATCTTGTTAGCCTGCGCGGCGTGCGGCGTGCGGCGCCACCGCCACCGGTGAATGAGACGAACCGAGTGTTTTCCATTCAGTGCACTCATTCATGGAAACTCGGCATTCCGTTAATGAAAAACGCACCTCTAGTTTATCGTCACCGTTATCGTTGCTTCCACTCCACGGCCACGTGCCCACTCATTAATAGGTGTTATGTCCATTGAAAACTGATTTGGTCCGTACCCGAGAGCGGCTAGCCTATCTATTGTCATTGATAAGATAACGCCAATAACGATAAGATTTATTTGTACTCGGCCAAATTACGAATATATACATATATAAACCAGCACTTATTAGGCAGTACTGACGCATAATTTCTTGTCTTGACTTTATCCTCTTAAAATTCATTTTTATTTCCTTCAACGTTTTAGCCGGACTTTATGTTGAAAAAGTCGTGGTCACTAGTAGACATTACATCTAGTGTAATTTCCGTAGTTCGTAAAATGTATACATTAAGGCTCTACATTTGCTATACATACTTATTAGTTTTACAATTCATTCGCCCATCGATTGTGCGTGTGAAGGCTGCAATTGTTACTAGATCTAGGTATATGACTAGGGATGTGAGTGATGTCGATAAAGCTTCTCAGTTAAAAATCTGTATTGAAATTTTGTTATATCGAAATAGTAAAAGTTAATAATTCTGTATCTAAGCACATATTATCATAAGTCCTCTATTATGCTTTTAGAAACCCTAGATAATGACCATCATTACGACAGTAAATTTTCGTCTTTAAAAACCAGTACAATTTAAAAATAGGCCTCAATTTAAAAAAATTGTCTATACGAAACGTCAGCTCGATATGTTTGTCTATGATTAAAAAAAAAGCCAATTATTATGAATTCGGCTTCTGAACCCATCTTAGAGTATTTATAATATGTGTGTAGATAAAGTAATGTATGCAAAAGCCGAGTTTAAAAACACACTCGTGTTTTAATGACCCTCATTATGTGACAGTTGCATAAACTACTCATTCTTTTCTACGTGGTTTCGTAACGGCACAGCACTTACTAAACAAATCAGAAAGTGAGGACAGAGTTGATTTATGGGAACATTGCTATCATTGGTAGAAAATAGATTATTATGTGCCTATTTGTGACAATACTGCACAATGTCTCCGACTCAGTAGCTGCTTCTACATATCGCTTCGCTTAGCAAAAAGATTGGATTTAGCTTTATTAGAATATGCAAATACTCCCATCTCTAATAGTATACCATCACCGGCGGAATTATTTTACAATAGGAAATTGAGAAGTATAGTTCCTTGTTCCCCACACTTATTGACGCCGAAAATACAAAAAGACGTAGTCAATTTAAAGGAAATTGCATACATTAGATATATGACACTATGATGTATACCTAGGCTTAGGCTAGCAGGTCTTATTGACGCTCGAGTGATTTTAAAATCCTCCTGTTCTCCCGTCTTACAAAAAACAAATATTCCGACGTATTGAGAACCTCCTCCTTTTTTGAAGTCGGTTAAAAATAAATAAACTACATTTTTTTTTCATTCATTGAACGATCGATGAGAATAAAACGTTTCTATTCAATGTTTTTATGGTTCCGTACCTCAAAAGGAAAAAACGGAATCCTTATAGGATCACTCTGCTGTCCGTCTGTCTGTCTGTCTGTCAAGACCCTTTTTCTTTGGAACGCGTTTAGGTAGCATTCTGACATTAATATCAAATATTCAAGCCTGCAGTCCCTTGAAGCTGTGAAAAAATCAAACTTCTAAGTCAATGCAATCAAATAGGTTTTTTCCATACAAAATGCCGTACTGTGATAACCTAAAGGGTATTTCCAGTTGTCATAGACACTTGAAATTTGGTATGAAGGCAGCTCTTATAGCACAACCACTCAGAAAATTCTCAAAATCTTAAATTTTATGTCTGTCTTTATATGTTACCGCACCGACCAATATAAAATTACCCCACACTGCGTACATTTTGCTTAGGAACAGGGCTCTGCTAATACTGGACAACTTAAAACACTGGGGAAATCTTTGTACGGAACCCTCGTACGCGAGTCCGACTCGCACTTGGCCGGTTTTTTATATAGACTGATGTGATATTGTAATAATCGTATTGTATGATGCTGGTGTTCGCATTCGCACGGTGCGTGCGGTTGCGATTACATCGGACTGTGGGTCCATGGGCCGCAATCTGGCACGCAGCTACTGTACAGCCCATTGTGCTTGTCATTGCTACAAAACCTTTATAAAGAATATGTCGCTCCCAAACAACTCATTGGTGTGATTTCATGACATGAAGTTAATAACTTTTTCTTTGAAAATACCTACTTTATTCAACACTATCGAAAATGCTACTAAATATCACTTAGTGATGTAGGCGTAGTTTTTTGGCAAATCATAACACTGGTTTTCGGAACCTATCTACATTTTATACGGGTAATGCCAAAATTTTTGCCACTTTTTACTAGACTGCCGAAGGAGGGTTATGTTTTTCGAGCGTATGTATAATTCTTTGTCACGCTCTCCAGCCTAACAGTTTCGCCATACAGCGAGCGGGACGGGACGTCGACGGGGCGCCGGCGCGACGGTAGCGCGGCGTGGACGCCACACCACGGGCGGGATGGGTCGCGTCCACGTCGCGGTGGCCGTCCGCCCGGCGGTACGGACGGCGCTCATGTGATTATTTGATTGAACTCCCTTCCTATGGACTCCCAAATTGCCGATTTCATACTAATGTTTTTATACTGCGGAAGTGCGGATGGCCTAAAGGCTTCGCCAGACAGCGAGCGGGACGGGGCGTCGACGGGACGCCGGCGGGACGGTAGCAGCTGTAATGTACTAGTCAATATAGACGACGTCAAACTGCGCCGTCGCGCTCGGCATGTAACGTCCCGCTGCCGCCGCGCCCGATGGGAATACAATACAACGCGGAGTGCTGCCGGGTGGGGCGTGAGCGCGACGGGAGTGCTCTGCCGGACGTCGCTGTTTGACGTCGTCTATGTTGACTAGGTACATTACAGCTGCTACCGTCCCGCCAACGTCCCGTCGACGCCTCGTCCCGCTCGCTGTCTGGCGAAGCCTTTAAACCGTTCGACGGATTTCAACGTATGGGGTGTCTTTAGATTAGTTTAGATTCGTCTCTGTTGCGGGAGTGATATAGGGTATATTGTTGGTTTACTCTGTTTCACAAGAAACGATATCTTTATTTACAAAAAAAACCGGACAAGTGCGAGTCGCAGTCGCGCACGAGGGTTTCGTACAAAGATTTTAACGCTTTTCCCCAGTGTTTTAAGTTGTCCAGTGGTAGCAGAGCCCTGCTCCTAAGCAAAATGTACGCAGTGTGGGGTCATCATATATTGGTCTCATGGTCTGTGAAATCTACAAATATAAAAATTTAAGATTTTGAGAATTTTCTGAGTGGTTGTGCTATAAGAGCTACCTTCATACCAAATTTCAAGTGTCTAGGACAACTGGAAGTACTCTTTAGGTTTTCTGGGTACGGCAACTTTTAAGGGGCTTCCCTAAGCCAGACGCTGAAATGTCTGCTTTTTATAACCATTCTGTACATTATTTAAACGATGAAAACAAGATATATAAATACATTAAGTATCTATAACATCTCAACTTGTTTCTCTACGTTTCGCTTTTTTTTTTCGCATTTAATACTTATGATATCTGAGTCACTAGTAAGTCAAGTCGCAATTAATATTCTGTCACTACATCATAAGCATAATTTACTTGGACTGCTGACCTACACCAACGTATAGAGAATGTAATAGGCTAGGATTTAAACGTTTAACATTGTTATAATACGTTTTTATAATCATCATCATCGGCCTATTTACGTTCCACTGCTGGGCACTAGGCCGTTATTTATAATATTTTAATAAGTAATTTACGTATTCGGTGCGAATTCTGAACGAATGTTTTTTTCGAAAAGACGCGTTATTTGTGATAACACTGTGTAAAATGAAGTCAGACCGATATTTAATAGATGTCGTCACTAACACGAAGTTGTTTAGTAGAAGTGAGGTGGGGTGAAGAAGGCGCGAAAAGTTCAAGGTCATCCTTTCAGGGAAGCCTCTTACGCGTGGAGGTAGGATGCTGAAATTAATGTCAAATACTCAAACCTACGGTCCATTGAAGCTGTGAAAAAATCAAGCTTCTAAGTCAACGCAATCAAAAGATACAGTCATTGTAAAGGTTGTTTCCATACAAATCGCCGTACTTTGAAAACTTAAAGGGTACTTCCAGTTGTCCTAGAAACTTGAAATTTGGTATGAAGGTAGCTCTTATAGCACAACCACCCAGAAAAATTTCAAAATCTAAATATTTTATGTCTGTCTGTGTATGTCACAGGCCAGTATACACTGCTACCACTGCTATCGACATCTAGCGTCGAATAGGAAAACTTTGTGGATGACGCGCGGGCTCGAGATCATTGACTTCTGGCTGACGTCGCTTGTTCGTCTACTCGCCACTAGATGGCAGTAAAATCCTAAGCAAAATGTAGGAACGCTTTGCTAATACTGGACAACTAAAAACACTGGGGAAAAGCGGGGAAATCTTTGTACGGAACCCTCGTGCGCGAGTCAGTTTCGCACTTGGCCGGTTTTTTCCTTTTGAGGTACGGAACCCTAAAAATTAAGCTTTGAAAGCTGAAATTTGGCGTTATTGTCACAAATGTGGAGTTCACCATCCATTTTTTGTGAAAATTGGCAGTTTCAAAGGTATGTTTAAAACAGTAAGTATGTTACACTGAAATGTGTGTAACATACTTACTGTTATATACGTACCTTGTAGTATTATGTGTAATGACTAATAACAGTAATAATTAACAACGTGGGAATGTGGTTTTGATTGAAATTCTTCTCTATTTGGAGATTTTAGTCTGTTTTCAAACATTTAAAATTCCTCTTCTACGTTTCTTTTATTGTTTGTCACTTTCCTTGATTTCTTTATTTTGTATACAATGAAAGTGTTTACTTATTAATTTTTGTTCCTGGTAACGTCGATTGTATATGATACATGACGTCGTAGTGTTGTAAAAGTTCGTAGGTTTATAATGGTAGATAAGTTATTCTTAACCCTTAATTATCAGGTTGAGGGATGTATGTCTCCCACATAGTATTTAGTTTACCATTGTCAGGTTTTAACTCCAAATCTACTATAAAACATTATGTCAATCCCTGAAAATATGATTTTATCCGATATTGTATCTTTCTAGTAATCTATCTAGCCATTTAAATTGTCTTGACAGGTAACTTCAGTAGTTTATGGCAAAATCAGAACACTGCTTAATTTCAGCGAATTATAAAAATATAACCGACGAATTGAGAACCTCCTCCTTTTTTTGAAGTCGGTTAAAATGCAAATAAAGTGGAGCAATTTTTGATATTTTGTAAATTTTGAATGTGATAAGGTTATGCAATCTTGTACTTTACTAAACATTCATGCATTTTTGTAACATGACCAGCCAGTTAGGATGTGGGATGTCACTATCCCATTGCCTCAATTGACTTATCGTATCATAATTGATATTGATATTCTATTCAACTTATAACTAACTAATTTACGTAGTTTAATAAGCTCCCTATAAAACTTACCCTCTTAAGAACGACCTGACTAGGGCAAACGAAATACGTTATGGAAGACATTATATCCCTTAGCCTGATAATTACACTTAATTGAATATTTCGGTTCATTAACCAGACAGGCATAGGGATTACCGTATTCCACTTTTTTTTCTATTTACGGGAGCATAAGACGTTCCATACTTTTGCAAACCTATAAAATACGCTGCATAAGATACGCTTGTTCTTCGCGGTTTCGTAAAGGGTTAAGGTTTAATTTTACGTATATAACCTTTTCATACCATACATTAAACATGTCATGAGGGTGCATAAAAAAATACTTGTTCCGCCGTCTTTGGGAGTACTACCGCGGACTACGCCACAAAGTGGCAAAATCTACGGCCTCACCTATTATACTTAAATGTGCGGGATTTTTTAATTTCCGAAATGAAGCTATTATTCTAGCTATTTAGACACGGTATTTTTTTTATTATTTCCCTTGGAATGGAACATTCAAATGACGACGAAGTACTCTCAATTTCAACAGAAACGCTCTATGCCCGATGGGGAAATGTGTAATGACTGCTGTTGTGGCTGATACAGTACATGTATAGCAGTACATGTTGCATTTACAAGAGCGATTAGTTAGGAGTTCCCGTTTCTCTCCCACGATCCACTTCGTACCGTGTGTTACTGACATGATGATGATGATGATGCTTGTTTTTGCATCAGCAATTATGTACAAGTTTCTCTCTCAGACCAATTACGACGAATTTGTGGGAGTCTACGACCGTAGGAAGGCCTCTCCTTTGTTTATCTGCCCTAACAATCGCCGCAGTAATCTTGCTTGCTACAATATAACGTATCGTAATTATACAAGCATTTTGAGTCATAATTTAGGTTAGAGAAATCTCTGAATCACCAAGGTGGTACTTTTGGTGTTTAATAGTGCGCAAAGCGAGTAAATCATTATCATTCAAACAGTGATTTATATAACTTACACTTCTTTAAGTAAGACTAATAATTAATAACAAAAAAGTAAAACCGCCTTCAAAAAAAACCGTAAAATAATCCTCTAAAGCCTAAAGTTTTATGGCCTAGCACTAAGTAGCAGAAATATGAAGTCGGTGCGGTGCGAGTGGAATATTCTTTGAATGAAGCACCGACTTCATATTTCTGCTAATTAGTGCTAGGCCATAAAGCTTTAGGCTTTAGAGGATTATTTTACGTTTTTAGGGTTCCGTATCTCAAAAGGAAAAAACGGAACCCTTATAGGATCACTTTGTTGTCCGTCTGTCTGTCTGTCTGTCTGTCAAGACCTTTTTTCACTGGAGCGCGTCGAGGTAGCATGCTGAAATTAATGTCAAATACTCGAGCTTGCGGTCCCTTGAAGCTGTGAAAAAATCAACCTTCTAAGTCAACGCAATCAAAAGATACAGTAATTAAAAAGGCCATTTCCATACAAATTGCCGATTTCCAAAAACCTAAAGGGTACTTCCAGATGTCCTAGAAACTTGAAATTTAATATGAAGGTAGCTCATATAGCACAACCACTCCGAAAAGTGTCAAAATCATAGATTTTTATGTCTGTCTGTAGATTTCGCAGACCAATATAAGTTGACCACTGCGTACATTTTGCTTAAGAGTAGGGCTCTGCTAACACTGGACTTCTTAAAACACTGGGGAAAAGCGTTGAAATCTTTCTACGGAACCCTCGTGCGCGAGTCCGACCCGCACTTGGGCGGGTTTTTTTGTAAGGTTTTTTTTAAGGCGGTTTTACTTTTTTGTTAAAAGATTTTTATCTTACAATTTTATGTTGATTTAACATTTTCAGAATTATCCTCCAACTCCTAACCGTTAAGGAGTTGTACCTTCCATCATCAGCTCATCAACATGACATGATGACTACCAGACGCAAATACTTGAATAGCCTTAGAAAATATATGAAAGACATAGTACGTGCCTATCAAATTTGAGGGTAGCCCTCGATTTTTCTGGGACCCCATCATCAGATCATGACTTGGTGACAGTGGGACCACCTTAAGAGATAAGATACCCTTTCGAATGAAAAAAGAATTTTAAAAATCGGTCTACAATTGACGGAGTAATCGATGTAAATACATAAAAAAAAAACACCGACAGTGGACTTTTTTGAAGTCGGTTAAAAATAGGACTTGTGATTTGCAACAGCAGCGTCGTCCTGTTCCTCAACGAGATAACGTGGCGACCGACTGACCTCGCGCCGAAACCACGTGAATACACTTTCAATGCAATGGCTTTAAGTGCAAAGTATGCCCCGAATTATTTAGGTCACACCGAAATGGTTTCATCTGTTTAGGGTCGGGTAGTTTTACCCGCTTCGGCTGATAATATACAATACGCAAAATGTACACCATGACAAACGCACAGTACACGAAATGTACGTACGCAAAATGTACTTACGCTGAAAGCACATAACGCAAAATGCTTAATTTGAAGAAAAATACACATTTCGCGAATTGTTCAATGCAAAATGCACAATCGCTAAACGTACAAAACGAAAAATGTACGAGTACATAAAGAGTGTATATGTGTGTATGTCCGTCTGCGTATTGTTATTTTTCCGTTATGTATAATTTGCGTGTTGATCATTCTAACTTTGTATATTTTGCCACTATCACGTAGAGTAGGTGCATTTTGCATATTTGGTCATGCTTCATATTTTTGTTGTATGGTTTTTATAATTTATTTGATAAAAATAGGCTATTTTAAGAAACTGATTTCGGTATTTTTATATTTAATGAATCCTATTTACATTAAAAAACAATATTAATTTATTGCTGATGTGACGTCATCAAACGCATAATGAATAATGTAGTCATCGCCTGCACAAAAAAAATACAGTAAAGGCTATGGTAAGTCAAAGTGTTGACGTCACCGCGGACGCCTAACATCATTTTTTTTTAAATCATCTGTCACTTCAATCAACTGAACTTGTTTGAAATGGGAGTCTACGAGTGTTTCGTCCCTTTATGTCCGAATAACAACAGGTATAACCCGGATTTGTTCGTACCAATACCAGAATGACGGCGAGAGGATTGGTGTCGTGAATTGAAGCAAAAATACTTCAAGATATTTTGCAGTTTTGTTGTGAAGATCATTTAAATGTATGTACTATGTACCTATTTATAACAAACTCATTACTTTTACACAATGGATTAACAATAAAGTCTTGACCATTGAGTACTCGTATAAATTAGATAGTATTTATTAATTATTATATATATTAGGAGAAAAATAAATGTATCGAAATCCGTTTCCATTAACCTTCTTTGACGGCTTCTCCGTTTAAAATTTTGAATGAAAAAATTAGGTGCTTCCCGGGTTCTATTTACAAATGGAAAACGAGGATTTCCGAGCATGTTTGAGAAAAGTAATGTATGCAACTCCACATAATTAGGCCTTAAAGCACTCGTGTAATCCAATTATGAAATTCAGCTTCGCCTAGTTTCATAAAAACACACTCGTGTTTTAAGGACACGCATTATGTAGCAGTTGCATAAACTACTCTTGTATGGTATTGTAATCTTTGTTGTTATTTGAGCTCTATCCTGGGCGGGCCGGTATTTTTTTACTTTTAACTTGTGGCTTATTATAAAATGTTGCTTTTTGAAACCCTCCATCTAAATCCATGAAGTTCGTTAAAACTGGTCGACTGTCGAGACGGCGCGCTGCGGCAGGATCCTACTTGTAGGTCGGTGGTTGCCTCACCTTGGTTCTCCGGTTATAGCCATACCTGACCAGGTCGCTTTGCAACTTGCAGTTCTTTGCGCAACTCGGTTACCATATTATTATTATTATTGTATTCCGCGCTCCTTATTTTCTCAAGCTTTATGGTAATGTGGGGAAGTTTGTTGTAATCTATCTTATTATTGTGGTACATTTGGTGGTAAAGTTAAATGCGCCTGGAGTGAAGTCAGAAGCTCAGAGACCAACGGCAACGTGGGAGCGGGACCTAGACCGCGAGAGATACCTCCTGACCCTCGGCCTAAACAACTTCAGAGGCGCATTCATGTTTGATGCGTAATGTACTACGCTGAAGCCAGAAGGAGAAATATTTGATTTAACCTGACCCCTATTTCACAAACGTAAATAACGTAATAAATTTCAGTTTACCATGACAGTCCCGTGAAAATTGCTGACTTGAAGAGTACGCTTCATATTCTAAATTAAATGTAAATCGAATCGTCATTATAATATACGAGGGCTGTTTGATAAGTACCCGTTTATGGAAAAAAAATCATTTTTTTTTGTATATATATATATGCATTTATTTTTCTACGTAGTCACCTTTTAACTCTATACATTTGTTCCACCTATATTCAAGCTTCAATAAACCATCCAAAAAGTATGATTTTGGAAAGTCATTAAAATAGGCCTCTGTGGCGGCAATGACTTCGTCATTTGATCCAAATCGGTTGCCACCGAGCCATTTTTTTAGGTTGGGAAACAAAAAGAAATCGCATGGGGCCAAATCTGGAGAATACGGGGGGTGAGACAATAGTTCGTAACGTAACTGTGCTAATTTAGCCGTCACAACTCTGGACGAATGAGCCGGGGCGTTGTCGTGATGAAACAGTACTTTTTTCTTTTTTAAATGGGGTCGTTTGTCCTTCAACACGGCGTCAAATTCATCCAATAAATTGGCATAGTACTGCCCTGTTATTGTTTTTCCCTTTTGTAAATAGGCAATATGTATAATACCCTGCGAATCCCAAAAAACGGTCGCCACGACCTTTCCAGCCGATGGGACGGTTTTTGCTTTTGGAGTAGGTTCACCCGGTAAAATCCACTGCTTCGACTGCTCTTTCATTTCCGGGGTGTAGTGGTGGACCCACGTTTCGTCCACGATCACGAAACGACGCAGAAACTCCTTCGGGTTACGTTTGAACACGGCCAAACACTGCTCCGAAGTAGTCAGTCGGTTCCGTTTTTGCTCCTCCGTGAGTAAACGCAGCACCCACTTCGCCGATACTTTCCTCATACCCAATTTTTCTTCTAATATGTGTTGTACCCTCTCGATTGAAACGTTTACAGCATCAACGATTTCTCGAAGTTTAATTCGGCGGTCGGCTAAAACGATATTTTCAATTTTCTTAACCATATCGTCTGTAGTCACCTCAACTGGCCGGCCTGGGCGATCCTCATCAAAGACGGTTGTTCTCCCCCGCTTAAACTCGTTATACCAATATCTGACGGTTGTCATGGAAGGAGCACATTCATGGTAAACCGCTTGCATTCTTACTTTTATTTCATCACATGTTTTTCCTTCCAAAAATAAGAATCTAATTACAGACCGATACTGTTCTTTCTCCATTTTAACAATTTTAAGTTCACGCCTTCACTGAATCGTTGTCAAATGAGAAAAAAAACAAAAGAATGCCATTTTTTTTTTAATTATCCCGCCTCTGAAAAATGGCTTAAAAAGGTGGTATACTTATTTGCGGCCAGTGATATTAATATATTTAGAAAACGGGTACTTATCAAACAGCCCTCGTAAAGTGACATTTGTAACGTTCGTTGGTCAAATAGGGGCCTGAACATGGCCTGAATAAATATAAAAGCACACCCACTTCATCAAATGTAATTCTTTTAGGTATGCCAAATATTCCGTGGGTTATTTTATTGTAGCTTGTCTCTGGGCGATCGGATTGCGCTCGAGTATCTAAGTTTGTGTACATATTTGTTTTTGAGAAAGATGATTTATAAAACAACAATATTAAATAACTAACTATAGTAGAACATTTATATCACTGCACCAGAATGACAGTTTTGGTGAAAGTAAAATAGTGATGTAACTTATTGAACGATGTACGATGTACCTAATTAAATTCATTGGATTAATTCATATTACAAAATGTTTTTTTCATATGCGTCTTAATATTCCGCTCGCACCGCGCCGACTTCATATTTCTGCTAGGCCATAAAACTCATGGCATTAAAGGATTATTTTATGTTTTTTTCTAAGGTTTTTTTTGAAGGCGGTTTTACTTTTTGTTAAAAGATTTTAAATACGCCATATAGTGCACAGTACTGTAACTATCTTGTTAATATTGCAGAAACTACAAAAAATTACTTTGTATTGCATGTATTTGTATCGGATTACAAACTTACTTATACAGTTTGTATATCTCTGAAATGTGATTGAAATTGCATTATTTTTAGGTTTTTTATGACTTTGTAGGCAAAACTAATTGTTTAAATTTGGGAGCTTGTAGGTCTGCTAGAAGTACTTTAGAATTATGATGATCAGTCAGTGAGTGTGTCAGTCACAAAACTATGGAACTTTGACGTGGAATAGTTCTTAAACTACGGGTTCAAATTGAATGTTTTTGAGAATGTATCTTAAGTCCTATTATGCCCTATAGGTTACTGAAAATTCAGGGTTCTAGCTTTAGCCAGCACAAAATTACAGTATGTTGAAAATGGCTTCAATGGCTTTGAGAAAAGGATAGTACGGTCGTGCCTCTTTGTTTGCTCGACTCGGTGACATAAACTGGGAAGGCCCCTACTGATCTACAATGTGTTCAATAATTTTATTATTTACGACGTATCTCATTTCTCTTAGGTATTGGAATTTTTGGCCAAGGTTAAGCATAAGCACGCACTACGATTTTTTGTAGTGCAATCATTTGTCGCAGATACGCGTTATTTACATTGGAATCTAAACGTTGCATTACAGCAATAAACTTATATAATATCGTCCCAGGGTTGCTTTAAACCGAAGTGGGTTAGACAATAATTCGCGGTTAACTTGACGTATTTGCATCGTCTGAAGTAATGGTAACCCCGGGTCAATGTCTGTCCTAGGCAGGCGCAAGTCTGCCTAAGAGTGAATGAAAAGTTGAAAATGAGGGTGTAATGATTCACATTGACCGTGAACCGTAAAACAATACGTTGTGTTTGCAGGTGAAGCCAAAAACTTGCCGGCTCGCAGCCATGGCGCGGCCTGCCACCGCGACATATACTGCGTGCTCTCGCTTGACCAAGAGGAGATATTTCGCACCTCGACCATGGAGAGGACTCTCAAGTAAGCGTTCTTCTTTTACACGGAGTGCAGGAAACTTTTTTCTGTTATTAAAAGAAGATATTTCCAATGATAAAGAGGAGGAGGAGGTAATGGCCACATCAATTACCCTTTGACTTGACTTTGACTAACCTCAACCTAATCCTTCGTGTTGCTGGTTTAGTTAGTAGGATTTTTTTTAATTCATCTTGATTTGAGCGATAATACGATAAGATATGCTATAATGTGTAGTTAAGATTTGTAATAATATTGGTGGCGTTGCGAATGCTATTTATAAGTTTCCTGCCGAGCCCCTTCGTTTATTTAGAGCTAGCGTTTTCTCGCTCTACTTTAAACTCCAGAGCCGACGCAATGACGGGTTCTTTGTCCTATGTTGTGTCCGCTCTAGCTTCCGGTGTTATCGCTGTGGGAACTGTTTGCCGACTCATTTAGGGAGGGCAAATAAATTTACTGGGATACTGGGTCAAGGTTTGCTTACTTCATGGACGGGTAGATAGTTGTAATAAAATGGGAACGCGGTTGTGTGCTATATTACTACAGCAATTATGTGTAATTAACCTTCTAGTTTTTATAATATTAGTGTTCCTAGGGAGAATGGGTTCTGTCCCGTGATTAAATACTTCTCGCATCGCGCTATGAATACGTCCTCACCTTTCAGAGCAGTTAACTAATCAATTTGAAAAGAATGTTTTTATTTTAACTATAATGTGTCCTGACCATTATTAGGTATATTTTTACACAGCTGCCCAAAGAAAAAGCGTGCATTGTTTTTATAAGTTCACTTCGCGGAATTAGTTCACCCTATAAGGTTCAACCCACCATCTTCAACAGCTCAATCAATAGATACGGTGTCGGCTGCACTCGGCGCGCCTGTTCTGTGAAGGTACTTACATGAACGACGTACACTTCGATAATTATGGTATTTTTGGATCTTTATGGTTTTTGTGGCTTATGGTATTTTTTGTACAATAAAGTGTTTACTCACGACATAAACGATACTCAAATTTATTATGTTTTTCGAAAAGACGAGGCTTTTCTATGGTTAAAATAACGAACTCTTTTTGCATATACATGAAATGAATCTTTTATTATCATAAAGTCTATTTCATTGTTTCCGATACTTCATTTCATACCTACCTACCTACCATTTTTTGAAACCTATAACCTATATAACCTCTATATAATAGATAAAGCTGAAAAATGTGTGAACTCGCATGTTACGGACCTTGGTTGCACACTTTCTCAAACAATTAGATATTATGTATATTTTTTTTATATCATGGGACAATTGACACCAATTGAACTAGTCCCAAACTAGGCAAGCCTGTACTATGGGTACTAGACAACGGATAAACATACTTATATAGATAAATACATACTTAAATACATATTAAACATCCAAGACCCGAGAACAAACATTCGTATTCACCATACAAACATCTGCCCCGACCGGGGATCGAACCCGGGACCTCAAGCTTCATAGTCAGGGTCTCTAAATATATTCGTTCTTAAGACTTAAATTATAAGCTCCAACCGAACTTGAGATGTTATATAGCTCAAAAATTGCGTGTATTTATAGTGCGAGGTAGCGAGTGGTGCGTAAACAGTAAACACATTTTTCTACTCCTGTATTATAATCTGTCAATTAAATGGAAAAAAAGTATACAATAATAACTAATGTTATAAGTCTGTTTCAAGTTTTATGCTCTGTGGTAAAAAAAACAGTAACATAATAACCCATACCCTTATTGAGTAAAATAATAGCATTTGAAAAAAGAATACTAAGTTCGATTCTGATATCGAGTTTTTTTAAACATGCATGTTCATCGTCATTGGTTGCTTAAACATGAATAAGAACAGCTGTAAGCCAATCATAATTAAGGAGTATTTTTTTAAGCAAAATTCCGTAACTGAGAACACGCTAATATCCTAGCTTTGCTGTGGTCTGTGGTACGGATGCAAATTAAAAAAAAAGTCAGCTGGCGAGTTTTACTGATAATGCAAAACGTAGTAAATAAATTCTCTTAATTAGTTATTGGATTGGTTTCGGTTCAGTAAAAGAAATTCTAAATGACCGATGAAAATGAGATAGTTACTGTGTAATACCGAAGAAATTAAAATAATGGCGCAAACAGTGACGGAAAATGTGTTGCGGGAAAAGTCCAAAAACTTTATAACAAAAACAGATAAACAACTTCGTGAAATGGTGAATTGAAAAAAGTGTTACATCTTTTTCATTATTTAACGTTATTTTTCTCATTGTCAATGAATTAAACGATGTGTTGCTCTGTAAAGTTTTATTTGAATGAGTTATATTCAATGAGAAAACTTTACACTGAACTTAAGAAAAACTTACCTGATGTAAGTAAACAAAGAAACGACATTTACCGTTTTTTACTCACATTGTTAATTCCAATACAGATCTTTTTGCAATAATCTAAACAAATTAAATTAAGTAAATAAGGTTCAGTCATCGCCATTATCATCATCTTTTTATAGCCTCTAAAACTATTCCGCCTTAGCGGCACTCTGCTTTACCGACCGGGTCGCGGGTTTACTTTGGAACTTAAAATTTGAAAATGAAGAAATGTTTTAACTATTTCTTTACAAATATTTCTTATTTCTATAATGAAGTCGTAGAAAAAGTAATGTATGCAACGGTACATAACTGGTCATTATACACTCGTGTGATTTATTATGAAAACTCGCCCTTCGGGCTCGTTTTATAAACATACACGCTCATGTGTAATTACCTTGGTTATGTTACAGTTGCATAAAATACTATTATCTACACACATATATCATAAGTCCTCTATTATGCGTTCAGATACCGTAGGTAATGACCGTCATTACGGCGTTAATTTTAGTCTTCAAAAACCAGTACAATTAAAAAAAAAGTAGTCTATCTATACTAAACGTCAGCTCGACATGTTGTGTATGAAAAAAAAAAACCGGCCAAGTGCGAGTCGGATTCGCGCAACGAGGTTTTCGTACAAATATTGTACCGCTTTTCCGTAGTGTTTTAAGATGTCCAGTGTGAGCTGAACCCTGCTCCTAAGCAAAATGTACGCAGTGTGGGGTCATTTTATATTGGTCTGTGACTTATACAGACAAAAACATAAAAATTTAAGATTTTTTCTGAGTGGTTGTGCTACCTTCATACCAAATTTCCTGTTTCTAGGACAACTGGAAGTACCCTTTAGGTTTTCACAGTACGGCAATTTGTATGGAAACGACCTTTTTAATGACTGTATCTTTTGTTTGCGTAGACCTAGAAGCACACTAGAAGTTTGATTTTTTCACAGCTTCAAGGGACTACAGGCTTGAGTATTTGATATTAATTTCAGCATGCTACCTCCACGCGTTCCTGAGAAAAAGGGTCTTGACAGACAGACTGACAGACAGACAGACCCGATAATGGTTCCATTTTTCCTTTTGAGGCGCGGAACCCTAAAAACAGCCAATTTCGTGACAGGATTATTATGCATTCGGTTTCTGAACCCACCTTAGAGTACTTATAATATGTGTGTAGATTAAGCAATGTATACAACTCTACATAATTAGGTCTTAAAACACTCGTGTGATCCTGTTTGTTTTAAGGACCCTAATTATGTAACAGTTGCATAAACTACTAACACCACGCTCTTTTAAATATGGAAGTGTATAGGTATTTGTGTGTAGCGAGGGGCATTGCATACGATCTGGCGCGGCGGCCGAGGGGCGGCGACGGCGACCCACGTCCCGGATGCGTTTCCGTTGCTCGGGATCCCGGGCGTGACGTCTTCCTCGACACCCTTCGCCTTTTATATTTTTTCCAATCACAGAACATCCCAATTAAATTTATTACATCACAATGGCGCCGTTAGGAACGACAAGAGAAGGGAAGTAAAATGTCGCTATGTCGCTTCAGCTGACACTAAGATAAATGCTGTAGGTGGTATCAATCACATGTAGTGGCGTTACGTCATAATTATCGTCATATCGCCAAAATGCCAAAAACAGAACCCTTTAGTTTCGTCATGTTCTTCCGTCCATTCGTCCGTCCGTCCGTATGTCACAGGCATTTTACTCAAAAACTACAGTACTTGTATATTGATGAAATTTCGAGTATCTCTAAGGTGTCTTCTTCGGTACTTAAATAACAAAAATAAATATTTTTAGGGGGGCACTCCATATATGGAACAAAAGCTGTAGGTAATTTTTTTTTTTCACATATTTGGACAGCTTTTTTTAAAACACTGAGGTTTCTAAGCAATTTTTGAATAATTTCTTAAATAATCGTTCCGAAAGTAGTATAAATTGAGTACGGGGTGTATTTCCCTTCCCTCATCTTCTAAACCGTAGCGTTACATATAAAACAATTAGAAATGCTTTCAACGAAAAATATTTGCGACATACGAGAGTGAATTGGAAAGTTTTGAGCCTAACCTTTAAAATAAAGACTTGACTTTTTATAACAATTTTATTTCTCTACATAGTCTCCAAAACGATCTATACACGTTTGCCACCTTGCTTCCAACTTCATTATTCCTTGTAAAAAAAATGAATCTTCAAGTTGATCGAAATATTCAGTCACAGCTTCCGGTACCTCAATATCCGTCGAAAATTTCCGTCCTGCCAAGTGTTTTTTTAGGTTCGGGAAAAGATGATAATCAGAGGGGGCCAATCCGGCCGTGGGTGGATGCGGCAATAATTCAAACCCACAGTTACGTATTTGTGCGATAGATTTTGCTGCAGTATGGACAGGAGCATTGTCTTGGTGGAACAACACTTTTTAACCGACTTCAAAAACGGAGGAGGTTCTTTTAGATATCATACCAGGTCTTTTCGTTTTAATTTCTTCACGCAGACGTTGTAAGAGGGTGCAATTATAATTAGCATTTATGGTTTTACCCTTTTCGAGATAATCACGGTTGATGACCCCTTTGCAATCCCAAAAAACTGAAGCCATTACCTTCTTCGCTGATAAAATGGCCTTCGCTTTTTTAGGAGGTGGAGACCCTAACCTTTTCCTTTGTTTGGATTGCACTTTTGACTCCGGTGTATTGTGGTGGACCCAAGTCCCGTCCATAGTTATAAATCGACCAAGAAAGTCTTGTGGGTCGCATTGAAACAGATCCAAACAACCCTGTGACATTGTACGAGGGCTGTTTGATAAGTACCCGTTTATGGAAAAAAAACAATTATTTTTTTGTATATATGCATTTATTTTTCTACGTAGTCACCTTTTAACTCTATACATTTGTTCCACCTATACTCAAGCTTCAATAAACCATCCAAAAAGTATGATTTTGGAAAGTCATTAAAATAGGCCTCTGTGGCGGCAATGACTTCGTCATTTGATCCAAATCGCTTGTCACCGAGCCATTTTTTTAGGTTGGGAAACAAAAAGAAATCGCATGGGGCCAAATCTGGAGAATACGGGGGGTGAGACAATAGTTTGTAGCGTAACTGTGCTAATTTAGCCGTCACAACTCTGGACGAATGAGCCGGGGCGTTGTCGTGATGAAATAGTACTTTTTTTTTTTTATGAGGTCGTTTGTCCTTCAACACGGCTTCAAATTCATCCAATAAATTGGCATAGTACTGCCCTATTATTGTTTTTCCCTTTTCTAAATAGTCAATATGCATAATACCCTGCGAATCCCAAAAAACGGGCGCCATGACCTTTCCAGCCGATGGGAAGGTTTTTGCTTTCTTTGGAGCAGGTTCACCCGGTAAAATCCACTGCTTCGACTGCTCTTTCATTTCCGGGGTGTAGTGGTGGACCCACGTCTTGTCCACGGTCACGAAACGATGCAGAAACTCCTTCGGGTTACGTTTGAACACGGCCAAACACTGCTCCGAAGTAGACAGTCGGTTCCGTTTTTGCTCCTCCGTGAGTAAACGCGGCACCCACCTCGCCGATACTTTCTTCATACCCAATTTTTCTTCTAATATGTGTTGTACCCTCTCGATTGAAACGTTTACAGCATCAACGATTTCTCGAAGTTTAATTCGGCGGTCGGCTAAAACGATATTTTCAATTTTCTTAACCATATCGTCTGTAGTCACCTCAACTGGCCGGCCTGGGCGATCTTCATCAAAGACGGTTGTTCTCCCCCGCTTTAACTCGTTATACCAATATCTGACGGTTGTCATAGAAGGAGCACATTCATGGTAAACCGGTTGCATTCTTACTTTTCTTTCATCGCATGTTTTTCCTTCCAAAAATAAGAATCTAATTACAGACCGATACTGTTCTTTCTCCATTTTAACAATTTAAAGTTCACGCCTTCACTGAATCGTTGTCAAATGAGAAAAAAAAACAAAAGAATGCCATTTTTTTTTTAATTATCCCGCCTCTGAAAAATGGCTTAAAAAGGTGGTATACTTATTTGCGGCAAGTGATATTAATAGATTTAGAAAACGGGTACTTATCAAACAGCCCTCGTATGGCGAGTGCGTTTATTTTCAACTGAAATCAGTCTAGTACAGTCGAGTTCTCCAATATCTATACAGAAAACAGTTCAAAAATATCTATACACAGACCTTATTGCCAGTTACATAAGGTCTGTGTTTATATATTTATGAACCGTTGGCTGTACAGATATTGGAGAACTCGACTGTACCCATCTAGCAGAGACCCTAGAAAATTCAAGATCCTTGGTGATTATGTTTTGTACTCGCTCATAGGAAATGCCAATTGTCTCCGCTATCTCTGCAACTTTCAACCGCCTATCATTCATAATCATATGTAGTATTTTATTGACATTTTCGTCTGTAGATGCCGTTATTGGTCTTGAACACCTAGGTTCATCTTCAACTGCTTCTCTGCCCCGTTTAAAATCTGCTACCCATCGTTTTACAGTGGCATATGATGGAGCGGATTCTCCTAAAGTCTGTCACATGTCTTCAAAAAGTTGCTTTGCCGTTAAGCATTTTTTTTGTAAGTACTTTATAACAGAACGGTGCTCAATTTTATCCATTCTAAAGGAAACCGCGAACTTCGTTTAGTAATTCGATTAAAAAAATTGAAATTGTGGCAGAAGAAAAACAAAAGATTATGATAAAAAATAATGTAAGTTTTACATGCCACTATTATTTTTTCTTTTTAATTTCATTATCAACCTAAGGCTGAAAACTTTTCAGTTCACCCTCGTATACCACTTTTGAATTATTGCCGAAAAACTGCGCTTATCAACAAAAGTACGTAAGTGCCATGAAGATACGCTCTTTTCATCGGTAGTTATTTGTAGTAACGGTTACGTAACCGAACACTACGAGTAGGCATGTTCTGACATGCTCTTGCCTAATTTTTTTCGTCAAAGAATTATTAACGGGTGAATCCATCATCACTCATCATGCTGGTAGCCCCTCCTGCCCTTTGCACTCGATGCCAAATATAGACTAAACACATATACCTAACTACGAGTATTTCCACGCGCATGACGTTAGACCGGCCTGAATTAATTGTATTTTTATTCTTATTTAAGAAAGTGTAATAGAATGTTATACTGATTATTATAAATTAAGTGACGGCACCTTCATTCTTAATTTAAAGATCATGCAGTTGTAAATTGACTGTTGTAAAATAAATGACACTATCCCTTAGTTTGTATTCTAATAAGGCTTATTGTGCATTACTGGCCTTGTCCGTTACTGGTGCCCTCAGCTAAACTAAAGGACGAGACGACCGACGTCCCCCAAAGGAAACTAGGTGATGATTCGAATAGGTAAACTTAGACTGACTTAGACATAGTGCTTTGGTGTGTTTATTACGTTCAAATAATAGGTTCTTTGTCGTGCGCCGCCTTATCGCCAGACGCCAGCGCTCTCACAATATCGCAGCGAGCGCCGACCAACAGCATGTTGTTTTGCTAATTACCGGCATAGAGGCCAGGCCAGTTTAACCGAAGGTTGATAATACCTAAAAAAGCCATGATAGCCTAGTGGTTTGACCTATGGCCTTTCAAGCAGAGGGTTGTGGGTTCGGAATTTATGTGCGAAATTATGTTTGTAATTTATTACGAACTTTTCGGTGAAGGAAAACATCGCGAGGGATCCGCACTGGGCCGACTACCTACAAATTTTCACGGAACCCTCGGTGAGCGATCCGGTTTTTTTAGTAGTATTTATATTCAGCATAATATAAATTTCAGTCCATTACCTACATAGATTTCGCCTTCTACAGTCGTACGTATTAAAATTCCAAAGCGCTCTCCTCAGTAAGTAACGTCACTGGAGTTGCTTCAAGCGGAAGCTTTTTAGTGATAAATTGGTCCCGGAACATGGCAGCGTGTAAAACAATGATCGCGTGTGCATGCTCCGGCATCTCCGGCTATCTTAAGTATGCGCGGCGGCGCGGGAGGAGGTGTGGCTGCTACCCTAGCGCAGATTGTGCGTCCCAGTTTTAATGCGCACTGTCTGTTTGTTACGCACCTGACTCACTGGGTTGTATTAATCATTACATAAAATAACTTCTGTATCTGAAAATTACAATACGCAAATATACCATTTCACGTGCTAGGTTTAATTTTTATTTAATTCAAAGTTGCCATTTATTTCCTGAAATCTTTATACATATAATGTTAGTAGTAATATGTATGAGTGAGTGCGGTGGCTCCCGCTGTCGTGCTTGCTGGTTCCGCCTCCGGTTTATAAATACCGGTCTAGCGCCGGATGCGTCCGCGCCCGGCGCGCGGCGGGAGAGGATGAGCTCGATCGATACACCTACAACACCATAATCGTCAATTAATCTACCTATCTACATGTTACTACAAAATAAATATCATACGTCTTGCGACAATGGTGCAACAAATTTAATTACAACCTTTTATCTACACACATCACACGTCCTCTATTATGCGTCCAGAAACCGCAGGACATGACCATCGTAACGACAATCCGTATTAATCTTCAAAAACCAATACAATAAAATAGGCCACAATTAAAAAAATTGTTTATGAATTTATCATGTTTATAAACAAGTGTATACCGTAATCACTGTTTCGCATGCTTTGCCGTCCACATTAGTCAGTTGTGGCTAGGATTAGCCTTGGATAGCCCCGAGGATTAAGTGATGCTTATAAACTTATAAACATGTTTATACACTCCCGCAACACGCGTCCACACCTATCAACATTTGTTAGGCGAGTAAATGTTTTACCTTGTTCCACACTCGGCATGGGGGACGCTTTAACTTCAACATGAACTCTAAAACAATATTTCATCATCATCACCTTTGTTTATGAACAGTTTATAAACTGTTTAGAAAGATGATGGAACGGCCGTGGAACACTGTTTATAAACAGAATTATAAATAAATGTTGCCTTATGAATACCCAGCTTTACTAAACATGCAAGAACATGATAAATTGATAATAATAATGAAATAATAAATTGGCACCATCAAAATTAACTACCACCACATGAAATGAACATCACTTGTTAACAATTGACCTGCAGATAGTGAGTGAGGGTAAATTTATCCACAGAATGTACCTAATCTTAAGTTATCTAAGAAAATTAATTAGAGTTGTGCGGGACGGCGCAGTCCACGCTCTAGTATATAGTATTAATAAGATTTTGTAAACAATAACAGCAATATATATGTAAACTGATTCCTAGGCTTAAGCGCATAATGTAAAATAGGCTTAGGCACGCAATGTAAATAGATAGCGTAAATAAGAAAGAGAGAAATAATAAATAGAATCGGATCCGCCCCCCAACCCCCCGCAGCAAAAATGTTCTCGCACTGCGCTCGCTCGGGTATTTAAATAGAGCTCGCGCGGCGACACAAGTCAGTCTTCTCCCTTGCTGAGCAGCCCATCTGGCTACTCGCCCTCTCCGGTAAGCAGTAAAGGCCGTCTGAGGCCAACATCAAGGTATCAATATCAATACCGGTTGACGGATGTCGTATAATTTTAGCATAAATTAATTAGAGTAGTCTTCTTACCACCAGCACGTGGGGTGGGGGTGGGTATCAATATCAATACTGGTTGACGGATGTCGTATAGTTTTAGCATAAATTAATTAGAGTAGTCTTCTTACCACCAGCACGTGGGGTGGGGGTAGGTATCAATGTCAATACCGGTTGACGGATGTCGTATAGTTTTAGCATAAATTAATTAGAGTAGTCTTCTTACCACCAGCACGTGGGGTGGGGGTGGGTATCAATATCAATACCGGTTGACGGATGTCGTATAGTTTTAGCATAAATTAATTAGAGTAGTCTTCTTACCACCAGCACGTGGGGTGGGGGTGGGTATTAATGTCAATACCGGTTGACGGATGTCGTATAGTTTTAGCATAAATTAATTAGAGTAGTCTTCTTACCACCAGCACGTGGGGTGGGGGTGGGTATCAATATCAATACCGGTTGACGGATGACGTATAGTTTTAGCATAAATTAATTAGAGTAGTCTTCTTACCACCAGCACGTGGGGTGGGGGTAGGTATCAATGTCAATACCGGTTGACGGATGACGTATAGTTTTAGCATAAATTAATTAGAGTAGTCTTCTTACCACCAGCACGTGGGGTGGGGGTGGGTATTAATGTCAATACCGGTTGACGGATGTCGTATAGTTTTAGCATAAATTAATTAGAGTAGTCTTCTTACCACCAGCACGTGGGGTGGGGGTGGGTATCAATATCAATACCGGTTGACGGATGTCGTATAGTTTTAGCATAAATTAATTAGAATAGTATTCTTACCACCAGCACGTAGGGTGGGGGTGGATATCAATATCAATACCGGTTGACGGATGTCGTATAGTTTTAGCATAAATTAATTAGAGTAGTCTTCTTACCACCAGCACGTGGGGTGGGGGTGGGTATTAATGTCAATACCGGTTGACGGATGTCGTATAGTTTTAGCATAAAATAATTAGAATAGTATTCTTACCACCAGCACGTGGGGTGGGGGTGGATATCAATATCAATACCGGTTGACGGATGTCGTATAGTTTTAGCATAAATTAATTAGAGTAGTCTTCTTACCACCAGCGCGTGGGGTGGGGGTGGGTATTAATGTCAATACCGGTTGACGGATGTCGTATAGTTTTAGCATAAATTAATTAGAGTAGTCTTCTTACCACCAGCACGTGGGGTGGGGGTGGATATCAATATCAATACCGGTTGACGGATGTCGTATAGTTTTCTTCACATTTGAAGTCGCTTAATGTTTCTGTATCAGGAAAAAGTTGTTTATGTCAAATATATTAGGATAAAGCACTTGCTTGACACATAAATATTCCGTAATCAACACAAATTGTTTTATTGACAAGTATTTAGATTTAAACTTAATTATTATCTGGCCCCTATTTCACCAACTTTACAAATGTCAGCTTCCTAAATTTCATTGCTAATATGAAGCGCGCTAAAACAAAAGCTCTTCAAATCGGCAATGGATGCCGAATTGTCATTGAAAACTGACATTTGTAAAGTTGGTGAAATAGGGGCCAGATATATTTAAATAATACAAATTTCCAACTCAAAGTCTCTAGTAAGGTCGGCACTGAAAAAATAATTTTAAAATGAATGAATGTCATAAATGATTAATAGTGTTTCTACAATTTTAGCTTAAATGTTAGAAAAGCATCGGCCTGACAATTTATGGTCCAGCAAATTTGGCAAAATTAAATAAGTTAGTGTCGTGGGAGGCGAAGGCGGTTGCCCCCACGCGCCGCGCGTCTGCGATAGGACTCCGCAATAAACATCTTGTCAGTCGGAACCCGATAACAATTGTTTAGCTGTTACTGGTCTCCATATATAAATATTGGCTATTGATAACTGTGACAGTTGACACTATCATAGTAAATAGCACTATATTGTGCACTCACAACGTTTCCTGCACTTGCTCCTCCCGTCAAGCTAAATACTTATTTGAACCTTACTCTTGTATTAAGTAATATCATATAGGACTCAAACGTTCAATATTTTATACTCGTATATCGTAATTGCTTAGCAACAATAAAGCAAAGCGAAATTAAAATCTTTTTACCTCCTGTGTCCTGTATTTTGTATAAGCTACCGACTGCTAGTTCAGCAATTTACTGCCTTTGCAAAAGAATTGTTTAGTATACAAACTTGCGTGTTGCGAATGTGTTTTTGTTTATATGTATCGAGGCGAGTCATATCTTAACTAAGTTTCTGCACACTCGCTGTTATTCGAGTAAATTCTAAATATTGATGAGTCATCTAGTGAAGAACTCCATGCAGTATTGGCATTACGCTAAAGTAACTTACTTGTAAACAGAATTAAGTGTAATATGTTATTATTATCATATGTACATATGTTGCTTTAAGTATATCTGTATATCTGCGTTACTCATATGTGGTTAAATTGCAGCGTTCAGGTGTTTATCTACACACATATCATAGGTCCTCTATGATGCGTTCAGAAACCTCAGCGTCAGCTCAGTATGTTTGTCTATGATTAAAAAACGAGGGTTCCGAAGAAAGATTTTAACGCTTTTCCCTAGTGTTTTAGGAGTCCAGTGTTAACAGAGCCCTGCTCCTAAGCTAAATGTACGCAGTGTGGGGTCAACTTATATTGGTCTGCTAAATCTACAGACGGACGTAAAAATTTAAGATTGTGAGACTTTTGTGAGTGGTTTTGCTATAAGAGCTACCTTCATACCAAATTTCAAGTTTCTAGGACAACTGGAAGTACCCTTTAGGTTTTTGGATTTCGGCAATTTGTACGGAAATAGCCTTGTTAATGACTGTATCTTTTGATTGCGTTAACTTAGAAGGTTGATTTTTTCACAGCTTGAAATGACCGCAGGCTTGAGTATTTGATATTAATTTCAGCGTGCTACCTCGACGCGTTCCAGAGAAAAAGGGTCTTGACAGATAGACAGACAGACAGACGGACAACAAAGTGATCCTATAAGGGTTCCGTTTTTCATTTTGAGGTACGGAACCCTAAAAACAGTCAAATTCGTGACAAGTATGGGTATGATATTGCCTTCGGCTTCTGAACCCATCTTAGAGTACTTATAACATTTGTGTAGATAAAGTAATGTATGCAACTCCACATAATTAGGCCTTAAAACACTCTTGTTTTAAGGACCCTCATTATATAGCAGTTGCATAAACTACTATTGTGGACGTGATTATGATTACTTTGCATTGTTAATAACCTAGTTATTATCTTGTTTCAGCCCTTTTTTTGGCGAGGAATTCCAGTTTGAAGTACCTCGTAGATTTCGATATCTGTCCATATACGTGTTCGATCGGGACAAACACAATCAAGATAGGGTGCTTGGCAAAGTGGCTATCAAAAGAGAAGACTTACATCGGTACAACAACAAGGATCACTGGTTCGCGCTTCGACCAGTCGACGCTGACTCCGAAGTTCAGGGCAAGGCGTACATTGAATTATCACTCGAAGACTCGAGAAAGCGGTTACGGATGGAGCCGAAACCGCCAGATCCTGATCCGGCCGCTGACAGCTGCACATCGAAAGCGAACAAAGGAAAAAATCTCGGCAGGCTATCTGAATACTGTAAAGAAAACATGAGGTTCGGATCTTGTTCGAGCTCGACAAGCAAGAAGCTTCTGAGCGCAGTCTCTACGGAGCCAGCTCTGTCACTGTCGCGCTCGGAGAGCTTGAAAGACCGGGCGCAGTGGGCGGTGCGCGCCAAGCCGCCCATGCACGCCATGTGCGAATCGGAGTCATCGCCCTCGCCCACCGCCGCCGACTACTGGTCCGACCCCGAGCGGCACTGCGCCGCGCGCGCCGGCCCCGACACCATCCGCCTGCGAGTGCTCGAATGCTCCGAACTCACCACGAAAAACGGACAGTGCGATCCCTTCGCTCTCGTCACCATATTGTATTCGAACGGACGAAGAGTCGAAAGACGCACAAAACCCAGGAAGAAAACTGTCAATCCCCAGTTTGATGAAATATTTTGTTTCGATCTCGTCATGGAAGCCGATCCGAAAGACAAAGATGGTTCTCAATCGGTGAGTTAACAATCATCAAGTTGTCTTATGTATTAACTAGCTTTCGCCCGCGGCTTCGCTCTCATCGCTCGCTTCCCTATCTCGTAGGTATTTTGCAAAATCCCTCCTTATCCTTTGTCTAAGTTATATGATCCTAATTTCAAACATAACGTTTTCTCGTACAAACGTCAACCCCCCTTTTGCCCCCCTTAGGGTTGGAATTTACAAACACTTTGAAAAACGTGTTCATTTATATCTCTTAATTGGAAAAGTTAAAAAACCCCCGACATTGTCATTTCAAAGTTCAATATTTCAAAAACGGGTGAATCGATTTGAATGAAACTTAGCTAAGAACCATCTCGATTAAACTAGCTTTCGAACAAAAAAAACCGCATCGAAATCGGTTCATCCGCTTGCGAGCTACGATGCCACAGACAGATACACAGATACACAGGTCAAACTTATAACACCCCTCTTTTTTTCTCGGGGGTTAAAAATTTCATAATAAAAAGTTTCATAATAGTAACATTAAAAAATAATGTTTTTCCATATAGAACTACCACCCCTCTTTTCAGCCCCTTAGGGTTAAAATTTACAGAAAAGGTGAGATATTCTGTTAATATTTTAGGAAAATATATTCACTATATTCATGTTCGTAACTTTAAGAATGACTTTTTCCCATACAAACTTCCAACCCCCTCTTAGGGACGGAATTTCGAAAAATCCCGCCTTACCTGTAGTGTACATTCTAAAAGCTGACCTGTATGCCAAATTTCTGCTTTCTAGGTGTGAGGGTTGGGTTGGGCGCGTTCATCAGTTGTCAGGTTCAATGAAGTATAAATGTGCTGTAATTGTGTACGTGTATGTGTTTGTATTGTGCAGGCGGGGGTGGCGAGCGAGGCGCGCGTGTCGGTGTGGCACGACGCGGCCACGCCCGTGTTCCTGGGCGAGGTGCGGCTGCAGCTGCGCCAGCCCGCGCCTGCGCCGCGCGCCTGGTCAGTCTCCGCACACTCTAATAACCAGCGATATATAAATCATTAAAGATATTCCACGCACCTGTTAAGCGCTGACAAAATGCGGCCCTCGCTCATTAGATGTCGTTATATCATTTCATTAGACTGACATAATGTCAAACATCAAGGGATACTAAGTCACCGAATCACCTAATCACCTGTAATTGCATTTCCGCGCGCGGAGAAGCGGTGGGTGGCGTATCTGTCTATTTTTGTATAGATATCCATGCAAATAACTCATAAACGGATCCTGTAAGCTCGATCCGTTTCTACATTTTGAACGAAAGCCTAACCTATTCTACTTCATATTCGATTTGCCTTTTCCTCGTGGTGATGAATTCTGTTTCTCACTGCACGAATCAATCACAACACGTTTTGCTAACAGTTGATTAATTACGGTTTCGCCTAGAAACGGCACGATAAAAAAGCATTACATTATTTACACTTATCGCCGACAAATAGTGTTTATTGAACGCATTTAACATGTAGTTTCATCACACAAGCAACAACAATAACAATGGTAATTGATAGTCATTATGATTACTTAGCATAATAGGTAACACTGTGATGTTTGTGTTGAGGTTTTTTCTGTCGTCACGCGCGGGCGGGGCGCTGTCGCGCGGCGCGACGCCGCCGGGCACGCGGCTGTCGGCGGCGGGCGGCGCGGCGCTCGGCTCGCTGCGGTTGCTGCTGCAGTACACCGTCGACCACGTGTTCGCCATCCACCATTACCGCCGCCTCGAGGAGCTCTTCCTCAGGAGCGTCACGCAAAAGGTAACAAACGTGTTCAATACTTGTTCCAATTACTTGGTACTTCATGAATCAGAGATTTCATTAAATTATTTTATCTACACACATATCATAAGTCCCCTATAATGCGTTCAGAAACCGTAGAAAACGACCAGCATTTCATCATGTCGCCGACTGCTCGCCGCCAACCCCCGCCAGCAACCGGAAGCAGTAAAGCAATAGTCATTACGACATCGATAATTTACAATCATAGTGAAATAAAACGGATCACTCACGTATTTAAGTCGAGTTCAGTCCGACATGTATAAGTAATAATGTGATTGATTAAAAAAAACAGTCAAATTCGTGATAGGTATGGGTATGATGTGCCTGCGGCTTCTGAACCCATCTTAGAGTACTTATAATATGTGTGCAGATAAAGTAATGTATGCAACTCCACATAATTAGGCCTTAAGACACTCGTGTGATCCTATTATGAAACTCAGCTTCGCCTCGTTTCATAAAAACACACTCTTGTTTTAAAGACCCTCATTATGTAGCAGTAGCATAAACTACTATTATAAAATTGTATCATAGAAATAAGTGCATAAGAACCCTAGTCAAGCCTCTGAATGCGGCAGTCTACGAGGGCTGTTTGATAAGTACCCGTTTTCTAAATATATTAATATCACTGGCCGCAAATAAGTATACCACCTGTTTAAGCCATTTTTCAGAGGCGGGATAATTAAAAAAAAAAGGGCATTCTTTTGTTTTTTTTTTTCATTTGACAACGATTCAGTGAAGGCGTGAACTTAAAATTGTTAAAATGGAGAAAGAACAGTATCGGTCTGTAATTAGATTCTTATTTTTGGAAGGAAAAACATGTGATGAAATAAAAGTAAGAATGCAAGCGGTTTACCATGAATGTGCTCCTTCTATGACAACCGTCAGATATTGGTATAACGACTTTAAGCGGGGGAGAACAACGGTCTTTGATGAGGATCGCCCAGGCCTGCCAGTCGAGGTGACTATAGACGATATGGTTAAGAAAATTGAAAATATCGTTTTAGCCGACCGCCGAATTAAACTTCGAGAAATCGTTGATGCTGTAAACGTTTCAATCGAGAGGGTACAACACATATTAGAAGAAAAATTGGGTATGAAGAAAGTATCGGCGAGGTGGGTGCCGCGTTTACTCACGGAGGAGCAAAAACGGAACCGACTGACTACTTCGGAGCAGTGTTTGGCCGTGTTCAAACGTAACCCGAAGGAGTTTCTGCGTCGTTTCGTGACCGTGGACGAAACGTGGGTCCACCACTACACCCCGAAAATGAAAGAGCAGTCGAAGCAGTGGATTTTACCGGGTGAACCTGCTCCAAAGAAAGCAAAAACCATCCCATCGGCTGGAAAGGTCATGGCGACCGTTTTTTGGGATTCGCAGGGTATTATACATATTGACTATTTAGAAAAGGGAAAAACAATAACAGGGCAGTACTATGCCAATTTATTGGATGAATTTGACGCCGTGTTGAAGGACAAACGACCCCATTTAAAAAAGAAAAAGTACTGTTTCATCACGACAACGCCCCGGCTCATTCGTCCAGAGTTGTGACAGCTAAATTAGCACAGTTATGCAACGAACTATTGTCTCACCCCTCGTATTCTCCAGATTTAGCCCCATGCGATTTCTTTTTGTTTCCCAACCTAAAAAATTGCTCGGTGGCAAGCGATTTGGATCAAATGACGAAGTCATTGCCGCCACAGAGGCCTAATTTAATGACTTTCCAAAATCATACTTTTTGGATGGTTTATTGAAGCTTCAGTATAGGTGGAACAAATGTATAGAGTTAAAAGGTGACTACGTAGAAAAATAAATGCATATATACAAAAAAAAATGTTTTTTCCATAAACGGGTACTTATCAAACAGCCCTCGTATACCTATAAAACAGTACCGTGACTGACTGACAGACAGACAGACAACACACAGCCTAAACCACTGGACCTAGAGACTTGAAATTTGGCAAACATATACCTTGAGTATTCTAGAGGTGCACTAAGAAGGGATTTTTCGAAATTCCTACGGGATAGGGAACTAGCCCCTTTTGAAATATTTCACGGGGGCGAAGCCGCGGGGCATAAGCTAGGTACAATATAAAACCTCTGCAACAAAATCGGTTTTACGAAACTATATTTGACCGTTTTTAAAACGAGGTAGCCTTGCTCCCACTTGCTTATATTGACGGTTTTCGAGATCGTTGCTGACAGCAGTGCGTATGTACGTCTGGTTTATGTTGTTGTTTGTGCACAGCCTGTGACAACGTCAGCTGTGTACATGCTAGGCGAGATCGTGTCCAGCAAGACGGACGCGGCGCAGCCTCTGGTGCGGCTCTTCACGCACCACGATCTCATCGTGCCCATCGTGCGTGAACTCGCCGACGCCGAGATATCTGTTCTGACGTGAGTGTTGAAATGTGCATTAATGTTTGCTATGAGATACTAATGTTAAAGTGTCTTTTTGCTTCAGTAAGTAAGTCTAGTTATGATTATGACATATTTGCTCTGACACTGGCACCTTTTTAAACGACTTCAAAAAAAGGAGGAGGTTCTCAATTCATTAAATCCTTTTTATCAATTTTTCTATGGTGGCGGCAAGGGCGAGACGAGACAAAAGAAACACAGTTTGCTCTAATTACATTTTATTTATTTTAGCATTAAAAAGAAAGCAACAATCTTGACATGTATTTTTAACCGATTTCAAAAAAAGGAGGAGATGTTCAATTCGTCGGAAAATATCCTAATCCTAACTAATATTATAAATGCGAAAGTAACTCTGTCTCTCTGTCTCTCTCTCTCCGTCTGTTTGTTACCTCTTCACGCAAAAACCGCCTTACCGATCATGGTGAAACTTGACAAAAAGATAGCTTGAACATCTGGGAATAACATAGGCTACCTTTTATCCCGGAAAACAGCAAAAATCCCGCGGAATAACGATAATTTGAGAAAATGGAATCGCGTACCCCCGAGTAACCTTTTCACAACAAAATTTACAATGATTTCTTTGGCAGATGTATGGTACGTCAATGTAACATTTGCAGTGATACGGTTCCACAGTCATACGATCAACAACGATTCAGATCGCGCAATTCCGTGGAACCTTCTCTTAATACATTTCATATTGATTTTTTTGTCGGATGTATGGTATGTCAATATGACATTTGTAGTGAAACGGTTCTGCAGCGAAAACGATCAATTGAATCTCTTTTTAATGGATATTTAGCTATTTTTAAAGACTAAAGAAAGAATATAGTAAAACAGCATAATGTATGTTATTATGTCATTTATTCATTTAAAATTCACTGTTACACTATACAAGCACTACTCATTCCTCCAAGCCATTGATAAGTAGCGAACCATTACGCCACCGGAAGGTAAGAGGGGGGCTCGGGGGGCGCAACCCCCCGCCATAAAAATAACACAAACACTACTCATTCCTCCAAGCCATTGATAAGTAGCGAACCACTACGCCGCAGAAAGGAAAGAGGGGGGCTCGGGGGGCGCAGCCCCCCTCCATAAAAAGTATACAAACACTACTCATTCCTCCAAGCCATCGATAAGTAGCGAACCACTACGCCACCGGAAGGAAAGGGGGTGGGGGGCTCGGGGGACGCAGCCCCCCGCCATAAAAAGAAAACAAACACTAACTCATTCCTCCAAGCCATCGATAAGTAGCGAACCACTACGCCACCGGAAGGAAAGGGGGTGGGGGGCTCGGGGGACGCAGCCCCCCGCCATAAAAAGAAAACAAACACTAACTCATTCCTCCAAGCCATCGATAAGTAGCGAACCACTACGCCACCGGAAGGAAAGGGGGTGGGGAGCTCGGGGGACGCAGCCCCCCGCCATAAAAAGAAAACAAACACTAACTCATTCCTCCAAGCCATCGATAAGTAGCGAACCACTACGCCACCGGAAGGAAAGGGGGTGGGGGGCTCGGGGGACGCAGCCCCCCGCCATAAAAAGAAAACAAACACTAACTCATTCCTCCAAGCCATTGATAATTAGCGAACCACTACGCCGCCGGAAGGAAAATAAAAAAGTATACAAATATACAACGCTTCCTCCAAGACAATAAATTCCATTTCCATACAATAAGTAAGTAAGAAAAAGTAAATCATTACGCTGGTAAGCAGATTTATCAGTGGGCGTAGCCCCCCTGCAATGAAAAGATCCAAAAATAACATCTAGGCTCCTAGGCCATCATTACTGAGAATGGCTTCCCAAATAAAATAGACCTAAACGCATGGGATAATGGACAGTTAATTGTTATACAGGACTTAATTATATCCGCGGTATAGCAGTAAACAAATTACTACGCGGACGAAGTCGCGGGCAACAGCTAGTATATATATATATAATGTATGTTCGCCGATTACTCGAAGACGGCTGGACCGATTTCAAAAAATATCTTTTTGTTTGAAAGGGTATACTTTCTTGCTAGCCCCATCGTCACCAAGTCAGGATCTGATGATGGGTTCCCAGTGAAATCGAGGGCAACCCTCGAATTTTATAGGCACGTATCATGTGTGCTTCATATATTTTCGAAAGCAATTCAACTGCTTGCGTCTGGTAGTCATTATCTCGTGTTGATGAGGTGATGATGGAAGGTATAACTCCTTAACGGTTAGGAGTTAGAGGATAATATTTTAAATATTAACGTAACAAAAAACCACAGAAAAAAAAACGTATATCCTCAAAAGCCGTGACTTTTATGGCCTAGCTCTAGCAGAAATATGAAGTCTGTGCTTCATTCAAAGAATATTCCGCTCACACCGCACCGACTTCATATTTCTGCTAGGCCATAACACGGCTTTAGAGGATTTTCTTTTCTGAGGGGTTTTTTTGTAAAGGTAAGTAACATCAAGTAACAATTAAATAACAATGTAATTTAATTATTTATATTGTTATGGTTTTATACGTAACGGTTACTTATTTTAAATTAAAAAGCGTTTTCCAATAAAAATACATGTTTCCTTCTTCTCGATGCTCGACTTGTAATTCGTTTCATTGTTTAAAGTCATAAAACTTATTTCATTTCAATTACATTCAATTTAACTTAGCGAAGCGGAAGTTCCAAATGGAAAACGTTTTAGAATTTATATATCCACATGTCAGAATCAATGCGTCAGCGATGTGTGCTGAATAACTTCAAGTCAAGCCAAAGTTCACGCGGATGAATGATACTTAAGATGTGTTTGTGTACAGCGACGCAACGACAATCTTCCGCGGCAACACACTGGTGTCGAAGATGATGGACGAGGCGATGCGGCTGAGCGGCGCGGCGTACCTGCGCGCGGTGCTGCGGCCCACCCTGCTGGCCGTGCTGGCGGAGCGGCGGCCGTGCGAGATCGACCCCGCGCGCGTCAAGCCCTCCGCCGCCGTCTCTGCTAACCTCGCCAACCTAAAGGACTATGTCGAACGAGTATGTGCCGCTCGATTTGTTCACCGGCGCGGTTTCTAAAGCTGCTCTCGGAGATGTAATATTTAGTACAAAGTGCTGTATACTAGGTGCGGTCGTTTAGCACCTTTGCACTGCTTAGAGTTTTTTATTACTGCAAAAGCGTTAACCCGTCTACAGACTCGCGCACCATATTATGTGCTCGTACGAATGTTGGTCCTTAGCCCGTCCCTAGACGTTCCTGCCTTTCGGTGGAATTACTACATTTTTAACTTATTTGTGACTTAGTTAGTGCGACTCTTATTTAGGCTGGATGAAGAAAGAATACTCTCTAACGATCAAGCTAGTTTCATCCCCATGTTATAAGCGTTCCGAGAAGCAATCAGCGGAGATGCACTCTATCTTCGCTGTAAGTCGTCCCATACGTTACTGTCCTATAGTTAGACCCCTGCCGAAACAAGTATTTCAGCCAATAGCAGTATGAAAGAAGCCATCATGTCGTTCGCCAATAACCACTGGTCTTTCAGGTGTTCGAGTCGATAACGTTGTCGCACGCGATGTGTCCGGCGGCGATGTGCCGGCTGTTCGACGCGCTGCGGCAGTGCGCGGCGCGCCATTTCCCGCGCAACGCAGAAGTTCGCTACTCTGTCGTCTCGGGGTTCATATTCCTGCGGTTCTTCGCGCCCGCCATCCTCGGCCCGAGACTATTCGACCTTACCACCGAACAGATTGTGAGTTTTGCGCTTTTGGGCTACAAACTCTTTTCAACTGGCCATTCTTGCACCTTGTAACGTTATATTTATGTGCATATGACGGTATTGTCAGGACCCGCAAACGAACCGCACACTGACACTGATCTCGAAGACGATCCAGTCGCTGGGAAACCTGGTGAGCAGCCGCTCGGCGCAGCAGGTGTGCAAGGAGGAGTACATGGCCGAGCTGTACCGCAGCTTCTGCACCGCCCGACATGTACGTATCATCAGACACGGCTTCTACTGTTTTCTGCGCTCAGTAGTTTACTATGGTTACTAATATCGGATTGCTAATGACGTGGCAATTAAGGTGATCCGTTTTCCCTACTAAATTCAAATAACTTTTTCTCAAATGAATCATAACAAAAAATATTCCGAAGAATTGAGAACCTCCCCCTTTTTTGAAGTCAGTTAAAAATGGGCTAAAAATAATTATACTCGTACTCTACTATTTTACGTAATTTTTTATTTGATCTGCAAGCTCGTCCGTTAAATGTAATACTCGGCCAACAATTCCCTACTTCTAGGCCTGGGCCTAGACTGTAAATAATATATGTACTGCTGTTGGTTTTTAACAGACTTAAAAAAGGAGGAGGTTCTACGTTCCACTGTATGTATGTTTTTTTTATGTATGTACATCGATTACACCGTCAATTGTTGACAGATTTTCAAAATTCTTTTTTTATTCGAAAGGGTATACTTCTGAGGTGGTCCCATTATCACCAAATCATGATCTGATGATGGGATCCCAGGGAAATCGAAGGCAACCCTCAAATTTTATTGGCACGTATTATGTGATTCATATATTTTCGAAGGCTATTCAAGTATTTGCGTCTGGTAGTCATCATCTCATGATGAGCTGATGATGGCAGGTACAACTCCTTAACGGTTAGGAGTTGATAATTCTGAAAATGTTAAATCAACATAAAATTGTGAAATAAAAATCTTTTAACAAAAAGTAAAACCGCCTTCAAAAAAAACCTTAGAAGAAAAACGTAAAACTCGTGGCTTTAGAGGATTATTTCATGTTTTTTTTCTAGGGTTTTTTTAAGGCGGTTTTTATAGCGCCAACTGTAGATTAACAAAACTTGTGGATTACAGCTGCATTTTACACAGGATATAATTCTTCAACGTATTAGTGAAGAAGCCCGGTACATAGATTTTTGTCTTCTTGGGCATTGTTGAATGTTTTGGTCTATGTATAAATAAAAATAATGATACTTCTTAATTGAATCGCAAGTAGTGTTTTCTATGAACAAGTAAATTAACTGAAAAAAATATTCCTAAATAGAAATACTTTAAAATAGAAATTTAAAGAATCAAAAAGTTGTTGTCCTGTGGGAATCGAACTTAGGTCACTTTTACCGGAGGCAACGCTGTGCCGATGAGGCTAAAAGTAATTAAATGTTGAAGTAGGGAAAGTGTTTCATAAGAATAGCATGAGCATGTTTGAGCAGGGTACTCGTGTAACACACGAGTTGACGAAAATAACTTTTTAATACAGTGACTCAAAAAGTGGTACTTTTGTGGCTATATATCGTGCGGAAAGTTGGATTTTCGCAGTAGTGCGTTTTACTTTTCCAAGCCGCCGGCGGTTGCGCGCGCACCAGGCCACACCGCAGGCGCCGGTAATCTTTTAACAATATATTGATAAGACCAACTACATTATATTTTTAACATGAAACTACATGCCGTGAGACTCAATCATAGTGAAATAAAACGGATCACTCACGTATATAAGTTGAGTTTAGCCCGACGTGTTTCGGTCTAATTCGTAATCCTTCCTCTGGGAGCGCACGACCCAGCGGCAGCGAGACGCACACTAGGACACTCCGCGGCTCTAGGAATGCGACTTTACATAATATTTTCTGACAAAAATTAAATTCTTCCAAAATGTTAACCCTTTAAAATAATAACCAGATATCAACAAAGTAGATACCGAAAAATATTTAGGTTTAACCTTAGACTATATTATTATTATTATTATTATAAAACGAACCTTAAGCAGTTACATAAACTACTATTATGCAACTGCTAGTTTCATAATAGGATCACACAACTGTTTTAATTATGTGGAGTTGCATACAATACTTTATCAACACACATAATAAGTACTCTAAGATAGGTTCAGAAGCCGAAGGCGATGGGTATGATACCCATAGCTATCACGAATTTGACTGTTTTTAGTGTTCCGTACCTCAAAAGGAAAAAACGGAACCCTTATAGGATCACTTTGTTGTCCGTCTGTCTGTCTATCTGTCTGACAAGACCCTTTTTCTCTGGACCGCGTGGAGGTAGCATGGAGAAAATAATATCAAATACTCAAGTCTGCGGTCCCTTGAAGCTGTGAAAAAAATCAACCTTCTAAGTGGACGCAATCAAAAGATACAGTCATTAAAAATGCTGTTTCCATACAAATTGCCGTACCCCGAAAACCTAAAGGGTACTTCCAGTTGTCCTAGAAACTTAAAATTTGGTATGAAGGTAGCAATTATACACAACCACTCAGAAAATTCTCAAAATCTTAACTTTTTATGTCTGTCTGTAGATTTCGCAGACCAACATATGTTGACCCCACACTGCGTACATTTTGCTTAGGAGCAGGGCTCTGCTAACACTGGACTTCTTAAAACACTGGAGAAAAGCGTTAAAATCTTTCTACGGAACCCTCGTGCGCGAGTCCGACTCGCAATTGTCCGGTTTTTTTATTGATGCCTATTTTTAAATTATGTTAGTTTTTAAAGACGAAAATTGGCTGTCGCAATTATGGTCATTACCTACGGTATCTGAACGCATAATAGAGGACTTACGATATATGTGTAGATAGAGTATGATATTGTACTTTTTCTCTTGAGTAAGTAGTAAACTACGCTGTTTTCAAATTATATGTGAGTCGCGGCGGCCGCACTTTGCGCTCGCAATATTAGTTTTATATTAACGTTTATTTGTAAGTACCCTTAATTTCTCATATAACTGAATTGTAAATTCTTTTGAGAATAAATGATCTTTAAACCTAAACCTAAAACCCTTGAAATTAGACTTTGACAGTAACAACTTTGCATACATGAATTCCACAGACCTTATATAAATAATTATTAAATAATAATTAAAAAAAAAAAGACTGTGTCTGTGATTGATTAAATTTTTTTTTAAACAACAGGATACATAGATAAGGAATATGTTTCTCTGTCAGGTGCAAGCAATAAAGCAGTTTTTGGAAAAAATCTCGAACAGCTCGGAGCAGCGCGGCGGCAACGTGCAGGAGTCGCCCGTGCTGCTCAAAGAAGGGTGAGTGTGCGCCCCCTAACCCCCGCCCCCAACTCCCCACCTCCCCACCTCCCAACCTCCCCACCTCCACTGACAACCAGCTAACTTAATGTTTCTTTGTTTGTGCCTCATCCGGATCAGATATGGGTATGGTTCACATCATTACTTAATGCCAACCGACGCTTTTATTATCGTTATTATATAGTAGGGTAAATAGCCTATTACTGGCCAACCCCCTGTAATTGGCCACTCTGCCAATATAATCTGTAAGAGAATGAAATGCTGATATTATGTAATTAAATCGAAATGTATACTGTTACCGACAACATTCTGAAAGATTAAAGTATTCATATCCATTGTCGCCATACAAAATTGTTGGCCAGTGACTGGATGACATTGTCTAAAGTGGCCGGTTAGTGGCAATTTACCCTATTAGACGAGAGGTTATAGTACTCATATTGTCGTTCTCAAAATAGCTTTATTGTTGCCCCGATTTAATTTTAACATATTTATTACTATTAAGATAGTTTTATTGCGCACTAAGTTAATTGGCAAATTATTTATTGTAGCTCAGTAACAGATTCGTAGTTAGCTGATGTTGCATTCTATGCAATAAATACATCATTTTATGAAAGTCATTGTTGTATTTAAATACGAAACCTAGTATAAATTTGCTTAACAAACCGTGCAGCCTGAACGGCGTGAATCAAATAATATACCAGTGCAGTCGATTGTGCTTCTAAAAACTGTAACCAGCTTGAGCTTTTTTGTTGTGTGTGTTTATCACGGTGTGTTGTCTGTTAAGGGGTTCGAGCGCGTGTCTTTGTGTTCGTAGGACGATGATCAAGCGGTCGGAGGGCGCGCGCGGCGGCGCGGGCTCGCCGCGGAAACGCTGGGCGCGCGCCGCGCAGGCGCACGCCAAGCGACGCCACTTCCGCCTCACCAGGTACCGCCAGACCGTCACCACGCACACTCGCTCCTCGCACCGCACTAGATGATCGTTCAAATATCAAACCCCATTTCATAACTACGGCTTATCACAAAATGAAACATTCGTCACCGGATTTTTAGGGTTCCGTAGCCAAAATGGCAAAAACGGAACCCTTATCTTATAGTTTCGTCCTGTCCGTCTGTCTGTCTGTCTGTCTGTCTGTTCGCGGCTTAGCTCAGATACTTTCGGTACTAGAAACCTGTAATTTTATATGGATTTACATATTTAATTAGGCCGACAAATTGGCAGAATAAAAAAAATTGTGGTACCACCTCCCCTACACGATGTCATTTTTTCTCGTCTACCCTATAATGTGGGATATTTGATAGATCTTTTAAATATATTAGAGGTGTTCGAAGATCATTTTTGGATTGAAGGATTCGTTCGCAAAATATTTATCTTAGAAGTGATCAGTTTTGATAGTCAACTAGAGAAACTGTTGTATTTTGAAATATGAAAATTATCGGAGCGGTAGTGCGGGTGTAGGACCTTGTGCGGGGTCCGTGCGGATCGTTACCGCTAAGCAGCAGTGCTTGCACGATTGTGTTCCGGTGTACGGGCACAAGAGGCAATTCATCTTAGTTTTTTAGGTTTACATTACATTAGGTTTTATTTGCAAACCCCCTGGGGTTGTGGGTGTCTATGGGCAGTGGTGAATTTAAAAGGATAACTATCACAGATACGTAGGCTTTACAGGTTTATGAGTAATAGTTGAACAACTTATTTATGTTCGTCTATATTGTATATAAAATTTATGACTCCACACTGCGTACAGCGTGCTTAGGAGTTGAGTTTTGTTAACACTGGATAATTTAAAACAATCGGGAAAGGCAGGGAAAAGTATTCGAGTTTCGATGCCCGAGATAGACGAACTATTTACATACCTACAAATTTGTACGGAACCCTCTCTTGGCTCGCACGTTGCTGTTTTTGGCTACTTTTGTATATAATTTTGACGATAAAGGTGAAATTAATTGCGATTTGATAATAAAGTGGGACGCAAAAATGACGCTTCCATGACGCCTAGTATTAATTGAATCCACACATGCCTCACAGAGCCAACTATCACAACTACCAATACACTATACGCTGACGCCTTTCGGCACTCTCTACAAGGCCATTCTCAAAGCACCAAAACATTGATGCATGCATGATGATGGTGACGTATTTGTTGATTCGTGTAGCAGTGGAGGTGGAGGTGTTCCATGGAAACATGCATTTGTCGCACAGGCGTAGCAATTTTTCACAGCATTGTTTTTAGTTCATGAATATGGACTTTTGCAAAGCAACGCCTGATTCGATCAATTATCCTATATTATTCCTATATCTATACCTATACGAGGGCTGTTTGATAAGTACCCGTTTATGGAAAAAAAAAACATTTTTTTTTGTATATATGCATTTCTTTTTCTACGTAGTCACCTTTTAACTCTATACATTTGTTCCACCTATACTCAAGCTTCAATAAACCATCCAAAAAGTATGATTTTGGAAAGTCATTAAAATAGGCCTCTGTGGCGGCAATGACTTCGTCATTTGATCCAAATCGCTTGCCACCGAGCCATTTTTTTAGGTTGGGAAACAAAAAGAAATCGCATGGGGCCAAATCTGGAGAATACGGGGGGTGAGACAATAGTTCGTAGCGTAACTGTGCTAATTTAGCCGTCACAACTCTGGACGAATGAGCCGGGGCGTTGTCGTGATGAAACAGTACTTTTTCTTTTTTAAATGGGGTCGTTTGTCCTTCAACACGGCGTCAAATTCATCCAATAAATTGGCATAGTACTGCCCTGTTATTGTTTTTCCCTTTTCTAAATAGTCAATATATATAATACCCTGCGAATCCCAAAAAACGGTCGCCATGACCTTTCCAGCCGATGGGACGGTTTTTGCTTTCTTTGGAGCAGGTTCACCCGGTAAAATCCACTGCTTCGACTGCTCTTTCATTTCCGGGGTGTAGTGGTGGACCCACGTTTCGTCCACGGTCACGAAACGACGCAGAAACTCCTTCGGGTTACGTTTGAACACGGCCAAACACTGCTCCGAAGTAGTCAGTCGGTTCCGTTTTTGCTCCTCCGTGAGTAAACGCGGCACCCACCTCGCCGATACTTTCTTCATACCCAATTTTTCTTCTAATATGTGTTGTACCCTCTCGATTGAAACGTTTACAGCATCAACGATTTCTCGAAGTTTAATTCGGCGGTCGGCTAAAACGATATTTTCAATTTTCTTAACCATATCGTCTGTAGTCACCTCAACTGGCCGGCCTGGGCGATCCTCATCAAAGACGGTTGTTCTCCCCCGCTTAAACTCGTTATACCAATATCTGACGGTTGTCATAGAAGGAGCACTTTCATGGTAAACCCCTTGCATTCTTACTTTTATTTCATCACATGTTTTTCCTTCTAAAAATAAGAATCTAATTACAGACCGATACTGTTCTTTCTCCATTTTAACAATTTTAAGTTCACGCCTTCACTGAATCGTTGTCAAATGAGAAAAAAAACAAAAGAATGTAATTTTTTTTAATTTTCCCGCCTCTGAAAAATGGCTTAAAAAGGTGGTATACTTATTTGTGGCCAGTGATATTAATATATTTAGAAAACGGGTACTTATCAAACAGCCCTCGTAAAACAGTTCCGTGACTGACTGACTGACTGACTGACAGACAACGCACAGCTCAAACTACTGGACCTAGAGACCTGAAATTTGGCACATGTGTACCTTGAGTATCCTAGACGTGCACTAAGAAGGGATTTTTCGAAATTCCCACGGGATAGGGAACTAGCCCATTTTGAAATATTTCACGGGAGCAAAGCTGCGGGGCATAAGCTAGTTCTTGATAAATTTCATCATGATCCGTAAAGCTGTTTTTCAGTGAAGAGGTAACAAACAGAGTTACTCGGACTCGACGACCGGATGGCCTACTGGTTAGCGACCCTGATTATGAAGCTTGAGGTCCCGGGTTCCATCCGGGCAGATGTTTGTATGATGAATACGAACGTTTGTTCTCGGGTCTTGGATGTCCAATATATATATAAGTATGTGTTTATCTATATAAGTATGTTTATCCGTTGTCTAGTACCCATAGTACAGGCTTTGCCTAGTTTGGGACTAGGTCAATTGGTGTTAATTGTCCCATGATATTTATTTAAAGTAATATCCCTTCCTACCCAATATGCATGTGCATAATGCTGCGGCCATACACATCGCGACAGAATTGTTGCGATAAAACTTCGTCTTCGGCCTATGACGAATGTGCATGACCACATTGCAAACAAAAAAATAACGCAATAGTTTATCGCGAAAAAAATTATGAAGTTGTCGCTCGCTCTTTAGGTACTTTATGGTGCCACATAATTACTTTTTGTATTTGTGCAATTTGAAAAATAAGAAGAAAGTAAATAAAAAGTAAAAAAAAAATTTACTATTTAAAAAAAACAGTAAATCAACTTGCAAACAAATAAAGCAATGCCGACTGAAGCGTAGCCACGCAAGCGAAGTTCATCTGCGGCTTCGCGCTAGGTGCCGATTTATTCGCGAATATCATCTACAAACATCGCGATAAAGCGAATGTTCGTGTTATCCCGATGTGTGTGGCCGGAGCATAAGTGGTGGATGCATTATGCCCGCTAAAGACGCTAATATATGTTACAGGCCGTGCGTATGCGACTTAAATGTTTATCGGTTCCCTACTAGTTGTAGGGCATATAATGCAAGTAGTGGGAATGGAGCTATGTGGTTGTGACGCATGGGTCGTGTTGCAGCGGCGAGCTGACGTGGTCGCGCTGCGGCGCCAAGTCGGCGGCGCACCGGCTGCCGCTGGCCGGCGTGCTGGCGGTCGCCCCCGTCGACTGCCCGCCCGCCGGCGCTCCGCTCGGGACCAACAACATCTTCCAAATAGGTAGGTCTACTATAAATACCACCCAAACTACTTTGTGTTATTTATTTTTTGCAATAAAGTTGAAATAAGTATAAAGAATCCGAGGAATTTGGCGGGAAACCGATAAGAGTGGATCGTGTCGTTATTTGAATTTTAGTTTCTGTGCTTAATGTTGTTTGGTGGATAATAAAGATAGTGTGTTATACAACAAATTAACGGGACAGTGCCCAGCAAATTAAGAATTCAAGTGAAAACGCGCATTCCCTCTGTTTGGACCCCCAAGTATCCGCCGGCTGCTGCTCGCCGTAAAGTACACTATCGCTTTACGGAAGGCATGAGCAGCTGACAGGACGTGACTAGGACAGACTGACAACTCTGACGGTGACAGGACTTTAATATACAGAAATTTACAAAACACATCAGACGTGGCTGTATGGACTCAGTTCCTTTGCCTATCCTTTATGGGATGAATAAAAAAAAATTGTATAAAGAATCCATCCAAGTTTGATATTTGTTTGTGTTTAGTGCATCGAGAGCGCGTGGTGTTCGTGCAGGCGAGCAACTGCGTGGAGCGCGCCGAGTGGGTGAGGCTGCTGACAGCGCTGTGCCGGCACTCGCCCGCCGCGCCGCCGCACACCGGCTACTACGCGGACACCGAGTGGACCTGGTGCGTCACCGCCTAACTCGCCCGCTACTACTAGTACTCTACAAATTCTCTGTGACTTGCTCAAACACGAACACAGCTAAATTATCCAGCAATTCGGCTGGGGCAGCCAGAACAACTGCTTCATGCGCTGCTGCCACCCAAAATAAAATCATAATAGAAGTATGTCATAATGTTCATGTTAGGATGTATTGTTAGTTGTGGGCAGCGCGAGGCGGAGGCGGAGGGGTGCGGCGGGTGCGAGGCCACGGAGGCGGGCGAGCGCGAGACGCTGCGCGGGCCGGCGGCGCTCGCGCTGCGGCTCGACCCGGCGCGCGACCTGCAGCGGCTGCACACGCTGCTCGTCGCGCACGCGGCCGCGCTCGACGACCGCGCCATCCGACCGCCCGGTACCTACACCCTATCTGCACTCTACACGCATGACACCACTACAGTAACTGGAATCCTATTTAGACAGATAAATCTATCCAGTTGTATTCAATTATGGGGCCGCAGCATGCAGCAATATTATCTCTCACCTGTAGAGTGCTGTTTTATTAGTTTTAACAACACACATGTTTAAATTACGTCAATTTTCTTAATTTTGTCCCGAATCGTAGCTACTTTTATTTATTAACTAGCTTTTGCCCGCGGCTTCGCTCGCGTGAACTATAAGCATTTCAAAGAAGCAATCAGTATGCTAGCGTGCTAGCATGCAAGCATGCAACAGCGCCAGCTAGCAAGCATGGAAGCAAGCAAACATTCAGGCAAACGTGCACGCCTGCGATCAAGTATGCAAGAATGCAAGCAAGAATGCAAGCAACCGTGCAAGTAAGAATGCAAGCAAGCAATGCAAGCATGCAAGAAGTCATGGAAGCAAGCATGCAAGCATGTAACAGCAGCAGCAGGTAAGCATGGAAGCTAGCAAGCATTCAAGAAAACATGCAAGCCTCCGATCAAGCACGCAAGCAAGCATGCATCCAATCATGCATGTAAGCGTACAGTTAATGCTTCATGATGGGCCTGAAGAATGCAAGCAAGTATGCAAGCACTTACGATCACACGTGAATTTCAATACGACCACACACAGCTACGTACTGTGCCCCCTACCTAATCGAGCAAAAAACATGTTATTTAGCTGTCATTTGCGAATGTCATGTGTACGTGCGTCGCAGTTGTGCGTGTTATAGTGTCATATTTTCGTGCACCGATGTATAGGTATATTTCGCTGCCACTTACGAACTAAATTATTCCTTACCGAAACTGTTTACTATACACTTGTAACTGTGTTATTAGTTATTATAAGCCATCTTAGGGGCAGTTAGAGCTATAACCAATAAAAAATCTGATTTCTGTATAGGTTTCACCTCTTCACGATTATAAAATCTAAAAACTGATGGCGCAGTGAAAAGCGTCTGTATCTATTAAACTAAAGCTGCAAAATTTGTATTAAAGAGGCCGCATAAAGCACCCGCCGAGCCGGACGACGCGCCGTCTATGCGACCTCTATCATACAAGTACAAATATTACAACCAATACCGTCTACGCACGGTCGCGCTATACTGCTGTCTGCAAAAATAATAATCACTGCATATTATAAAACAAAGTCCCTCGCCGCTTCATGTTTGTCTGTCTGACGCAATAAACACAAGAGCTACTGAGATTTTCACCAATGGGCCAAGTGATTCAAAAGGAAGTGTTATGTTTATCTTTTATCTAATTTTATAAGGGAAGCTTATAATGTAAGAAAATCGGACAAGTCTCGCCCACGAGGGTTCCGTAGAAAGATTTTAACGCTTTTCCCCAGTGTTTTAAGACGTCGTGTTAGCAGAGCCCTGCTCCTAAGCAAAATGTGTAGTGTGGGGTCATCTTATATTGGTCTGTTAAATCTACAGACAGACATAAAAAATTTAGATTTTAAGAATTTTTTGAGTGGTTGTGCTACAAGAGCCTTCATACCAAATTTCAGGTTCTAGGACAACTGGAAGTACCCATTAGGTTTTCAGGGTACGGCAATTTGTATGGTAACAACCTTTATAATTACTGTATCTTTTGATTGCGTTGACTTTGAAGTTTGATTTTTTCACAGTTTCAAGAGACTGCAGTATTTGATATTAATTTCAGCATGATACCTCCACGCGTTCCAGACAAAAAAGGGTCTTGACAGACAGACGGACAACAAAGTGATCCTACAAGGGTTCCATTTTTTCCTTTTGAGGTACGGAAGTAACGGAACTCTAAAAATGGTCACATTATAATGTGGTAAATCGGAAAACTATTCAAACGGATGCGATATTAATTCTTCCTATACGTTAGTTTATTTAAGCTTTTCATGCTTAATATATCGCGCGACAAAATAAATGTAAGCGGTCGCAAAGCGACGGGACGCGCGTGAAGCTACCACGCCGCGTCTCGCCTCAATAGGAAAAAGATAGTAAAGGTGAGGGTAGGCATAAAACATGAAGCGCTGGTACCCGTGCGAAGCCGGAGCGGGTCGCTAGTATTTATATGACAACATGTATGTAATGTATTATTTGGTGTTGTCAGATGACGGGTCGAGCCCGGAGGAGCGCGAGGCGGCGGCGAGCACGCTGCGAGAGCTGCGTGAGGCCATGTTCAACCTGGAGCACCGACACCGCGTCTACCACCGCTCCCTCGCGCGCGAGACCAAATACGGCAGCAAGTCAGTACCGCTCGCAAGCTGACACCCCGTAGGCCCATTCTCATGACAGGCACTGAAGTCGCTGAACCCACGTTTAATAAGTGCACGGATTTCTATTTTCTAGGCTTTCACATGCCAACGCGTGTTTTGATTCAACGCGCGCACTACACCGTGCTCGTCATGTGAAAACTCAACAAAAATCAATGGCCACTCGACGCCACGCTCAACACGCATTCAGCGCCCGTCTTGTGAACGGTGTCTTACTACATGCACATTACACACTTATCCTATTATTGTCCGCCGTCTTGTATTTGTAAATGGATGTCATTTTCGTAATCAGCGCCCCCGGAAATATAGAAAATGACACCCATACCGATTTTTATTTTAATAAATATTCGCCATCATGAAATTGAAAAAGTAAAACCGCCTCCAAGGAAAACTTAAAACATGCATCATTAACGCCATTGTATTCTCCTCAATTGGCATTGGTCTCAAAAAAACAATTTATTTTATTATACATAGTGTCATCTGTCACCTGTCAGTGTTAGGATTAGGCGGACGGCTTTTTTTTCTTATTGCAAATAATTTCACAGTTAATGCTTTGGTGAAGGTCAAACAAAGGTCAAACTTTATTTTGCAAATATACACACTATCTTTTAGTTTTTTTTTTTACTAAAATGTTATAAAATGATTCAATAAACCTATTCCTCTAAACGGTTTTGGAATTAGGCCACATTGTAAAAAAGTGATCAATGCCAATTCCTATTTTATTTGGTTACCCTCGCTTGTTTGATTTAGCTAAAATAACAGTTTAAAAATTACCTTGATTTTTATACATTTTCGTGTTTAAATCTGAAAGAAAAGAAGATCGAAGGCATGAGGCATAGGTACAGTGTTCTCAGGTCCTGCCACTACTCCACCTAAAAGTATAACCAAAGGTGTTAAGGTTGGCGGGGCCACTGTTATTGGCTTAGCCTGTTAGACCCCTGCTCAAGCATCTCGTCTCAAAAGCTATTAGACATACGGAGCTGTCGAAACATGCCAAAATGCTACTTTACATTGCGTTTTGCGTTTTTAATGTAGAATATATTAGAGATGCAACGGATATCCGGTCACTATCCGGTCACATTTTACTATCTCGCCGAATACCGGATAATTGCGTAGTATCCGGCCGGATACCGGATATTAATGTAGTACCTAATTATAAGGATAAAATTTGAGTAACATAAATATCAAACCACCAAGTAGTCAAAAAAAATGCCTAAAACGGCTACAACATGCCTCTACAACGGCTACAACATGCCTACAAAGAGTAACACGTCGCAACCTGCACCACCCATCGCGCCCGCGCGCCTTCGAATTTACTCCATTTAGTTATTTTAGTTAAAAAGTTTTGGGCGGATATTCGGCGGCCGGATACCGGATAACCGGCGGTCGCAACGGCCGGATATACGGTATTCGGCCAAACCACTATCCGTTGCATCTCTAGAATATATGACTGGGCTATAAAAACCATTGTTATCGTCGATACCATCACCGCGGTCGAAGTCAGATTGAGTATAATTACGATTTAGGGCATGGCTGGGTGATGAGCTCCGGTGTCTCGATAGCGCTCCGCGCGCCGACAATTTGGTTAAGAATTTAAAAAAGGAAAGGGCGTTAAACGAATGAGACGACTGAGATGGTTGCGAGGATTGTCTTGCAATAAAGCAAAACATAATTCAGCGTTACTATATGTTTGGATAGTAATGCTGCTCACTATCACTAGTACGGGCTAACAAGAACAGTATAGCTAAAGCAAGAGTTAGGATACCACAAGCAATTTTTTTTCTTAGACATGTAATTCAGTTACTGAAAAAAATTATTTAGAACTTTAGTAAAAACACAAAACCGGCCAAGACCATGCTCAGTGTAGGGTATCGTAGCCATTACTATAAAAAAATGCACCACAAATGAAAAAAAAAACCGGCCAAGACCATGCTCAGTGTAGGGTATCGTAGCCATTACTATAAAAAAATGCACCACAGATGAAAAAAAAAACCGGCCAAGAACATGTCGGACCATTTTAAATATTCTCAATAATGTCATTAATTTCCTGAAATAATAGTACATTATTGCCTAGGTCAGGTAGGTAATTGCTGGCTGAGTATTAGAATGAAAAGTGCTCAACTTTCGCTTCTGATATTTATATTTACCTATATATTAAAGAAGATATTCTAGGTTAACGTCACTGCTTTGGTGTTATAATAAAATTTTCCAAAACAGCGCCATCAACAACCTGCTTTATCTTCACCATACTTACTTCTTTGTTCTGTTTTAATAATTTGTTGTTACTACGCAGACAAGCTCCGATCGGCGATGACAACTACCTTCACCTGGCGGGCGCGGGGTCGGGCATGTCTGGCGAGGGCGGCGCTTTTCTGTGGCGTGGCTGGCGCGGGGACGCGGCGGAGGGGGCGCCCGCGGCCGCGCCGCCGCCGCTCGCCGACCTCACCTCCAGCTCCGAGTCGCTCAAGCTCGCGCGCCACCTCGAGGAGCGCTCGTCCGGCAAGTCCAACAAGTCCAGCGGCGGCGGCTACCTCGCCATGTCCTGCCTCAAGCACGAGCCCGTCGAGGACAGCGACAGCTCCGGCGGCCGGCCCGCGCGCCCGCCCAAGCCCGCGCGGCTCTCGCCCGAATGGCCTCCGCTCTGCGAGTACGTCGACGTCGAACTAAAGCCTCCTGAAAGACGGCCCATGTCCGATGCCAACCCACCTAAGCGACTCGACCCGGACGCGTCCTACCGCTGTAAGGAGTACGAGTTGATGATGAATTTTACGAGTCATGACCGTCATGAAGGTGAGGAGATGCCGCCGGCCGTGCCGCCGCGCGGGCACTCGGCGGCGCGCGCGCGCCAGCACCCCAAGCCCACTGACCTGTCGCCGCTCGCGCCGGCCCGTGCGCACGCGCCCGCCCTCGCGCTTTCGCCCGATTACAGCTCCACCGGCAGCTTGCCGAGCGACCCCGACCGGCCGAACGATCTCGACGCCGTCTTTGAGCAAGCCGAACCCAGGCCTGCGAGTAAAATCGACACGCTATCAAACGACGACAGCTTGCTCGATGAGCTACAGAGAGACTCCTATTGCGTGCTCAAAGTGTGTGAAGATGAGCAAGATGAGTCTACTGAAAATAACCGCGAAGATACCACCACGGATCGCAAGGACAAAGAGGATTACGGAATCTTTTCCAGAATAAGCATTCAGCGAAAATCTAATCCAATAAAAACTCAAGCGAATCCAATAAAACCGCTAAAGACGTCAAATTCAACTTCGAATGTTCACGACACGGGATCTAACTCTTCTCGACCGCTGGCAGAGCGATTGACTCCTTTTTTTTTAAAGAAAAAACCTAAACAGCCAGACGAATCGCAGACGTCGTCTGGCAAGTGTTCGCGGAAGGAAGAAAACCTTATTGGACGCCTAACGCCGCGGTTTGGGCAGTCGCGTCTGTACGGGCGCGGGCAGTCGCTCGAGCTCGCGCCACCTGAGTCCCGCGCCAAGCGCATCGAACGGTCCGCCACCACCGTCAACGTACCGACTCGACCGATCAATTCGTCTATAGTCGCCAACTTCAAGTTCATGAGCCTCCACCGATACGGGGCCCCCGACGAGGTGCAGTGCCGCACGTTCGTTCGTAGTGGCACTGGCGAGGCGGAGCTGGGCGCGCCGCGGACGGCAGCCGCGGGCGCGTCGGGCGCGAGCGCGGTCGCAGCGGAGGATGAGGCGGAAGCGAGCGCCGTCGGCGCGGGCGATGCTGAGTACGCGGATGCGGGGTGGCGGGGCGCGCACGCGCCGCTGTTGGCTGCCGCCACCACGGACATCCGGCTGTAGCGCGCGCCATGCACAAGCTGAGACTATCCTCGCGCATGCACCTTCGCTCCTCATGATAAAGGATACGATCGTTTCGGCACAATTGTAAAGTAAATAAGTAGGCTAGATATGTATTTATTTCTATTTCTATAATATTTTTTGAACTCCTTTTCGTCGTTCTGAAGTGTGTGCCTCCCATAGTTTGTAGTTCTCTGAAAGAATACTGGTATGGTTAAGTCTAAAGGATAGCATTAATACTCAAAAGGTGCCAAGTGTTGTGTGACGTCGCCGGCGGATTCGTCTCTCATTCCTATAGCACAATAATAAGTGGAAATCTTAATGTTGTTGAATTAAAAACTTTTATTGGCGTTCTCACTGCTTCTAATGTTTTTTAAAAGTCTCACCTTGAATCTATAACTTTTTTATTGTATGCCCGAAATAAAAAAAATATTCAAACTCATTATTTTAGTATACGTATATATTAACTTTATATAATAAATATACACTTTACGTATATGATACATTTATATTCTATCGTTTGTTTTCTCATATTTGCCAAAATTTATGAATATAAAATATTTTGATAAAATTCATACGTAAAATTTTACCCTGGCAGCGCGGTTGCATATCGACGAAAGGCTGCGTGATGCTGTTGACAGAGTTGCAGTTTTTTACAAACTATATAGAGAGAAGGAAAGAATTTATTGATTTGTACGGCTAGTTAACATGACGAAGAGTATTTACCGATAAAAGGAAATACCTCGATTAACTAACAGCTCCTACGTTTTTGGTGGTGTTGTGGTTGGTGTTTAAACAGTTAGTAATTGAACAACAAAGCATTTTCTTTTAAAGTTTGACGTTTACCGCGGAAAGCGGTCGGGATCGGACTGAAGTTCGCGGCGGGCAATGAGGTTCTCAGCCATTCTTTTTGGCACGCCAGATGCATACACTCTTTCCTTCTGTCTGTGTATAGTTCTGTGTGTTTTTAATAAGCGGAACCCTTGCTTGGTTGCTAGCCTAGCTGATTTACCTCCTAAGCGTCTTTCTTATACCCATGGTTTTTAATAGCATCGGATACAAATGTATAAATATGCAAAACAGTTGCTGTCAAACCCGTTTGTCAAACTTACAGTTAAGCACAAAAATTAAGTATATGATTTTGGTAAAATGATAGTAATCGAAAATTCGTATTCCTCCTTTTAAACATCAAAATGTTCACTGATTTCGGCAATAATCGTATTTTGCCTTTTGTTTCCTTTATAAGCAAATTATTTTTAATTGATTAATTATCAAAACCTAGGTGCACACATTTGATGGATTAAATCTCCAACATATTATGCAATAATTGCGTCCGTCTCACAATTTGAGCAGGAAAACGGGGAATACTTTATCGACGCCATATTTGAACCCATAGTGACTTTCATTAAACTGATCATTAGTCGCGGCATTTAGTTTTTAACGAAGCGAAGCAAAGATCTTATGAACTCTATTGTACTTGTGACCTCGTCAATTGTTTCAAGCAATACTCTTTGAATGTTTTGCATGACTAGCCTGTGTACTTAAGGATCGATGTGGCTTAACATAATGTACTGAGGACATGCGTTGCATTATGGACTATTCTAAACTTGTTTAAGTCTGGCCTTACATTATGCCTAATAGTAAGGCCTTGTAATTTGAGGTAGGAAAACACCATTCTAATAACTATTGACTGACTTTTTCGAATTGACTTATTAAGGTTCTGTATTTAAATGTAACTTCCTTAAATGGCAGTCAATTGATAGATTTTAATATCAAATATAATTGTAAAATGCACAGTAGCTTAATTAATTTTTAGCAATTTTATTAATTCTTTATATAGATGGTTCTGTCAAACGTTAACATTTGGTTTGTAAAACAAAGTTTTCGTTTTAATTGAAACTCATTTGTATGTTATGTGCCTTGTAGGCCTCTGTTTATGGAGGTATACTTTGATTTAACTGATGAAATAAAGTTATGTACAAATTAATATTTCACAAAAATATATTACTTACGTTATTTATTTCAGCTATTTTCATTCTGTTGTTTATCAACTCCACTTAATGTCCACTTTCTTATCAAAGATAAAGTTAGGAATATTGAAGAATAATAATGGACTGTACCTACCTCCTTTTTTGAAAATTTCAAGAGAACATGTACTTAGCAGACTTATCTATCACCAAGTGTCATCATCAAAATCTCTGGGTTAAAATTTTATACCGTCCCTATACTTTCTCAACCTTGTATCTTACCGGTATATTTAGTTCCAAAAACAACTATGTTGATCTAAACTGTTGTTTTTGGAACTAAATCTGTAAGATACGAGGTTGAGAAAGTGTAGCGACGATAATTATAATATATAGGCTAAAATTTGAATACTACATGTCCTTAGCCTATCTATGAACGAACGCCGATACAGGTACATTACAACGGCTGTGCCACTGGTGCCACCAGAGTTGAATTCACGCACGCAACAATAATATTTAATGACAGCGCGAGGTACCTAGGTATGTATAGTGCTTTCCTCAATCATGCAATGAAATAAATTTTAAAAACTCCAGGAAATCAAAGTTTTGTTTCTTGGGAAACTAAAAGTAAATTAGACAAAACGTGTAACTAACACTCAAGTATATTTTCTTCGTCAGGACTCATATTAATTAATAACTAAATCTGGAAAGCTCAATAAATCCAATGAAAACAGAATTTTATTACAGACCGAGCTGGCCCGGCGAATTTTTTTATGTATTATTTAAATAGGTAACCGTTAAGGAGTTGTACCTTCCATCATCAACTTATCAACATCACAGACTACTTAGAGATACTACGTATCAGACTGCCGACTCGGGAACAAAATGTTTCATGTGTAAGAAACTATATTTTATCTGTACTACTGATGATGTATGACGTTTCTTTTTTTTTTTTTTATTTCGGCTGGGCAAAGGAATGTTAGGTATACATTCACTGTGAGCTACCTAGCAATGTCTATCTATTAGCTTTTATGACCAGAACTCCCGGCATTTAAATGAACTGTGACTTGACTGTTCAATTTAAATGCCGAGAGCTAAACCAGACAGGAAAATAATGAAATAAAACAGCAATATTACTTGTTGTACTTTACATTCTTTAATTTCTTTTTAAATTTTTCTAATGCTTTTTTCTGCATTGGAGGTAAGCTTCGGTTTTCTAATCGGACTATGTCTGTGCCCTTCAAAATTTTATTTATAGTATTGCACCAATTCATTATTGTAAATCTCACTGTTAGGGTGATAAAATGATTGAGGAGAGCATTTTTGTGTTCGGCACAGTCAATGAAGGCAAATGAATTCTTGGACAAGGTATTTTCTTTTATTTTCCTTGATATATTAATTTCGTGCGCATTGTGCTCCAAGAATTCATTTGTTTCATTGACGACTGTGCCGAAACACCTTACAGCACCTTCAGATGGGTAGTTGAGGCTGTTTTTTGCCGCACTGTACTCCCTGTGACTTATCCATTGATGGATGCCACTTTCCTCGGATAGTAAGCTTTTTTTGCAGCTGTCGCACCTTGTTTTACTTTTTTCAATAATTTTTCTTACTACCCATCCTGCAGTGTAGGTCCGCGAATGGATATTAAGTCGTTCTCTCCGGGCCTGCTCCACAATTCTGACATAAGAATCTGCTTTGGGATGACCCGGCTCGACATCTTCATCCTCTCCTTCATCAAATAATAATTTCAAATTAATTATTTGGTCAGCCGGATCATCCTCACAATTAAAAGTTTCACTGTGAAATTTTATCACCCTAGTGATCAATAACGATTTAAATGTGCACATAAAACTGTGGCAGTTCGGATTGTTATTTCTATAATTATAAGCCCTGACTTGACTAAAAAAATTTTCTATTGGGTCCGAATTAAAATATCTAGGCCGCAATATAGTCATATTTTTTTCACTGAAAAACTGCCACAGCCCTATGAAACTTCTTAGAGTTATAATATAATTTTTAAGCGAGGGCACAGTTTTTTCCAGTCCATTACTTTGTACATATTTCATTTTTTCTAATTTTTTTATGCTTTCCCTCCAGAACGCATGGTGAGGCGACTTAGCTGTTACTGCCGTTCGCAGGATCTTCCCTTTCTTCTTTTTCGAAAATGTCGTCGCCCCATTCACGCTGTCAAACAGCTTGTCAAAGAATAGCACCGTCTCAGCTGTGTTCTTCAACGTTTTGCTTATAGGTGTACCATCAGCATAGTGAGCTAAAATAAAGAAGTTGGCGCGTTTAAAACTAGTTATGAACAAAGAGTCACTCTCTTGGTGTCGCATTATAGACATGTTGTGCCCTATTTATTTTATTTAAACTGTTAAAACAGTTATAAGGCAAAATATTTGTAAATTTTTGCTATTACTAGCATGATTTTTAACATGAAACTACAATGTATTAGTCTGAAAAATGTCGGGCTATACTCGACTGACGTAGGTATGTGAGTGATCATGATTCGTTTATTTCAAAGATTACTACCTAGCAAGATCTATTAATTTATGCTTTACTGCATCACAATTTCAAAATAAGCTATTATCATGAATTAAATTATTCACATTATTTATAATTGGGCAAAAAAGATGAAATAAACAAAAATGGGTTGTAGCATATCTACTGCCTGTAAAACACCTATAACTAGCAGACAAAATTAAAATGAGTGTATATCTAGATTGCTCAAGAAAAATTACTTACAAAAGTTTGCTCTGTATGATAAAGCTGCGGAAACAGTTTGGCTGAAAACCTTGACGCAGTTTTTGACCTGGAATCAAAAACATGTCGCTTATTTTCACATTTATGTCAGAAAGTAAGTAAAAAAATTTGATAAGTAATAATAAGGTGTCAAAACATACCTTCATCTTTTTAATCTTGTCAGGAATGACATGTTGGTCGTTCAATTTGTGAAGCAATCTCGCCTCTGCATGACTGCAGTCGGTTTTATATACGTCAACAATGTCACTCCATTTTGACCTTTTTCCATCGAGGACAATATCTTTATTTAAAAAATTATTCCTTAAACCCTTTACTAAATGAGGGGGGTCAAAAACAATCTTTAAATTGATCCCGCTTATCATGACAGTTCCATCTGCAATTAATAAACAAACTTATTAAATTGTTGAACACATAAAAATACAATGAGCGTATTGCTCGCCATGGCTTAGTGAATTTGAAATCCATCCCACGGGATTGGGAACTAGCCTATTTTTAGGTTTCCGTAGCCAAAATGGCAAAAACTGAACCCTTTTAGGTTCGTCATGTCCGTCCGTCCGTATGTCACAGGCATTTTTAGTCAAAAACTACAAGATGTGGTGTATAGGTGTCGTCTAGAAGCCGCTACTTAGTTCGTTAATTGAATAACAGGTGATTGCGGGTGAGCAAATTAATTATTTTCAGTTCAAACCAGATGTGGCTAATTTTGGTAAAATTTTGCACATAGCACATTGTCCTCTAGACTAGACCACGAAATAAACGTATCAATAATTATGTGTACTTAGTATTCGTACTGTAGAGTATTTTATTATCATATCATTAACTAACCTGAAATCTGATTTGCAAGTAGTTGATCGCGTCGTGTGTCTTCCTTTATACTGTTTAAGGCCGATTGAAAAGCAGAGCCCTGGTCGCAAATAAGGGCAATCGGACTTAAACCACACCCTGCTACAGCAGAAACAACATCCTTCAATATGGTCTTCAATTCTGGGCCTTTGGTGGCTCCTTCGCAGAAGTAAAATGCCACTGGTTGCTGCCATTTATGTACAGCTCCTCTCAACAGGAAGACGAGTGCATGGTCAGCAAAACTATTTTTCCTTTCATTGAGCTCAACTAAACCATTGATTTTGTCCTTGTTTCGGGCTATACGAATTTTAGTGGACTGTATTTTGCTAACTTTAAATAACGACAATTATACGCGACAAATTACTCAAAATTAAGTATGATTCAAAAGAAACGATACGAAAACGATAGGAATGAAAGTGCTTACTCACGTACCTTGGTCTCCTCGATTCAGGGATTAATAGGACCCTGGTCAGGATTGGCACATTAGCTACTTACAAGTGCACGAGCTCGAATTACCACCTTTTTCGCCTCTGAAACCTTCGCTGACACTGTCCTCAACTTATCACAACACCAGAGTGAATAAGCACTATATTAAATACTTTTTACGTAAATTTATGATAGAAAGAGCGACTTTATATTTAAATACGATATTTTTAATCCGTCCGTTATGGCGGTCAATACGAGAACTTAACTTTCGTCGCACACACAGGAAGTAGTGTTGCCTTATGCTAAGCGGAAGTTTACTACAAAAATACGAATGTTGCTATGCCAATAAAGGCCGACAAATAAATAGTTTAACAAACGAATGCCAAAGTTGAACATACCGCTCACCTAAATATGCATTATTTACGATACAAACATTACAATTAAACAAAACAATTAACTAACTTGAACTCTACCATGATTTTTGGGAGCAACTACTGTGACAGTGGCAGCGGGCACAGCTTCACGACAGGCCTCCTGTAATGACCAGCCGCAGTCCTCACCGTGACGACTCTACACACTCCGTCAGATCCCGGATGTAAAGCCGAGATGCGACCGAGGGTCCATTTCAAAGGACTTGTTTGTTCATTGATTAACAGCACTAAAGTGCCAACGAGAATATTTGTGTTAACCTTATTCCACTTAGTCCTCTGTTGCAGTGTGTGTACGTATTCAGTGTGCCACCGACGCCAAAAGTCCTGGTGCATTTTCTGAATTAATTTCCAGCGATGACTAACGCTGACGTTTTGATCAGTGAAGTCTTCTTCCGGGAGAATCGACAAAGGTTCAAGGGTTAAGAAATGACCTGGAGTTATCGCCGACAAATCATTAGAGTCTGTACTAAGAGGAGTGAGAGGACGCGAGTTGAGCATAGCCTCAATCTGCGTGAGGACGGTGTAAAACTCCTCGAACGTTAACCGCTGGTTTCCCACAACTCTAGCTAGATGCGTCTTAACAGAACGGATGCCCGATTCGGCCAAACCATTAAAATGGGGAGTTCCAGGCGGGTTAAACGAAAACCTAATCTCCTGAGCGTCAGCAGCGTTCTTCATAAGCGACCCGAGATAGTTGCTGGCACCGATGAAGTTACGGCCTTGATCCGATACGATGTTATTACACCGACCCCGACGAGCAGTAAAACGTTTCAACACACAAAGGAAAGCTTCCGTTGACAACTCCGAAGCGAGTTCTATATGTATAGCCTTCGTGCTGGTGCAAACGAATACACAGATATATCCCTTGTATGTTCTCACACCACGTCCACGTCCGAGAGCAATGTCAAAAGGTCCGCCATAATCAATGGCGACACTCGAGAACGGTTTGATTTGAGAAATACGACATAATGGAAGATTTCCCATAAGCGGAGCAGATGCAGGCGAAGGATGGGAACGAAAGCATTTAACACAACCACCGATAACTGCCTGAATAGCTCGCTTGGGCGATAGAATCCAAAAAGATTGCGCAATTAAATTTTGCAGAGTTTGAGCACCTGGGTGTAGAAATCTTCTATGATATTCGTCAATGATTAAAACTGTTAATCGATGGGAGCGAGGCAACAATATAGGATGTTTTACCGAAAATTTAATTGTGGAGTTAGCCAAGCGACCGCCCACCCTGACTAGACCCGCCGCGTCAATAAACAACGAAAGTTTGCGCAAGCTTTTTGGCAATAAATTGAAACGACCATTTTTCAATTGGTTAATCTCTACAGCGAACGAAGAGAGCTGCACATGCTTTAACAAAAACATGAGAGCTGCAGTCGTTTCCGATGCCTGTAAAGATCCGACAATTCTGTCTTTAGAAGACCGACAAAACCGAAAACAATAAGCTAACACTCGTTTTAACGTGAAAAGCGAGGAAAACTTGTCGAGAATCATGTCAATAAAATTAAGACTGTTTGAAGCAATCAGCGTACAAATCCGTTGTTCTTCTATGGTAGAGCTGCTTGCCGGCACGTCTATCAACGAATGAGGCCAATCTTCTTCGTCTTTGAGCAGCCAAGAAGGACCCTTCCACCAAAGATCACACGCGAGCAGGTCAACAGGAAGCATACCCCGAGATCCCACATCGGCGGGGTTGGACAGCGTACTGACGTGGCGCCAACGATCAGGAGCAATAATTTCCTGGATATGACTAACTCTGTTGGCCACGAAAGTCTTCCATCGAGATGGGCACGATTGGATCCATGCCAGGGCTACACTTGAATCCGACCAAGCAACGACATCCTGAATGATATGCAAAGGCTCTAACGCCTTTTGAACGGACGCCAATAAGTCCGACAAAAGAACGGCAGCCTGAAGTTCCAATCTCGGGATTGATAACCTACGAAGAGGTGCCACTTTAGACTTAGCACAGCAAAACTCTACAAAAATAGAGCTGTCTGCAGCCACACAACGACAGTAAATAACTGCAGAATAACCACGCTCCGAGGCGTCGCAGAAGCCATGAAGCTGCAGGGAGACGAAAGAATGAACGATGCGACGAGGGATCATAATAGACTCTACCAACGACAACTGTGATTTGAAACGAGCCCATTCAGCGGCAATTGCTTCCGGCACGTCATCGTCCCATTGGATTCCTGATGACCACAAGACCTGCATCAAATATTTCGCGTGAAACGCGACAGGGCACAAAAATCCTAACGGGTCATAGATGCGTGCGATGTTCGAAAGGATGGTACGTTTAGTACATCTTTGGTCACTAGTTTCAACAGTTTCAAATTGAAATGAATCTGTCTGTGGCCGCCACGACAATCCTAATATTTTAAGCGACAAATCCGAAATTTCGTCAAAATATTTAAAGTCACTCGAGTACAACTCAGAGGAAGGAAGATCAGCGATAAATTCTTTATGGTTGGAGGTCCACTTTCTCAAATGGAACCCACCCGACGACAAAACATTAGAAAGTTCTGATCTTAAAAGTAGAGCCTGTTCGATAGAGTCAGCTCCGGTCACGACGTCATCAATGTATATGTCTCTACCAAGCACCATAGAGCCAGAAGGATAATCAGCTGCGCTGTCCCTGGCTAACTGCGCAATAGTCCGGAGAGCTTGATAAGGAGCAGACTTAACTCCATATGTTACCGTTACCAATCTATAATCTTTTACCGGACCGTCGGTAGAGCACCGCCATAGAATACGCTGATACTCTGCGTCTTCATTCGATACGCGGATCTGCCGATACATGGCCTTGATGTCACCGGTAAAAACTACTTTATGCCACCGAAAACGAATAAGAATGTCGAAGATATTTGTTTGCAACTTGGGACCGGCTGAGAGTCTATCATTGAGCGATAATCCATTACTATCTCTACAACTTGCATCGAAGACGGCCTGAAGTGGAGTGCTAACAGAGTCGGGGCGAAGAACGGCATGATGAGGAATATAATTAAATTTCCCGACGCTAACAGGGGGGTGCTCTACCTCCTCCATGTGACCGCTAGTCTCATAATCATCCATGAAAGAAACATAAGCTTTACGAAATTCAGAGTTCTTTGCGAGCTTGCGCTCCAACGATAAAAGTCTCTGCAATGCAATTTCACGAGTGTTCGAAAATATAGGCTTGTTCATAGGATCCACGAAGGGTAAGGGTACCTGAAAACGGCCTTCACTCGTACGACAAAATTTTTCAATGAAAATGTCTTCACAAAGTTGGTCCTCTTTCGACAATATAGGATTACTAGGACTACTAACATTCTCCAACTCCCAGAACCTTTTTAGAGAACTATCCAACGACAAATTAGATTGTGAAGAGCTCGATACGAAAAAACAATCTATCCGACGACAATTTTTGAAAGATCGCAGATGGGTCTCAGCACACTCACCCAAGATTATCCAACCAAAGACAGTTTCAATTGCCCTAGGCTGACCCACACTGCCATGCCTGCGACCATTGGCGAGAGACGATGCGAAAATGTCTGCATTGAGCAGTAAATCAATTGGTCCAGGGTCTGCAAAGTCTGGATCAGCAAGACGCAAATCTCTGATATGAGACCACTTTGAAAAGTCTACTGAATGACAAGGTTGATCAGCACAGATAGATGGCAAAACTAGGGCTTCAAAATTAATTTCATTCGAATTTGTTCCAATAGGTTTCATGGAACAGCGCAATGAACCACAATTTCCAATTCCAGAGACGGTCTCACCAATTTTATTTGTTTTCAATCCCAGGCGCTTTGCACAATGTTCTGAAATAAAGTTACAGGCACTTGCACAATCTAACAAAGCATGAGCCGGTTGATACTGACCTAAACTGTTTCTGACCGCTACCTTGGCAGTGGCAAATAACACTGTGTTACCATTTGATACAGTAGTCAAAGCAACATTAGTGCCAGACAGGCCGCTCACCATGACTTGTGGAGCCGGGTTAACAATAGGAGCCGATGATGTGGATTTATCAAAGTGTAACAAAGTATGATGCAAATACCCACACACACTACAACAAGATGATTGGCGGCATTGTTTTACCTTATGGTTATTCGAAAAACAACAAACACACAAGCCCTTACCCTTTATAAATTTAAATCGAGCCGTGGCATCTAATTTTAAAAATTTATCACAGCTGGCTAGACTGTGCTGGTCACCACAAAAGTCACAAACTAATGATGTTGCAACAAGAATAGTGTTCATTTTCTTTTGATTGGAAGCTGCACTATTACTAGGTTTATTACTAGAACTATTTTTTGGCATAGGCCTAATATCAGTTACTTCTAATGCTCTGATCTGCTTTTCAATGAACTCCTGCAAACTTTTAAACTCTGGAATATCATTAGAGTTGAATTCAAGTTGAAACGCCTCACATGTTGATTTATCCAATTTAGACCAAAGTAAATGTACTAACATAAAGTTTTTGTCTGGCAAACGAAGTTTTTCTAACACTTGCAGCGTTTCCTTAAATGTTCGATACACTCTTTCCAATTCAACTCCCGACTTTGACTTAATTTGCTCACAGTAAAGCATTTTTTCATAGTAGGTAAAATCAATCTGTCGCTTTTTATTATAGTGCAGATTCAGTGCATTATAAGCATCAATATAACTTTCATTTGAAACGGGATAGTTTTTTATTAAATCGAAAGCTGTCCCTTGAACACACGTCAATAAATAGTGCAACTTTTCAATGTTTGGAATGTCCCTTTTATGAATCAACGAATTAAATAACTGACTAAAGGAAATCCAATTTTCCAGTTTACCATCAAAAGGTTTAATGTTAATTTTAGGTAACTTGGCTGATATGCTTTCACTATTTTGCTTAACAGGAGCGGAATGTCGTGATCGTAACCGCGTAAGAACCGATTTCATTTTATTCTCAAAATCCACTGTCACTTGGAATTCTAACTTACTATTACTACACGTCGATATTATTGCTCGCTGAGCTTCGTGAAAGCTATCCGATATAGGCTTCAGATCATTTTCTATATAGCCCTCCAAGTCTGTTCCCATAACAAATTCCAAACGCATCATGGCATAGTCACGTTCGACTATGTTTTGGTCAGTTTTCACTTCACTTGTCATAGACTGATCACTTTCCGGCATTTTATAAATACGAAGTCTACAATTAAACAAAGTTTATACGAAAGCAACAAACGATAACAATAACAAGTAAACAAACTTCGTTTAACCTAACTTTCAATCTGCCAAACGTCAACTGTCAACTCGATGACAACTGACAGATCTAAAGTGCTACCACACTAACGAGAATAATGAGTGAACCGGAATAGAACGTTATCTATGACACGAAGCGTTACAATACTGCCAACAACAATTTACAAAACTAAAGCAAGTCACTACTTCCTATCCGTAATGGCGACAAATAAAAGTTTACCCTCAAATTTCAAACTAAACCAAAAATTCGACAAAATTACGATAATTTGATATAATTTAGCTTTAAATAGGTAACCTTTCACGATCCGGTTCGAAGGACCAATGTTTCGGGCTATACGAATTTTAGTGGACTGTATTTTGCTAACTTTAAATAACGACAATTATACGCGACAAATTACTCAAAATTAAGTATGATTCAAAAGAAACGATACGAAAACGATAGGAATGAAAGTGCTTACTCACGTACCTTGGTCTCCTCGATTCAGGGATTAATAGGACCCTGGTCAGGATTGGCACATTAGCTACTTACAAGTGCACGAGCTCGAATTACCACCTTTTTCGCCTCTGAAACCTTCGCTGACACTGTCCTCAACTTATCACAACACCAGAGTGAATAAGCACTATATTAAATACTTTTTACGTAAATTTGAGATAGAAAGAGCGACTTTATATTTAAATACGATATTTTTAATCCGTCCGTTATGGCGGTCAATACGAGAACTTAACTTTCGTCGCTCACACAGGAAGTAGTGTTGCCTTATGCTAAGCGGAAGTTTACTACAAAAATACGAATGTTGCTATGCCAATAAAGGCCGACAAATAAATAGTTTAACAAACGAATGCCAAAGTTGAACAGTCCTTATTTTTGTCATAAGTCAAACCACACTCCAGTGACATTTCGTCGAAGACTACCAAACACATTTTCTTTTTTTCATCCCACGATTCAATCTGGAAACACAGTTCATCATTTGCACACAGCATGTAACTTAAATGAAAAGAGGAAGAGAAAACGTGACATCTCGACTCACTACCATTTCAACTACTAATATGTATTAGTGGTAGTGGTAATGGTAATATGACATGTAGTGAAACCCTTTTAAGTTGTGAAATACTTTTAGGGTTCCGTACCTCAAAAGGAAAAAAGGAACTCTTAAAGGATCACTTTGTTGTCTGTCTGTCAAGACCCTTTTTTCTGGAATGCGTAGAGGTAGCATGCTAAAATTAATATCAAATACTCAAGCCTGCAGTCCCTTGAAGCTGTGAAAAAATCAAACTTCTAAGTCAACGCAATCAAAAGATACAGTAATTTTTTACGGGTTTTTTATTACGGCATTTTTATGGAAACCGTTGCGTTTTATGGAATTGCCGTACCCTGACAATCTAAAGGGTACTTCCAGTTGTTCTAGAAACTTGAAATTTGGTATGAAGTAGCTCTTATAGCACAACCACTCAGAAGATTCTCAAAATCTTAAATTTTTATGTCTGTCTGTAGATTTCACAGACCAATATAAAATGACCCCACAATGTGTACACTTTGCTTAGGAACAGGACTCTGCTAATACTGGACAACTTAAAACACTGGGTAAAAGCAGGGGAATCTTTATACGGAACCTTCGTGCGCGAGTCCGACTCGCCCTTGTCCGGTTTTTTATACCTGACTACTTCTAACTCATTGTAATTAAGGTAAGATAGAGCAGACGAAGCAGGTGTACACCGGAGCCAAAATCATGTTCACAGAAATCAAAACATGTATTAGTCTATACTTGGAGTTTGTAACAATAGATAATTAATAGACTACAAACCTCCTTAGTTAACAAATTGAAGACATGTGGACAAATTCCCGACTGTATCTTCAAATTTGCCACCATTTTGTTTAAGGTGGATCTTGAAGGCAATATAAATATTTTATGGAGAAATTTGTAGCACTTTGGGCTTTGCTTCATAATAGATAAAGCAATTAGTTTTTCCTCTTGCGTGAAGCGACGTCCCTTTTTACTCTTTGTGCAGAGATTTATCTGCATTTTCATCAGTCTTTTCCCATAAGGATTCATATTTTGAGTCAATTTTTGGAAAGACTCCTCTTTATTGAACTTCATAGCTCTCTTAGCTCTTCGGTAATAATCTGTTTGTTGTTTCGATTTCTTGAATTCTTCGTAGATCTTTTTGCATTGTGGTGTCAAATCTTTTAATTTTGTAATCAACCTCCTCCTGCTGGGTCTTGTCCCTTTGGCACTGCGGATTGTATCCAAACCTGAAAGAACGAGATTTTCTTTTTAATATCGATCTGTGGTTGCAATGATGTAGGCTGAAACTTTACAACATAAATCTTTAAAAAAAAGTTCAGGTCGCACCGTTTTAACTTCATAATTGTGCTAAGCCATAAAACTGATGGCTTTGTTTAGGATAATTTTGTTAAAAAAAAGTACAGAACCGATTTTGATATAATTTACCCCTGAAGTTCAAGTTTCTAGGTCCAGCAGTTTGGGCTATGCATTGATAGACGCCTCAATCAGTTTTAGTACGGGTGGTAGTGGCATAAGGTGCAAATGTTAGTATCGGATGGATTCACTTGGCACAGTTATATCCTAGGTCAAACTGAGCTGATCTAGCCCGGTAGCTATCCGCTACCCCCCGGAGGTGGGGGGGTGAGGGGTGCATTCAAAGTTACACACTGCCGCGCTTTAGAAAAAAAAATCTGCTTCTATTAACTACCATCTCGAATATGGTGTCATATTCTGATAAACCGGACATGAGGAATTCATTTTTGAGACATTTCATGTATAGTTTCATAGAAAAAAAAAACATAAAATGTTGAAGAACATAATATCAGAATCGGTTTGCTGATTTTTTTATTCAACTATCAGTTTCTACAAAAATAGTGAATATTGTGTTGTGTTCCGGTGTGGAGAGTAAGACAGCCGGTGTAATTACGGGCACAAGAGGCATTTCATCTTAGCTCTCTAGGTTGGCAATGCATCTGCAAACCCTCCGGGGTTACGGGTGTCTATGGGCAGTGGTGATCACTTACCATCAGGTGACCCACTTGCTCGTTTGCCTTCCTCGTCGTATAGTATAAAAAAAACTGTATTTAAGGGACATGATTATACCGTGTTATACGCCGCCGCGCTTTAAATAAAAGAGAATATATCGGCTTCTATTTACGTAATAATTCGAGTGTGGCACCGGCATCAGATAAATCGGACATGACGAATTCATTTTTAAGACATTTTAAGACATTTCATGTACAGTTTCATACAAAAAAAATTAAATATAGATCAGCATATCAAAATCGATTTGCTAATTTTTTTATTCAAATATCAGTATTTTAACAAATACTGAATTTAGTGCAAAAATAAATATTATTTTAAACAAAATTTATCTCGCTTTTCAAAAATATATACTTTGTTATGTATAGTTTTCATACGTGTATCTGAAAAAAAAATCGGACGTGAAACGCGGCGGCCTCACTGGTGATTATGGGCCCACCTCAGGAGTATACTCTTTCGTATAAAAAAAAAGATTTATGAAAATTGGTCCGCAATTGACAGACAAATCGAAGAATACGGTGAACATACATAAAATAAATACATAGCATGTGGGTAAATCAACTTTTCATTGCTACTCGTTGCCATGGAGATGTCCCAAGGGTAACTCATCAAAATAAGATTCTCTAAGGCACCACTCCATCACACGTTAGGAGTTTCGACAGTCATATTCTATTCCTCCAAGCTAAGCATGCAAATCCTGACATTCGGGGGAGTAGGGTCTTAGAAAATCACATTTTTAAGGTTTCGTACCTCAAAAGGAAAAAACGGAACCCTTATATTATCACTAGTTGTCCGTCTGTCTTGTCTGTCTGTCTGTAAAGACCCTTTTTCCTGCAATTAATGTCAAATACTCAAGCCTACAGTCCCTTGAAGCTGTGAAAAAATCAAACTTCTAAGTCAACGCAATCAAAAGATACAGTCATTATAAAGGTTATTTCCATACAAATTGCCGTACCCTGAAAACCTAAAGGGTACTTCCAGTTGTCCTAGAAACTTAAAATTTGGTAACTTATAGCACAACCACTCAGAAATTTCCAAAATCTTAAATTTTTATGTCTGTCGCTACAGACAAATCTACAAATCTTATATTAAAATAAAAAAATGTAGATTAAATATAGATTAAATTGATTGATTGATTTGTATGTAGTTTAAATGTAGATTTCACAGACCAATATTAGGTTACCCCGTACTGCGTACATTTTGCTTAGGAGCAGGGCTCTGCTAACACTGGACTTCCTAAAACACTGGGGAAAAGTGTTAAAATCTTTGTACGGAACCCTCGTGCGCGAGTCCAATTCGCACTTGTCCGGTTTTGATGAGTTACTCGCTAATCCTGTCGCTAAGCACCAGTGCTTGCACTATTGTAGTCCGGTGTGGAGAGTAAGACAGCCAAGGAAATTACTGGCACAAGAGGCATTTCATCTTAGCCCTCTAGTTTGGCAACGCATCTGCAATCCCTCCGGGGTTGCGGGTGTCTATGGGCAGTGGTGATCACTTATCATCAGGTGACCCACTTGCTCGTTTGCCTTCCTCGATGTATAAAAAAAAAGAGTTACCCAGGGGACATTTCCATGGCAACGTGGCAATGAAAAGTTGATAATTGACTCCTGTATTACAGAGGAACATGGGATATAGTGGAAAGGAGGGGGCTTTTTTGAAGTCCGTTAAAAACAGATGTTGGCCGCATCTCATCCACAAAACTGGTGGCTGGGTATCCTGACTATATTAAAGAAATGAGTTTTTGGGTTGAATTTCAGGCAGGTGCAGATTTGGTTATTTGTTCTTTGTACCATCAACTAACCTGTAACCTGTGATTGACCATCTGATAGATTGCTAATTGCAGAATGTTCAGCAGCAGGTAGTTGCGGTTGCGATCCCTGTATGATGCCTATGTTCAGCAGTGAACTGCTCTCGAGTGATGATGATGCAGCCATCGGTTCAATTCTAGCAGGGATTGCTGCAAAGTAAACAGATAGTTTTATATTATTACTGTGCATGTACTAAAATCACTAGGTCCATATTAAAAAACAAAGTCTGCCGCCTCTCAAGGACGGGGTCATGGGTTCGAGCACCTCCGAATTTCGAATTTTATGTGCAAACTAGCTTATGCCCCGCGGCTTTGCCCCCGTGAATTATTACAAAGCTAGGCTAGTTCCCTATCCCGTGGGAATTTGGAAAAATCCCTACTTGGTGCACCTCTAGGACACTCATGGTATATCTCTGCTAAGTTTCAAGTCTCTAGGTCCAGTGCTTTAGGCTGTACATTGTCTGTCAGTCAGTCAGTAACGGTTTTCTTTTATAGGTACAGATAGATTCATAATGTGTTCTTGAGCTTTTCGGGGAAGGAAAACACCATGAGTAAACATGCACACTCCTGCAAAGCAATTCAACATTGTGTGTGAAGTTCGCAATCCACACTGGGCTTGTAAGAGAACTTCAGGCCAAGCCATCTAGTTCTGAGAGGCCTGTGCTCAGCAGTGAAACTTAAATTATACTTCGTCAAAAATCTTGACATGTCTTTTTATTGAAAAAAAAACGCAGTTTAAAAATAAGTAACCGTTACATGTAAAACCATAACAACATGATTATATACTTCATTAAATCTCATTGCTGTTATTTAATTGTTACTTACTGTTACTTATTTTTTGAAATTATTTATTTATTTTTAGAAATGTAATTCCGCACATAAATTCCGAAAAACTCAGAGGTGCGAGCCGGGGTTTGAACCCACGACCCTCTGCTTGAGAGGCCATAGGTCAAACCACTAGGTTATCACGGCTTTTTTCCCCTGTCTCTATATTTGTAATTAAACTATGCAAGTTTAATTTGACGTACCTACTACTAATGGTCGGATTAACTTGAAATTTGGTATGGATATGTAAGTGGGATGTCAATATAAGGAAAGCCAACAAAAAGTGCAGTCGGCGAAAAATCTTGTGTTACTTATAAATAAAATTTTTAACAAAATGTTTTTTATGGTAAATATCTAATCTCATTAGAAAGAGTATCCAAATATAAGAATATTTATTGTACTAAGAAAGAATATGTATTACACTTAATATTTTCTTATCAGATACCTAGTGTAACAATGAGCAACATTTTTAGCTCTGCAGTTTCTTTTTTCTTTCCGCAGTAGTTGTCATGCTCATTATAACTACATATGCCAGCATGATATTCCAAACATAATGGCTCGGTAATTTTAATGCTCTCCCTTTGGTGTTATTACCCATTCAGGAGTTTTTAAGCCCCTGTATATTACATAGATTTTACGGTAAAGGTATATGTAAGAAGTAGGTAGGCATCTCCTCCTTATATTATTTAAAACAAGCAGGCAATGGCACATTCAAAAGACTTAAATATCTACAGATTAGAGTAATTATTAGCCACCAACTGAAACTAAGCCCTCTCATTCTGAGAGGAGGCCTGTGCCCAGCAGTGGGGCGTAAATAGGCTGATGATGATGAACCGACACTAAGAACCATTTTGCTCAATCGCACTTTATGTTAATACAAAATAGTAAAACCACATTGAAATCTAGTCATAATGTTTGGATGCCTCAGACATACATATATAATGATTATATGTATGAACATTTAAATACCCATATTAATACAGAAATGGAGGAAATCCAGCTTTACTCATCCAAATACTAAAAGCAACTTCATAACCACCCAAATCAGCTGGTAGGACGACTTACTGTACCAGACCAGATAAGATGTCTTAAGAGGCGCAGAATCCTAGAACAACAAATGGAGGGGCTCTCACTGGGGAGTTAACTCCGACACGTTATAACCCTTGCAACCAATCTGCTTATAGTCATGACTGCTCGCATGATAACACGAAGACCAAAAAAAGACAGTGATATGAGATAAATCAGGAAAAAAAAAAACATACCTTTTAGTGGTTCCCGTCTGAAGTATGTGTGGTCAAAGTGTCTTTTACGCGAGTAACTATGCTCCATGCAAGAATCCATGTTCTCTGAAATTAGCAGAAATTAATATCTATGAGAAATAACCTCACTTAAAGCCTTCGTTACCTACATCATAAATGCAACTGTATTAGACATAATGAAAATGGGATATTGACGGCGATCACCTTATAGGTTTGATGAGCTCTCGATATTTCAAAACTGTTATTGCAACTGTATTATTATGTTGCTATTGCGAAATAAAGACTTCTTATTCTTATTCTTAAATGCAACTAGGTCTAATAGATTATATGTCTAGCAGCCAAGGTACAGTGGAGCGATGCAGCTAGCATTGACAAAACATTTTGAAATTTGTAATGTTTTGTATCTAGTAAATAACTTGTAAATAGAATGGTATTTTATTATTTGCATAGCTGATTGTGGACAGCATATTTTATTCCTTAATAATAAATCCTATTACTTTAAAGGAGCTTGTATATAAACTAAACTTTCTTATGCTATCTCGGAAACAAATGTTTGATAGAATTTGCTATTTGGGGATTTTAGGGGGCAAAAAATGTATTTAACTAGGTCTGGTCTCTGGAATAACGAGTTTTTTCACACAACGCCTTTTCATTGAAATTTCGTCGCCCAGATACTTATAAGTACATTACAAATATATAAGTTAGTTACTCACAATCACGAATATAAGTGTTTATCTTGTATTTTATTGAGTTTGGTACACATGATGTGACCTTGTCATCTTCATGGGGAGACTCCAGGAATAATAATTTACGAAGCACTGCCTCCAGTGCTAGATTAACCAGCAATGAACGAATGCTCTACAAATTTGTAAATTTCAACAGCATCTCTGGACAAAGGGATAGTTAACACAGCATTAACTCCCCCATTATAATACTCAGGTCTAGGCGCCTCAAATATCTGTCTCTGATGCTTTCATTCTGGTCACCCTTTATCAAAAAATGTATCAAATTCCCTGTTACACCACAAGTTATGCATACTGGGGACTGTATAACCCTCATCACATGCAGAAATTTATTTAATGGAATGCACCCAGACCGAATATGAAACACAATCACCAGAAGTTCCCTGGGGAGGCTGCACCGATCAAACTAGGGTATCCAAAATAATCTGTTTCAAATAGTGCTGAACCAAATGCCTTTTGTTATGGAAGCTGCATTAAACACCTAATTACGTTTGTGTTGTGTTTTAAAAGAACAGTTTGTAGTTCTGCTTATTTCTGACCCACAACAGCGTTAAAGACAATTGAGGTCTTTAACGCTGTTGTGGGTCAGAAATAATATTATCATCAAGAAATCCTAAAGAAGACAGTAATATTTTAAACTTACCGGTATCGGCAAATTTCTGAGATGGTATTCCGGTAGAAATCTCGTCCTCAGTGAACAATGAAGGATATGCCGCAGCTATAAGACGTGATTTGGATGAGATAAATCGTCTTTCAAAGTGTTTTTGGCAAACAAACAACTTTGAAATTTCTTCAGATGACAATTGATAAAAATCATCTCGGTTTAAACACTTTAACCACAAGTTGAGTCTTTTCTCAGGCAAAGGAAAATGGTGTAAAATAGCGTCCTGTCGCGAAGATTTACACACACAGCACTCGTAATACATTTTACAAGATGCAAAATAACTACAGAAAAGTAGTCTTTGTCACAGAAAAAGCGGAGAGGATAAGCACAAGAACTTCTCTCGATCAACACTTCAACGTGACTGAAATAAAAATGTATCATGGCCGCTTGGCTGCGCTCACGCACACAAGCAAGACGCATCCCCTAATACGTCACCACTGTGTCACTATGAAATAAAAAGAAAATGGCGCTACCGATGACGATCCGTTATACGTAGATTAATGGCCGTGATCAACATGAGATGACGGCCTTGTTTTATAAAGCTACAATTGACAAGCGGAAGTCTCATTCTAACACGTTTTGGTAGCTTAATAAAACACGGTCCAGACGGACGTAAATACATCAATAACTTTAGAAAGTTTATGAAACGCGTAATACGTGCCATAAAGATTTTAGGGTTTCCTTCGATTTTCCTGGGATCCCATCATCAGATCCTGACGACTTGGTGCCAATGCGACCAACTAGAAAGTAGCCTTCCGAATAAAAAAAATATTTTCTCGGCCCAGCAGTCTTCGAGTAGTAATAGTTCCCCTATTACCAAGGACGATAAAACCAAGAGGAATGCCAATGGCCATACAATGTCGCGTTCCTGTAAAATAATGAGCCTGCTGTATCTAGTTTCAATATAGAGGTCTCTGTCTGTACCATTAATTCTGTGTGACACTTGGACCTCTGGCTAACACAATAGCGCCATCTATGAACTGAAAGAAAAAACGAATTGAGATTGCGCTATTGTGTTAGCCAGAGGTCTAAATGTCGTAAATAGTTCGGTACACCATACAAATCGTATGGTGTACCGAACTATTTGAGCACTTTGGATGTCACCATATATATGACGCTGACTGTACCAAATGAATGGTACAGAGACCCCTCCGTAGTAAAACTAGCTACAGCAGGCTTATTATTTCAAAGGAACGCAACATCGTATAGACACTGGCAGTCCTCTTCCTATTATTACTAAAGATTCCGACGAATTAATTATTCATGGCAACGGCAGCACTAGTCGTAGCGGTGTTTGGCGGGAAACCGCGAGGAGTGGATTGTTTGGTCGATAACAAAGACTGTATCGTGACGTCTGACCAGCCAGTCGTGTCACTAGCATTCGTAGCTGGGGAAGTACACCCATCTCTTTTTTACGCTTAACACTTTGCATCATAAGAAAGAGATAGTTATAATTTGTTAGTTGGTATTTTGTGTCGTGTACCTGACTGGACCTGGGCACTAGCCCAGCCAGCCCCAGCAAATGAAGAACTCAAGTGATTAGTGAAAACTCGTATTCCCTTTGTTGTGACCCCCAAGTGCCCGCCGGTCGCTACTCGCCGTAAAACTCCGTAAAGTACACGTGACTTTCCTAGGACAGACTGACGACTGTGACGGGACCATGTATTTGACAGTTGAAGTTTTTAGCTGCGCCATCTCTTACCTGTGTAAGGCTAATTTTTAGTAGTTATTGCGTTAATCATTGCTGTCGGTTTAAAAAAAATACGGTTTATTTTTTTTTCATTATATATTGCAAAATTTTATGAAAAAATATCGAACCGAAGGCTTGTAATTTTCAGTCACAAATTATTGCTTGTTCTTCTGTTAAAAAAATTGCAAAATTTATCATCAAGCAAAGAAGAAAAAAAACGGTTTTTGGTACACCTACTACATCCCTTCAAAATTTTCGGACTCAAACTCAAGTAAACGTCATATAGCATGCAGCGCCCAGCGGCTTTGTTTTTTAGAAAATGCGCAGTGTTTAACTGTTATTTCGTTAATAGTTCACTAGAAAATACGTAGAGTCGATTTTCAGCACCTCCGTTTTATCAGTGTCATTTCGTGTGTATTGGACGCTGCGGCGAAAATTCGGACGCTTTACTTACAATCTTTCTGTGTTGTTTCAGTTATTTATTGCGATATCAGATGCTTGTGATTTGTGCTATTGTTAGTTGTTGCGATTTTGGACGCTTTAAATGTATAATTTACGAAATAAACGATTTTGAATTCTGAGTTTGAATTTTTCATAATGTCTAATCTAATAAGAGTGTGTACACATAATTCGTGTGTGTGCGCGCGCGTGCATGTGTGTGCGCGCGTGTGTGTGTTATGAAATCTGTTCTGTCGACTATCACAGATAAAAGATGGCATTGCTGTAGAGGCTGGTGGAGGGTGACATTTTTTTCCGCTGAGAGGGCGCTCTATTCCCCGTATATTATATTACTCTATGGACGGGACTTTAATTTACAGACAATAATAAAAAAAACAACAGACATGTGTATGGACTCAGCCCCCCGACTACGAAGTGCAAAATTCGAACTTCGTATCGTGCCATCCCTCTCAAGCTAATGTTACTTAACACGAGAGTGAGCGGGACGACTCGATACGAACTTCGATTTTCGAATTGCGTAGTTTAGGGGCTGATGCCTTTGCCTATCCCGTACGGGATGGGATCTTCATTGTGGATGGGATGAACTGAACCACGGATGGGATGAACGGATGAAAACTATGTTTAATTGCTATTGTTTTGCAATTTTATTTATAAATGTTTAACAAATGTTTTAATATGTTCAAACCACAGACCTAATAGCAAGTGGACCGGTGATACCTACAGAATTAGCGTGCATACCTACTAAAATTTGGCACGTAACATGGCTGTCGCGAAGAATCGCGAACTGTAAATAATTGTATATAGCAACATTATCTGAAGTCTCAAGTTCCCGCCATTTCTATCATTGACTATGGTAAGCTGTCATTTATTGTCACATTCTTTGCATAGTTTAAGTTTAGAATGTTTTCAATATAAAGTTAAACAGTTAACAAGTGTGTGGTGTCCAGACTCCTGAGCTGATCTAAAAGCTAAGTGATCCTAATTGGTTCTAAATGGTTCTGCACAAGTATTGCCTAAACGTATACTACATTATCATTACACAATTAAAGCCTAACTATCGCCCCTTGGGTCTAAGTATCATTCATGTGTATTACAGTTTTGTGTTGAAGCTAAGTTTCGTGGTATACTCTGCTCATACGTGCAGGAGTCCTGCATGTGATGTCTTAAGGCAGTACCTTGGTTTATACGTTTGAAACTGCTCATACATGTAGGAATCCTGCATGGGATGTTTTAAGGCAGTACATTGGTCTATATGTTCAAACTCTGCTCATACATGCAACATTGGTTGCATGGGATGTTTTAAGGCAGTACATTGGTCTATATGTTCAAACTCTGCTCATACATGCAACATTGGTTGCATGGGATGTTTAAGGCAGTACATTGGTTTATATGTTTGAAACTCTGCTCATACGTGCAAGAATAGCTTGCATGGGATGTTTAAGGCAGTACATTGGTTTATATGTTTGAAACTGCTCATACGTGCAAGAATAGCTTGCATGGGATGTTTAAGGCAGCCCAATGGTGTATATGGTTGGATGGCTTCGCCAACCATGCTAGGAAGCTTAGCATTTAATACTTTAATGATGATCAATGGCATTCTTGTGCGTGGCTTCAACTACAGTTGAAGTCATAGTGTTTATTTTTACAACAGGAGGTGGACATTTGGGGTAGGACATATCACCTGTGTGAGCACCAGGCCAGTACCTGGGTGAGATGTTAATAGCTGATGAGTGCGGACATCACAGGAGTTATATTAAGGTATGAGATCACAATATTACTATTGCAATTGCCATCGGTATTGATATTGATATAGATACATATAATGCTTCTAATAGGCCTTTGACCTGAACCCTGGCATTCATACTGTGGCGGCGTCACTAAGCAGCATAGCAGATACTCATAATCCCCATTATAAACTCTTTATACTCATGGTGAAGTTATAACTAAACTTGAGATACTTGATCATACCAATAACACAACTATAAATATAAATCGTCCCCACAGATTGGTGCAGTTCTGCTGTGATCGTTAACCTCATTAGAAAGCATTAGAAAATAATTTTCTTACAAAATCGATGGGCAATTTGTAATTTTGTGACTCATAGCGACATCTATGACCAACTAGCGGAACTAAAAGTTGCTATTTTCATTATTGTACCCATAATCCGAAAATTTTGAGTTGATCTTAGTGGAATCTCGTAGTTTTAGAAATATTTTCATGTTATTATAATAAAAGGCGTAAAATACACTAATTAGTTATAAGCAAATTGCACAATTTTGGTTTAAGAAATTGGCAATTGTTTAGTTCGTAATAGTGAAACCGGAAGTGCAGCAAAACAAAGATGGTGGCACGGCACATTATTTCTAATAAGAAAATATTATTAGATTTATTTGGTGGAACTAATAATACCTCAAAATATTAAATAAGTGAAATTATTATTATGTAAGTAATTATTTCTCTAATTTAAAAAATCTGGAGTATTATTTCACGTAATACAATTAGTTGTTGACTCGCAGTTCGAAAATGAGCGGGACGGACGCTTTCTATTCTTTTCTAAGATGGCCGATTTTTTCTTCATAGAGTTCGCACGTCGTTCCACTGAAAAAAGTTTGTTTGGTGAAAATAAATAGTGAAAAGTTCTGAAACAGTTTGGAAAGTGTACTAAAACATAAGGTGAGCATGATGTTATATGGATTACGTAAATTTCAGTGTTAAAGTACCAGAAAAAGTAAATACAATTTCGTATACTCGATACTGTTCTACCAGGTTTCAATCGTTACAAATATAACAAAAACGGGTATGAAATAAGTTATAAACGATCAGTATAAATGAGCTCTTGACCCTGCATAATACCGAAACCGAAATACTATGTATTTACATTGAGTAGGTACCGTGAAGGCTCACGTGCCGGCACATGGCGGTCAGCGACACAGTACAAGGTTATACTTGTATTTACGTAATTTTCAGCGCGCAAAAAACGTACTGAAAGGAATTTGTTGTAACCCATTTGTAATGTAATATGTATTCATATCTTAGGAGGCAACAACAACGACAGTAAAGACGACTAAAAGCGGTCGGAGTCGTGATATAAAAGGAGCAACCGTACTGACTCGCGCCTACAGCACAGGTGCTGTTGTTACGACTCTTACGACAGAATTATATACGATTTATTAAGGTATGTGGAAAACTTAATTAAATACAGCGAAAAGAATTTGATGGAACGTAAACGATACTTATAGTAGGTCTATCCATATTTTCGTGATTACGTCAACTTGTAATAGATGGCGCTACCAGTACAATGAGAAAGAATGTCATCATAATTTAAACTTTTAAAAATTAAATTACTTTACTTTTGACTAAAAATAATGGATTTAGATATTTGCACATATTTATTTAGTGCAATTAATGAACATGAATTCATTTATGTGCCTCATTATTGCTTAAAGATTAGAACATGGATATTTAAAGTAATTTTGTTTTCAAAACAATAAAACAAATAAAAATGCATCCGTAAGAGACTTGCTATGTGATCAATAAAATAACAAAGTAGATAAGGTCATTTGTTATTTTAAAATAAGTAAAGTGGTCAATAAAATAACAAAGTAGATAAGGTCATTTGTTATTTTTAAATAAGTAATAACTCTTTATTGTTTTATTCTTTTGATTTAGAAAATACCTAACATAGGTTACTTTTGCTTATTTATGAATTTCTGTATGCCATGTTTTGATGTTTATAAATGTCCAATATTATATGCTAATGTCTACTACAATACTACATTAGGTTGGATAGGTATATGCATAGCAACTATGCTTTGATAGTATGACATTTATTTAGCATTTTAACAGATTAGAGCCGAACACAGTTCTATTTTGTGGACAGCCAGTTATGAACAAATTGCTATTATTATTCTGGAAGTATATTGAGATAAATATGGTCACATTGTGATATTTCTGTTCGACTGACTTACAGATAAATATCATTCCACGGAATCATCATGGAGGAAATATTTCTGAATAGACTGTCTATATTTGCAAATAATATTAAAGACTTATCTGTTAATGCTCTCAGTTTGTGCTCATTCAGTTCATGGAATGACAATCAGCTAGAACAAGCTAGAATTACAATTTCGAAATTAACATCCATACTTCATAGATTTAACACCGAACTATATCAATACTTTAATAAGTCTGTCTGTCCAAATGCCGATGAAGTGTCAACTCTGACTTCCAAACAATTAGAAGGAGAAGAAGCATTAGCTGAACTCAACGCTCGAGTACAAGCCAGCAAGGATCTTCAACCATCAGCTTCGAACTTTAGCAGCACTAGAGGCAAACTACCGGAATTACATTTACCCTCATTTAAAGGAGACGTTTTGGAATGGTACCAATTTTGGGATCAGTTCAGTTCGAACATTGATCAACGAAACCTTCGCGATGTTGACAAGCTTTTATACCTGAAAGCTTCTCTTAAGGGAGAAGCAAAGATGGTGATCGACGGTTTGGAGACAACAAATGAGAATTATAAGATTGCTGTGACAACTTTAAAGGAAAGGTTTGGAAAGGGAGTTCAAATCATTGATGCTCATTACTCCACGCTATACAAATTGAAGAGGGCTGAAAAATCGGAAGATTCCAGGAAGACATTAGATGAGATCGAGAGACATCTCAGAGTACTGCGGTCACTGGGAGAAAACACGGATCACAATCATCTGCGATTTTTGATAATGGAGAAGTTTCCTGAGGACATAATTTATGAAATGAAAATGAAGATGACTACGGACACTATAGAAGAGATGAGAAAGCAGCTTAATGTAATTATTTCAGCGAGAGAGGATGCAAAAAGAGCATTTAAAACAACAGTTGAGGAAATTAATTACACAGCTGAAACATTACATATAAGAGACTATAGCTCAAAGAAATTCATCAAAAGCTCCAGATTCAACAGAAATGGAAATAAAGGACCACAGAAATACAGGCCTAGCACCTCTACATTTAACAACACATCTATACCAAAAAAGAGGCAACACCAGCCGAAAATGGAGACTACTCATAGAACTTATAACAAGAGAATGAAGTTGTCTTGTGTATTCTGTAATGAAGCTCACTATAATGATAAATGTACAAATTTCAAGACTATGGCTGAAAGGAAATCTAAGTTGCAAGACCGATGCTACAATTGTTTTCTATTGGGTCACCGAGCAAAATTTTGCCAAAGGAAAGTAACTTGCCCACGCTGTGGTAAACATGGCCACCACAATAGGGCACTGTGCCCGAGAAATTTCCATAATAGTGAGGGATCTACAAAAGCACTACATGTCAGCAGTAAGAGTTCCACAGTTTTACAGACTGCAGTCGTTAAAGTGACAGGACAATATGGAACCTCCAAGAAGTGTCGTCTTCTATTAGATTCTGGAAGCCAACGTAGCTATGTCACCCAGAAGATTGCAAAGGAGTTGAATTTAAGAATTGAAGAAGAAAATCACCTATTTGTTTTCACATTTGGATCCGAGAAGCCACAGGAACTGGATAGTCCACTGGTAAAATTGAATATTGGAACAAAGACCAACAAGATTAAAACATTGTTTGCCAATGTTGTGACTTCAATAACTCACGGAATTTCTTATCCAGAACAAGAACTTGTGGAGTGGAATGATAAGGAGAGGTACATACTTGCCGATGATGGCTCATTATCAGACTATGTCGACATTTTAGTTGGAAACGATTATTACTATTCTTTCATGTCTACAGAAAAGATACAGATCCAAGAAAACTTATACCTAGTAGACTCAGAGTTAGGGTGGATTCTTTCCGGCAAGATTGAAAACAAATCCAACGATGAATTGTCAGTTCTGACATATTTTCAATCATCTTGTGAATCCAAATTGAACGAACCAGACCCACCTTTAGATAACGGTAACGTGAAGCGTTTATGGGACCTTGAATCTATTGGGATTAATGATTCTCCTAAGATTAACCGAGATGAAGAAGCGATCAAACATTTTAACGAAAATACGAAATTCATACAAAACAGGTACAACGTAAGCTGGCCATGGCATGAATACCCACCACATCACCTACAAACTAACTTTGGGTTAGCTTATGGACGGCTAATCAATTTACTGAAAAGATTGGATTCGAACTGTCCTAAAGATTTATCAGCTTACAGTCAAACAATAAATGACCAACTAAATAAGGGTGTAATCGAAAAGGTACCTGAAGATAAAGTTAATCACCCTATTCATTACTTACCCCACCATGGCGTTTCAACACCTGGAAAGGCACTCCGAATAGTATATGATGCTTCGGCAAAAACAAAGAATTCAAAAAGCCTAAATGAATGCTTATATCGCGGACCCATCATGCTGGAAGATTTAACAGGACTTTTAATCAAATTTAGATGTCATACGGTGGGATTAACAGCCGACGTGGAAAAGGCTTTCTTACAGATAGGACTTAACGAGAAGGATAGGGATGTCACCCGATTTTTATGGCTAAAAGATACAACTAAACCGGCTGCTGAGGATAACCTTTTACATTTAAGGTTCACACGTGTACCCTTCGGGATCATTTCTAGTCCATTTTTATTAAATGCTACCATTAAACACCATCTGCAAAAATCTGGGAGCGAAAATGTAAGAAAACTAATGAATGACATATATGTGGACAATGTTCTTACAGGCTCAAGTACTGTTCAGGAAGCTATGGACTTGTATAGAGAAAACAAAGCAGCGTTTCAAGAGATCTCTATGAACTTGCGCGAATGGAGTTCCAACTCGAGAGAATTTATGCAGGCTATTCCAGACGCTTGTAATAACGACGTTGTAAAAGTTCTTGGATTGGATTGGAATATTAAAAGAGACACTCTTCGTTTAAGGTTCACGAATGAAGGCTTAGATTTAAACACCAAAAGAGGCGTCTTAAAAGTAATTGCGTCAGTATACGACCCTTGTGGTTATGCTGTACCACATATTCTGGCAGCTAAACTCTTCCTACAAGAGCTCTGGGAAAATAAGATCAAATGGGATACGCCCTTACCAAAGGAACTGACTGACAAGTGGATAGATATTCGAAAAGAATTAGATGACATTAGAAATATATCAGTTAACAGGTGCTACATGAAAAATGAAAATAAAGACCACTACGAATTACATTGTTTTACGGATTCGTCACTTAAAGCATTTGCAGCTTCTATCTTCTTGGTGAACGGATCAAACAGATGTTTCATAATAGGTAAATCACGATTAGTACCAATAAAAGACAAAGACAATCTGAAAATACCTCGACTAGAACTGCTGGGTGTCCTTATAGGCAGCAGACTTATGAAGTTTGTTCTCAGATTTCTTCAACTAGATATAAAAAAGCAAACATTATGGACCGATAGTCAAATCGTAATAGACTGGTGTAAGTCTGACAAGTTGCTCCCGCCCTTTATAGCAAAAAGAATCGAAGAAATCAAGAAGAACCAGAAGTTGGACATAAGATATGTACCATCAGAGCTTAATCCAGCGGATCTTGGAACAAGGCCTACCTCCTCGAAGGAGGATAAGACAAAATGGCTTGAAGGCCCACAGTTTCTTTGTGAAAGCCATGATACATGGCCGACTAAACTTCACAATGAAGAGACTCATTCCTTTTCGACGGGGGAGGGTCTAACGAACAAACCTCAAAAGGAACTTTCAAATCAAACTACAGGGCTAGACAAAGCAAGACTGGATATGACAAACAGTTTTACTGACAAGGACGTGATCATGAATCCTGTTGCATCAAAAAGCACGGACCATACGAACATGAACTCTACTGTTGAAGAAATAAGAAATTTGCAATTGCAATCATTTCCAGACGAAGTCCAGTGTAAGAAGACTCATCTAACCAGAAATCTTGGGTTATTTATTGACGTCGATGGATTACTTAGGTGTGGTGGTCGACTGACTCACTCAGAATTATCGTACGATGCAAAACATCCGATTCTGTTACCGAAAGATTGCAAATTTACAGCAAATATAATAAAGGAAGCTCATGAAAAACATTATCATGATGGTGTAACACACACTTTAAACATCGTTCGACAACAATACTGGATACCTCAGGGAAGAGCACAAGTTCAGAAGGTGATAGGTAAATGCTCACAATGCGTAAAACATGGTGGTGGACCGTACACATTGCCTGATACTCCTGCTCTACCAGCAGAAAGAGTGAAGTATACATCATCGTTTGCGTATGTAGGTGTAGACTACTTTGGCCCAATGCTTGTAACTTTCGATGATGGCAAAAAGAATAGAATAATAGAATAGAAAGAAATACCTACTGCAACACCTTAACGCTCGCTTCCCGCGAGGATAGATCCTCCGAAGTGGACCAGTGCCGTAGCCTGCACGTTCTTCAGACCTCACACCGCTACATTTTTTTTGTGGGGTTATGAAAAGGAGAAATTATGTTCCACCGATTGCTCTACTGCGGTCGAAATATATCCTAGATAACCTACGATGATTCGAAATACAACACAGGCCCTATTTGTTGAACCCTGTAAAAAAATATTTGTTGATTGATTTTTGGCATCAGTAAAACCCATTAAAAAAGTTAACATCTGTAGTTTTATTAATTTATATTTGTTTGGTTCCGTACCTCAAAAGGACGAAACGGAACCCTTGTACTATATAATAGAGCTGCAAATACACATACATGGTATCGGTTGTAATATTCGTCCTTACTTGTATGAAAGAGGTCTCGTAATATATCGCGTCGCGGTGTTTGGTCCGACTGTAATACTAGGAAATCCAACTTAACACTCGGAAACGGTAAAGATAAGTTTGTGTTTCAGCCGCACTTGTCCGTTCTGTTAGAGCCGCAGGGTACTTAATTGCGTAACTATTTTGACACTCGTTATCAGATTAAAATGAAAATGCCAGTTTTTGTACGACTGTGAAGGCTACCAGCTACGTAGCTGTTTAGCCTACACTGAACACGATGGCGATTGCGAGCGCGTTAGACAATAAGCATGCTGTTTTTGGTTAGTTAGTATCCGTTCATTAAGTAAATAAATGTGTTATGTACTGAATCCTTGATGCGCGAGCGTGAATTAATTTTGTATTGGGCTGGTTTTTTAATTTTGGCTATATTCATTCCTACCTATATCCACATTCTCAACAAATGTATTGTCACCCTAATGAAAGAGACAGCGAACAACAGTGACGTCATTCAAGGTCGAATATTTGGTCTTCAATTTTTATCGCCGTGCAAGCTCCATTATGGATACAAGCTTCTTGGAGTGGATCGTGTCGTTATTTGAATTTTAGTTTCTGTACTTAATGTTGTTTGGTGGATAAAAAAGATAGTGAGTTATACAACAAATTAATGTGACAGTGCCCAGCAAATGAAGAATTCATGTGAAAACGCGTATTCCCTCTGTTTGTGACCCCCAAGTATCCGCCGGCTGCTGTTCGCCGTAAAGTACACTATCGCTTTACGCAAGGCATGAACAGCTGACAGGACGTGACTAGGAGAGACAGACTGACAACTCTGACGGTGACAGGACTTTAATATACAGAAATTTACAAAACACATCAGACGTGGCTGTATGGAGTCAGCTCAGATGAATTAAATAAAAAAAAAGTAAAAAAAAAAAACAACCACATACAGAGACAGTTGGCTTGGTTGTGGTCTTAGTAGTCTGTGGTTGTGGTCTTGTGGTTGACTTCTGGCGAAATTTTGAACCATTTGGTAACCTTATAATTGTTGATATTCAACAAGCAGTGGCAGTTTCGCACCACCCATTTGACAAACACCTGGTCAAACAAAGCGTTCATGGTTCAAGCAGTGACAGTGTAGCAAAACTTCGTGGCCGCACGACGTTATTATAATAACCTCACATATGGCTGATTCAGTAAATATGTCATTAGGTAAGTTCTATTTTGAGATTGCTTAAGATAATTAACTTTAAAAATAACTTGCCCCGCGTAATTAACTACCCAGCGTTGATTTACCGTCAATTCACGCCGCACTTGTCTGGCAGGAGTGACATGGTTGGTACATTTCGGTAAAAGTACGAATGTTGAGTTAGGATCGCATAAAACAATTTACTACTTATCTTGAAAATACCAGGAAAGCCAAATAGTTGTACTTCGGACAACAAATGAATGTGGATGGAATGATCGAAAGCAGAAAGTTTGACATCGGGACTTTGTTCGGACTAGTTATAAGAAAACATACTAAAAGTCCTCGCCCCTCTGGGGCGAACCCTATGATGGGGTGCCCACATAAGGTCCCGTTTTTTTGTTGGTATCTCGAAAATGATGCGTCATATAAAATTTTGTTATGTTACACACTGAAAGCTGATAAAATTTACTACAACTTGATATAAGTACTCTTTACATATTCCCAATTTTTGTCTAGATATTTAAAAAAAAATCCAAAACCTAAAGTTATGCCAATATCGAAATTATAACAAACACTTTCTTTTGCATGGGCTTAAAAGATAAAAGATAGCTTTTCTCAGCCTGGTAAATAAATAAATCAGATAAATCAAAAAATAAGTAACTATAGGTAACCCATCCCACCAAAAACATAAATGTGACAAAGAGATCCAAGTTCAATAGTGAACAAGAGGTGAAACCTAAACAGATGCCAAGTTTAATTCAAGAGGCTTTCCATTTTAGTTGTATACCACATGGCTAGTTTTAATAGTTTTAATAGTATTTAATCGCTAGTGCAAGCTTTTTATTAATTATATTTACAATAAATTTAAATTGATGACTATTTGATAAACAAAATAAAATAATACTTTTAAATGATATACAGGGCACACACATACACATACTTTTTTTTCATTAGCCCATTATAGTGCCTATTGCTGGGCAAAGACCTCTCCTCTTCCACAAGTCCTGGTCTATAGATACTTACTGAAAATCAAAGAACTTACACTAGAGTCGGAACAAGATGTACCAAGAAATGTCGGGGCCCTGATTATTTGACCTTGAAAATGAATAAAAAAAAAAAGTGACAAGGACGATAGGTAAGTGCGGTACTGTCTCTTTCTGGCTATCATAGGACAAACAGGACCACAAGGGCTTTTTAACCAACTTAAAAAAAAGGAGGTTCACAGTTTGACCCGTATGGCATTGACCTGAAATTTGGTATGGACATGTAAGTTGGATATGGATGGAATACAGACAACAATAAGTACCTACAAGTATGTACATTCGACAAAAAAGCTTGTATTAAAAATATTTTTTAAAGAAAAAATCATTTTCAAGTTTTTTCTTTTTGTATGTCTATGTCAATAACATTACGTCGTAATCGTAATTTAGTAAAATAAAACTTCCTGATATTAAAGCCTTTAAATCCAACCATATTCGAACATTCAAAATTGGTTCAGCAGTTTTCACATTATAACCGAACTTACATTCATACATCTGAGTAGTCATAGGTTACAAAAACACACGTAATCCAAATAAATTTACATTTATTGTTATTATACATTGCTAAATAAAATAATATTATGTGGTTTTTGTCTTGTTGTGACCCGTCTTCCCAGATGTTTAAACGTGGTCACCTCTATTCACAGATGCACACAAATGTATAAAACAACTACCTCACAGGAGCGAGTTGCCAACTTCTAAAAAGTTTACCCCTGAGCTCAAGTCAAATACCTACGTCATTAATTATTATATTCATATTTTGCTAATAAGAAGCTTGTCAACCTTTGCTGATACCATTTTAGCTACTTTTCTTTTTTAATTATTAACAACAAGATTGGTTTGCACTGGAATGCCAATTACCAAACTCCTACAATCCACAAATATTGTTACAATATTTTATGCTAGTCACACAAACACCTTATTTCATTATTCAACATCCATGCACCGCTCAAGACCGTTTACATTAGATCCCACGAGTGTCCGTGGATAACTCACACCGTGAAGCAGATGATGCGCCTGCGCAACGAGGCCCACGCTAGGTATCGCAAGACTGGCGCACCTGCTCATAAGAAATATTACAAGGATCTTAAGCATATCGTTGTTTCAGCCATACACAGTGAAAAGCGTGCGTATTTCAAACAAAAAATTAATTGTAATATTAATAATCCTAAAACTTTGTGGAAGAATCTTAAAAAAAACGTTATTTCTGATAGTCACCCAGTAAATGAACTACCTATGCATTTTAATGATCCTGATAAAATCAATAAACATTTTCTTGACCTGCCTGGTAACGATTGCTTGTCAATAAGTGACCTGACGTTTTACGAATTTTATCGTCATAGCCAGGCCACATTTAGTTTTAAACAAGTAACAGAATCACATGTTTTCAAAATTATAAAAACTTTTAAATCAAATTCTCAGGGAATAGGTGACATTTCCTTAGACATGTTAGTGCTTACGCTGCCTCGCACCTTGAAAGTTATCACGGCTATAGTGAATATATCTTTGGCAACCAACTCTTTTCCAGACTGCTGGAAGACTGCCTTGGTACAGCCTATTCCAAAAATACCGCATCCCGTAAATATGAAGGATCTTCGCCCGATAAGTTTACTGCCTTGTTTGTCGAAAGTTTTAGAAAAAATTGCTTGTGAACAAATGTCAAACTATTTGGAGCTAAATAGTATCCTTCCAGCTGTACAATCTGGTTTTCGCAAAGGTCGAGGTACCACCACCGCTTTATTAGACGTAACAGACAATATTCTAGCGGCACAGGATAAGGGACAAGGCACGATTCTTACTTTACTCGATTTTTCAAGGGCTTTCGACACCATAAATATTTCTCTACTGCTGTCAAAATTATCGTACTACGGGTTTGACAGCGGTACTGTAAACTGGTTTGCAAGCTACCTGGGTAATCGCCGACAACAGGTTGAGCTTTGTGTATCGGGTGGTGAACATATAAGGTCTGAGCTATGCTCGGTGCCTCGGGGTACTCCACAGGGGTCCATTTTGGCGCCAATATTGTTTGTCATTTACACCAGTGACATCACGCAGGTAATAAGAAACTGCAACTACCACATATATGCGGATGACCTACAAGTATACATTTCTTGTAATGGTGGCAACGCATGTTCACAGGTCCACAAGCTAAATGAGGATCTCGAGGCAATCAACACTTGGTCCCACCATAATTCCCTGGTCTTAAATCCTAATAAATCAAAATACCTAATTTTAGGTTCAAAACAACAGATAGATAAATTGACAAAGGCTGAAATTAAGGTACACATTGACGGCGAGCCCCTAGAACGTGTGCTCGAGGCTCGCAACCTGGGGTTGCTCGTGGACGAGGAGTTGCGGTTTGAATCGCACTTGCTTGACACTGTGCGTAGCTGTTTTTATAGGCTTAGGTTATTGTATAGGATTCGAGAGTTCCTGGATGTTGAGCTTAGGATTAGACTCTGCGACAGTCTGGTGCTGTCGAGGTTGAACTACGGGGACATCGTGTATGGGCCGCGCCTTCTGGCGCGTACACAGCGAGTAATTCAGCGTGTTCAAAACGCCTGTGCGCGTTTTTGCTTTGTTATTCCACCTCGCGCTCATGTGTCTCCGTATATCAACCAAAACCGCATTCTAAATATGTCAACGCGCCGAAAATTGCACCTAGCCACTCTTATGTTTGGCATTGTTAACCAGCAGCTGCCCTCGTACCTTTACGGTAAGCTCAGTTGGTCGCGGAACGCCAGGTCTGCAGAAGTCCGGCCGGAGAGGTTCCTCCAGCTTAATTACCATCCGCACCATTCTGCTGCTTTTCGCGGTAGTTTCCGCTACGCGGCCACGAAGTGCTGGAACAATCTGCCTCCGCCAATCCGAGCGCTAAAATCGAAATGCAATTTTAAAATTAAATGTAAAAATTACTTTCTGACACTTCAACAATAAACCTGTTTCTTTTTTGCCACTATTTGTGATATCGCACGTATAATATGTGTCTGCTTACCTTGCTTGTGTGCCGAGTGGCTTTCTCTTCCACTGTAGTTCCACTGTTACTTCCATCGCTTTGGTTGAACGCAGGCGATAGCCATAAACTGCACTTTGTTTAAAAAAAGTTATTGCCAATAATGTTAGTGTAAGTTAGTGGGGACTATCAATCATTATAGTGTCCCATTCTATAGATGCACTAATTGCTCGTTCAGATTTTTGTTGTTTTAGAATGTCGGTAGGTAGGCACTTATCGCGAACGCACTTAATGACGTTCCGTGCTGTTCCCGCCTAGTTGCTAACCATAAGAATGTTTTATTCTTATGTTTTATCTTTGTAATTATTGTTAATTTTTGCTTCCTTTGTCGCTCGGCGGGGGTTGTTGTGATATAATTGTTGCAATATCAAGACAATTGAAATTGTTAATAGTTCACTGCAATGACCACAATAATTATCTGGCCTGACTTATTTCGGTTTTAACTGTTAAAATACGGTTGAATTGATCAAGTGTTGCCATACATATTTCCTGTATTTGTTATTTTTTGTACCTAAACTGTTTCCCGCTGGCGTTCGTGTCGTCACGGTTTGAGTTTGTGTTTGTGTATGTTTGTGTATGCACTTTGTGTCTAGTTTTAGGTTAAAATGGGCTCTGCAGAAAAACAGCGTTGCGGCTTGCCGCAACATTATGCTGAGTGGGGCCCATTTCACATCGTTCGGTGCAAACATATTGTATTGTTAAATAATATAGCTATGTGTTCCATTGTATTCTATTCCTTTAAATGTACTGTTTCATCTTTCTGTTTGTGTCGAATGTATGTGAATAAATGTCTCTCTCTCTCTCTCTCTCTCACAAAGAAGTATAGAAAGAGATAGACCCGCACTCGGTGACATCCCTTTTACACTTCTTTTAATTTCAAGTTTATGTATGACCACATGATTATACATAAACTCATGGTCGTAAACTCATGGTCATGGTTAGTGTTAGAGAGATGTTATTCCAGTTGTACGAAGTACTTGCTGTTTCCATGCTGAAAATAAAACACATGATGGTGTGTTTGCTTACAAAGGATGCTTTTTTCTCACTTTATAACACAATTTTATGCCTTGTCGGTCGACCAAGCTGAGATTGACGCATAATTAGTGCTGTTTTGGTTCGGACGGTTTTAGTTACGTCAATGTCTATTACACCGGGAATATCTATGTGTGTCAGTCTCTGTTAGTAAGCATGAAAATATTATATTTCAGATGACATAATAAGAGCTGGCAGATCCCGCGGTAGGGGTGGTACAGGTGTACGCGGACGTGGGCGCGGCGGCGGAGCAGGGCGCGGGCGCGGGCGGGGTGTTCGTCGCGGGCGCTCCCAGACGCGCATTAACACCCCGGATCCACAGACAGGCCGGGCAGGGTCGCGTGCCCGCTCTCGTTCACGCTCGCGGTCCCAGGTGCGCGCGCGCGGGCGAGGGGGGCGCGGGGGCCGCGCGCCGTCCCGCGGCCGCTCCCGCTCTCGCTCGCGCCACAGTCAGCTGCGCCGCTCCGCTTCTCGCACGCGGTCCACATCTCGGCCACGATCACAGCTCGGAGGACAGACGCCAGTACACAATCCATTATTCCGAGGTACATTTCGTATATTTGCTACAATTTTGTCCTCCCAAAAACAATTAAACATAAGTATGGTAATTTTAACGACTACTTGGGAAAATGTATTAATAATAATTGCATTAATTACTTAGTTAGAAATTGGTGTAACCATTTTTGTCATTCTAGCAGGAGGTCCGCAAGCTCGCCGCTCCCGCTCCATACCGAATGCTCGAGGCGACGTCCGCAGCAGGCTCGGCGTCACCACCCGCAGGGGGCTAGCTGTCGACGTCGGCAAACCTCTGGCGCTTGCCAAGAGGGGTATTTCAAAGCGTGGTCGAGGCCTAAGTACTCGCAATAGATATAGTATGGTGGGACTGAGATCTGATCAAATCCTGAAAGAGCAACGACAGAATTTGTTATTTCAAAATAATGTCATTAGATCTCAAACTTTTACGCGGTCGAGGAACAATTCAATTTCTAGGAATAGCTCACGCTCTAGGAATAACTCGCGCTCTAGGAATAACTCTCGGTCTAGGAATAATTCACTTTCGAGAAACAATTCATTCAGCTCGCCAACGCAGCTTACCGTCAGTGTAGCTAACGACTTAGCTAAACGACGTCGTCGGAATAGCAGCGGTAATACTAGCTATTTAAATGAACAAAGCCTTGTCCAGTTAACTAATCAATTAGGCGGCTACAAAAAACGCGGAGGCCCAGGAAGCGTCAACTCCGTGGGGTCGTCGGGTCGGTCAAACAGGTCCGCCAGGTCCAACAAGTCCGCCGCCAGTGGGCGGGCGGCGCGCGCGCGCGGTCGCGGTCGTGGGCGGACGCGCGGTCGCGGCGTCAGCGGTAGATTTTCTGTCAAACCAGTTCTAAATCCTAAGCTACAAAAAGAAATAGCAGCTATTCAAGGGAAAGCTTCGATCGCGAACCAGACCACTGCCGGCGAGACGCCGGCCGGCATCCACTGCACGCCCACACCCGCGAGTACTACTCAAACTTTGCATCAAAGATTTGCTAGTTCATAAGCTTTGTGCATTTATTTTATTATTATTTCCATTAACAGTTATAATAATGTCTACAACATGGCAAACATACATTAAAATAGTGGCGGACTGTCCTTGACTAAACTTACAGTGCGAATCATCTAAAGGGCCCGATATACGGTAAGATCGATCGTACCTATGAGAATATGGGGCCCTTAAGCCAGCAATGCCACTAACAACATATAATGATTTTTTTCGTTTTGACAACTGTTAATATTTATTAAACTTAGTCTGGAATTCTGGATCCTTATTACTACTTCACTAACGGTGTATAAATTTGAGTCTACACCAAGTACTTAGCTTGGAAGAATTAACCACTGGAAGCGCAACACCAGAAAAAAATATTGAAATTTACTTCCACCAGTATTGGCGGGGTCGGGGTATAAGATAATTCCGATCGAATCCGAATTTCCTAATAGAGAATAGTAGGTAACTGCTCAATTACTGCTGTCTCTTTCATTTATTCGGGTATTCCACGCTGGCCACTAGTACTACTACAAACAAATATATACATATATCATATATGGATTGTTTAGCTATAATACTTGTAAAAAGGTTTAGTTACGTATTATAAAACTGAACTGTTTTTGAAGAAAACAATGCAGTAATTCAAACATGGTACAAACAACGAAACAGCGGGTACAAAGGATGACCATCAAAACCTATATATATTACATTGTGCATGAAGGGCGGTAAGAAGGGTATTACTAACGAAAGTCTATTAGAAGGCCGACGCCGAAGGCTGAGGGCTTTTAATGACTTGAGGTTGTAATACCTTTACTGCCCACTGCCACGTGTATCACGATACACACAATGTTTTTCATCACATTTGCGATTAAATAAATACATACAACAAAAGGCAAAAAATCTATTTATTAAAAGTTTGGTCTTCACATACAGAAGACATATTTTACTAAGTACAGGCAGTACCTCCATAAATATTAGATTAAGTATATACGATTATAAATATAAACTCAGCAGTCGGCATCAAATAATAGTTTTGAGATTGTCAACTTTTTTCAATGGAGACTTCAGACTTCCAGTATTTCCACAGATAATGATAAAAAACGCGTTTAGAAGCTGGAAAGACGAAAGCCCATCCATACAGCCAGTTTTTATCGTTTCAAAATAAAATTCACTGAAATAATTGCAAAGTAAACTCAAATAGTTTTAAAACACAATAATAACGTTTAAATTAAGTAATACTTATTTGTAGAAAACATAAAAAACCATGTTTCATTTAAAACCTCCTTAGTGTGGAATGACATATTATACCTACTTACCTACGAGTGAACGCCATATTTTTTTAAACTAAACTCATTACTCCCTTGGGAAAATTACAAATTACCTGTTACTCCCGTAGGAATAATTTAGGCCGTTGTCCTTCAGTATGCCTGCGTACAATACGACGCTTTACGAGCAAGTGTGATGAAAAGTATATTTAGAAACAGGCTGTTGCCCACGACTTCATCCGCGTAGATTGCGGTTATCGCTATCCAGCGGGAACTAAACAATTTTCCGAAATAAAAAGTAGCCTATGTTATTTCTCAATATTCAAGCTATCGTCTTACCACATTTCATCTAAATTGGTGCGGCGGTTTTTCCGTGAAGAGGTAACAAACAGACAGCGTTACTTTCGCATTTATAATATTAGTTAGGATTATCCCCATGGTACGTTTTACGATTTTCGATAGTTACAAAGCTTTTTGATTTTTCACGCAACTTCGAATTTAAACAAGTTTTTGGCCGTAACGACTGAAATAATCAGGATAGATGATCAGTTTTTGTCTAGACTAGTTCCTAGAGGGAGGGGTAGAGGCGCGAAAGATAGAGTTACGCGTTCCGTGGTTGATTTTGTCTAAGCTACTCTAGTAGGTACACTGTAATTTCAATAATTTCTTTATGAAATACATTCTCAGAGTGAAATAAAACGGGCCACTCAGGTATGTAACGTTTTATTTCACTATGATTTAGTCTCACGGTAGTTTCATTTTAAAAATACATTCTCATTTTATTTTCGGGTGAAAATAGTTTCCACGCGGTACCCAGTGCGGAGTGCTCCTTTTGAGAGGTATGTGCCCAGCAGTGAAACGCAAATATTGTCATCATTACCGATTACTATTTTAATGTAAATGGTTTGTCTCCGCCGCACTCAAATATGTGAATTACCTACCTGGTACTACATATAATTAAACCTGAACTAGCTCCATTAGAAAATGCTTAAAATAGGATTAACTAACAAACCACTCTATGGGTACGACATTATGACTTATTTTAGAAAATCTCTTTTTTTATTACTTGCTTAGAACCACACAGACGACATTCGTGTTTTGTCTGCTGCTTAACATTGTGATATTTTTTGTTTCAAATGCTTAATGTTTTTTATTTTAACCCTTAAATTTATAATATTACTTTAAGTACAATGTATTTTGTAAGATTAAGAAGTAAATAAATACGAATGATATAGACACTCATGTAAAATAATAGTGTACCTAAGCTATGTATCCCTGCCTCACCAATCGGTGGGCGTCAAAATATATTCGTCTATGGGACTGATTTAAACTGACTGATTTCCCTTAGTTGTTTGCACCTCGTAACCTTATTAAGCGCGTTCAAGCAAAAATTTACGAAATTTCATGTTATTCTGTATCTAGTCACTGGAATTTTACCCTTCGGCTGAAAATGTACAACAAACAAAATGTAAAATGCAACTGGGAAAATGTACGCTAAGTACGTACACAGAACGTAGTATACATTTTCAAATGGTTTATTAAACCAAATTTTTCAAACTCGGATATACTATAGTACGGTCTCTCCTCAACATTTTCGTTGTTTTAAAATAGCCATTATTGCAAAATGTTAGCATAGATTTAACTTTTTTTTTTTTTTTTCTATAAGTCGATAATAAGGAGGGATGGAATGGGTAAGTAACTAGTCTCTCATCAAAAGTTAACCTGTACCTAATTCTTCGTGCTGAACTTACATAAAAATATGTTAGCGCGTTTCATTTCAATAATTTATTATACCTACTACCTAAAAAACAAATAGGCGCCACTAAGTATTTTGATCGTTACGTGAAAATTATAATAAACAGTTTTTTTTTACTACAGTAATACAAGGCTTTTGTTTTTATATAGGCTATTTAAATCATTTAATTAAGTAGTCAATTGCTTCACTTGTTTCAATATACTTACTGTATAAAATCATTTTTATAAATAACAAAGTTTGGTAGCGTTTATCTTGGTTTCGGTGTAGTTTCGGTGACTCGTGAAGATAAACTGAAACAGTATATATATTGGTAAAAACGGTCGCTGTCAACACGATGAGACATATTAAGTATATACAACACGGAAAAGTGAAGAGCTACTGATCGAAGGTCATTCACATATTAGTTTGTTCCATCCGTAATCTCTCGTAGTGTTTAGGTAGCGCTTTATAGCACGACCAGACTTTCATTTTATTTGTTATTGTTATTTTGGTACTTATATTATACCTATTTTATCATGAAGATTACCTACTTAAAAAAATGGGCTCATCACAAATCTGTTAGTAAAGTAACTGTCAACTGCTACTTATATGCTACGAGATGAAGATTACCGATGTGTATTATTTATTAATTATTATATTAACTAATAATTTGCGGTATTAACTGACTATTGAAGACTGAGCAAAGAGTTGCTTTCGTACGTTTGTTAACAATCTCATGGGTACAATACAAACTTTATGCATACATTTCCAAAACTGTGTTTCTCACAGTGATCGGTTACGCGTTTTCGATGTACACGCGCGCGGATATGGAAGTAATAAAACGAATCTTAATTTAATTGACTTGATTAGTTGTTATCGCATCAGATAAACTCTGTGGGTAGTGTGAGCGTTAAGAATAGACTTCAAGTTCGGGTAATTCGTATTGACATATTTTTCTTGTACATGAGAAGCGTGAAGTATTTCTAAAATCCGAATCATATTTATTTTAAATGCTCACAAACTGTATAATCTTAAAACAAAAATATCGTAAACCATAAAATCGTCTAACATTATGCTTCTGTCATGTTGATAAAACAACTGTACGAATTATATTTTATAGAAAACAAAACTGACTTCTGTTTATTGTTCGCACTTGTGAGTTACAGGTCTTATTAATCTCAATTAATTCATAATTATAATAGAAGTTGGTTTTGTGTAATTTAGCGAGTATGCTATAAAATAAAAACTATTTTTTTATGATGATGGATCGCAAAACACTCAGTGAGTTGATATAATTGTTTTGCTATAGATTGATTATTGTGTAATGCGTTTCATATTAAATATAGTTATTTGAAACAAAACTCTTTTTTTACCAAGAGTGAGGTTTAACCGTGTTGCAACCTTTTCACAATAAATGTTATAGGTATGAAGCCAAAAAGTTATCCGAACCGCTACTCACCTAAAATAAATCATTCGCCTACCTGCCGACTACTTAGGTCGATGTATACAGGATGCCCCATTAACAATCGATAAAACTCGAGAGGAACATTATCATGATACTCTGGACTTAATCGCGTAAAAACATATATTTAAATTTGAATTTAAATACTTCGACGATTCAATACTCAAGAGGAATACACCCTTTCTGAAAAAAAAAACAACTCTACTAGTAGGTATTGTCAAACCAGCAGAGGTTGATCACCTCCACTTGCTCTATCAGCCCTCTGGTTATCGTTGGTGGCTGGGACGCCTGTATAAATGACAATGCATTTCAGTAGGACGCTTATGACAATGCATCATTAGAGCGGAAATTTATACCTATGTACCTACATATAAATTACCTCTCATATTTACATGCATGCGGCGTTTCCTGTACTTGGATATTATCACTGGAAGTGTAAATATATCGACGGTACGACTCAACCTCGTATAGGTATAAACTTTGACTAAATTCCAATTATTCCAATTTCGTCAAAAGTTTATATACGAGGTCGAGTCAGAGTACCGTTCGATATTCAACGTCTTTGTGTCTAACGCATAGCTCTTAACTTTTGCAATACAATTAGGATAGTTGAGTTGTCCACGTAGATAATAAATAATTACGGTGTCTTAGAATTTGTTTCTGTGTTTATAAATAAAACCTCAATTGAATTGAACACAAGTCTTTACTTTGGATTATTGATAGTTTATAATGCTTGATAATCTTATATGAGCAAGCGTACATAATGTATTTATATCTAGTATATCAATCAACGAACCGCCACAGATAAGCATAAGGAATTAAGGCAGTGTTCTGAAACATCTCCTTCTTTTTTTAAACTAGTCCTACTGATAAAGTACATAGTCTTGCAGTCTTCTGGGCTGTAGCCGCAGTCGCTGCCCTCTGCGTGGAGCTTCTTGCACTTGCACTGGTGACTGTAGTACATTGGGACTGTGTACTACCTCAAAACCTGGCCCTGGGACACCTGAAAGATCTGAAAAGGAAGACTCAGCATGTGGCTCATCTGGCGCCACTCTTCTATTCGGAACAGGCGCTGCCTGTGTTATATTGCCTGAGAATGGCTTGATGTGCACTCTGTTGCGTCTATATAGTTTATCATTCACCTTGACTGTAAACGAGCGCTCATTGTGCACATGGACAACTTTTCCAAAACTCCATTTCTTATTTAATTCTGGTTGCAATTGTACTACTACATTTTCACCCAATGTAAGTTTAGGCAGGCCCTTGCTTCTATTATCATAACATTCTTTAACCTTTTCTTTTCTTTCTTTAATTAAAACTGGTACCTTATGTACCACTTTTGGTTTCAAATGATGTAATACACAAGGCAGACCTGTTCTTGTTCGTCTGGAAAAAAGCTTTTGTACTGGGCTGACCTTGTCTGCTTCTATAGGTATATTTCTATGATGCAGTAAACTGTACCATAGATCTTGTTTAGTCTCTATGCTTGCAACCACAAGCCTCCTTGCCACCTTCACTGTCGCCTCTGCTTTTCCATTAGAGCTGGGAAAATGTGGAGAAGAAGTAACATGTTCAAAGTTCCAATCTTGCGCAAACCTCTTAAATTCTTCATTAACAAAATTAGTAGCGTTGTCTGAGCATACCTTCTGTGGTGCTCCATGGCGCGAAAAATTTTTTTTACATATATGAATTACTTCTCTAGTAGTCAAGGAACTCAGCGGATCTAATTCGAAAAAATCAGAGTAATGATCAACTGTGATTAAGAACTTTAAATTATTGACTGAAAATACATCCATTGATATGTATTGGAATGGGTAGATAGGTATTTCATGACTCTTTAAAGATTGTCTCTCCTGGGAGACTGCATTCTGTGCACAAAATTTACATTTTCCCACATACTCCTTAATATCTATAGTCATACCAGGCCAAAATATGTTTTCTCTGGCTAGACGGAGTGTAGCAGATATTCCATTGTGGCTGACATGAACTTTTTCTGTCATTACTTTTCTTAGTCTTGCTGGAATGAGTAACTGATCATTTCTGAATATCAGACCATCCTTTGTTGACAGCTCATGGCTGAATTTAAACAAAGTTCTAAGCTCAATAGGCCAGTCAGATATGTATCTTGGAAATCCATTTATAATGTAGCCAATAATAATCTGCAAGTTGTGATCTTTTTCGGTCTCTTCTTTAATTTCCATTATAAGTTTGTCTGATATTTTGAGAAATGCTACCACTGAATGTTTGCTGATTAGCTTAAATATCTGTTTATGACTTAACTCACTTTCTAAATCGTATACAGTATCTGACTGCTCTACTACTGGTGCTCGAGATAGTGTCTGCTACATGATTGTCCTTTCCCTGTATGAACTGTAGTTCAACATTGTATTTCTGGAGAGTCATTAACATCATCTGCAAGCGTTTTGGGGCATCAGTGAGTGGTTTCTTCATTATATGAACCAGAGGCTTATGATCGGTATTAATAGTCACTTTACCCTTGCCTGCAATATATTGGTTGAACTTTGTGCATGCAAAAACTACTGCCAACATCTCCTTCTCTATCTGAGCGTATCTTTTTTCTGTAGGCGTCAAGCAGCGAGAAGCAAAACAAACCACTTGACCATCTTGATACAGGGCTGCTCCTAATCCAAACTCACTTGCATCACATTCTATACTAACATGTTTATTCACATCAAAGAACTTTAATGTAGGCAGTTCTGTTATAATTTTCTTAATGTTATTAAACTCCATTTCCTCTATCTGGGACCAATGGAACTCAGTGTCTTTTCTAGTAAGCTTTCTAAGATTGTTAGCTTGGAAACTAAGATTTTTTATAAATTTACTCAGATATCCTACCATACCCAAAAATCTTAGGACATCTTTTGCAGATTCTGGAGTAGGCATGTCTTTTATGGCAACCACTTTGGACTCATCCACCTTTACTCCTTCATTTGTTAACACATGCCCATAAAATTTTACAGACGATTGTAATAGATGTACCTTATCCTTATTCAGCTTGCAGTTGATTTTTCGCAGCCTCTTAAATAATTCTTCTAATTTAATATTATGATCTGCTACGGCTTCTTCTGTAGAATCGCCTACTCCATAAATTAGGATATCATCTGCTATAATCTCCACTCCTTTAAGTCCACTAAGCAAACTGGATAACTTCTGCTGAAATATCTCCGGTGATGAGCAGAGTCCGAAGGGCAGTCGAAGCCATCTGAAACGGCCAAAAGGCGTCCAAAAGGTGGTTAATTTGCTACTCTCCTCCGTTAGACCCAGCTGCCAAAATCCCTTTTTAGTATCTACAGTTGTAAAAACCTTTGCTTTATCAAGTTCAGGCAGCATTTCATCTAGTGTTGTGAATTGATAGTTAGGTCTTTTCAAGGCTTTATTTAAAGGAATAGGATCCAGGCAAATACGGAATTTGGAATCTTTATTTACAATCAGAATATTATTTACCCAATCAGTGTGCTGCATCTCTTGTACTATTATACCATCCTTTTCTAGCTGCTGTAACTCCTCTTTGAGCTTCTCTCGTACTGCCATAGGAACTCTTCGTGCGGACTGTATACGGGGTGGCACTGATGTATCTATTTCTAGCGAAACTTCACCTGGGAGTTTGCCATACCCATCAAAGATATCGCTGTAATCTTGAAATAATTCAATAGCTCTAGCCCTGTCCTTTATATTACTAGAATTGACAGAGTTGCAGTACTTTATAAGACCCAAGGACAAACAAGCATTTTCAGACAGAAGAGGCTCATGGCTTGCCTCTACAATATGAAACTCAATTTTGTAATGTTCATTGTTTCTTAGACACTCAAACTGTGCCACTCCATATTCAACAAGCTCTGACCCATTGTAGCACTTTAACTTATGTGAAGGTGTAGTGAGCTTTGATACATCTTCTGATCCTGTAAGCTTCTTGTAATCTCTTATACTCATTACACACACCTGTGCCCCTGTATCTAGAGTACAGAATACTGGAATCCATTTTCCTCCTATGTTAAATAATAATTTGGCCTCTGTGTGTCCTGACTTTTTATTTGCTCTTATAGCTTTAATGATAGGTTCTTCCTCTGAAGAATTACAATCCTCTCTCACCTCCTTAATGGCCCTAGGATGATGGAGTTTCTTGCACACCACTTTGAAATGGTTTCGGCCTTTGCATGCCTCACATCTCTCCCCATAAGCAGGGCATCTGTCTCTCCCAAATATATGTTTTTTTCCACAAAACTTACACAACCGAGCCTCTATAGTCTTATTTTTTAGTTTGCTTATATTATTAATGTCACACTCTGAGCTCTGAAATTTAGATAGCTGCTCTGCGGCTGTTTCTGCCGATCTGCAGGTGTTTATAGTAAAGTCGAGCTTTAAATCTGCTTCCCTTAGCAGCTCCTTCTTAACCTCGCTATCTTTGATGCCTACGACTATGCGATCTCGCAATATTTCATCTTCAATGTCACCATAACCACAGGGTTTGATTAACTTTCGAAGTGTTAAAAGGTAATCTTCAAATCTTTCTTCTGTTAATTGGTTACGAGCATTAAAAATATACCTGCAATAAATAACATTGGTCTTTTTCTTAATTGTTTCATCCATTTTGCTTAATATTGCCTCCTCTGATCGCTTTTCCTCGTCGGTTAATCCAAATTCCATGTATTTTTTCATGGCCGCACATCCAATCGCACTAATGAGTAGTCCTGCTTTCAAATCTATTTTATCATCGCCCCATTTATTCATACCTGTAGCTAGGCAATAGTTTGTCCATCCATTTTTGAAAAAACTTAGATTTTCACTCGGCTCGCCCGAGTTAACCTCCAAAGGTTGTGGCCAGGGAACATTAACACGACTCTTAGTATCGCTATCATTACTGCCCGACTTATTTGCCATCTGGTGCTGAAGCATCTGCATTTGGCTTTGCATAGTAGCCATTAGTTGAGCTTGCTGTTGAAGAATCAGTTTCAGTTCCTCACTCTCCATTTTGTATCCACAATTTTCCTATATATATTTTCAACTTTGACTTTCACTTGATTCACTCTGACACCATGTTTCTGTGTTTATAAATAAAACCTCAATTGAATTGAACACAAGTCTTTACTTTGGATTATTGATAGTTTATAATGCTTGATAATCTTATATGAGCAAGCGTACATAATGTATTTATATCTAGTATATCAATCAACGAACCGCCACAGATAAGCATAAGGAATTAAGGCAGTGTTCTGAAACAGAATTATTAGACTGACCTTGCACCTACCAACTTACTTTAAGAGCAATAATATACCTACTATATGCTGCAACCATAAATATTATATATTTAAGTTCTTATCCCGCTGGAACCATATAATAAGTATTCCGAGATAAAGCGGCGTATGTATTATTCAAATGCATAAGCTTATCCGTTCGGTAGTTGTTGCGTGACAGAGTAACAAACATCCTAATATCTACCCTCAGAAACTTTCGCGAGTGTAAAATAGACTGGACACCACTTAAACCTTTTCCCTGCTGCACCAATCTATTCGGCTTAGCCAAAAACTACATGTATATTCACAATAGTAATATATTTGGCAATAACTATAGGACGAGTAACCATTCTAGTAAATTCATTTTGATTTGAATCTTAAATCTTTGTGTTAGGGTTGAAATTTTATTGTAAAACCTCGGACCGCCAATTAAATTGTAAATATATACCTACTTAATTAATATAACTAATATAAGCCTTTTATTTCTGGTCTGGACCTTGATAAAAAAATAAGTGTTTGGACACCATTTAAAACTACTTGCCGACCCCTGCTAGAGATACACAAAAAAACTATACAGGATTCGTTTTAATGAACCGTCAAGACTTCAGGGGTTGAGCGAGCCCAAGTGAGTAGGTAACTGTGAGGTTCTTTTTAATAGAAATTTAAAACCGGCCAAGTGCGAGTCAGACTCGTGCACGAAGGGATCCGTACCATTCTAATCCTCACTAATATTATAAATGCTAAAGTAACTCTGTATCTCTGTCTGTTTGGTACCTCTTCACGTTCCTGTTCTACCGCTACACCAATCCAGATGAAGAAGATAGTTTGAATATTGAGGAATAACATAAGCTACTTTTATTCGGGAAAATTATGTAGTTCCTGCGGGATAGCGATAACCAAAATCTACGCGGACGAAGTCGCGGGCAGCAGCTATAATAACCTAACCAACTTAGGGAAGTTGAAAAACCCAAAAACATTGTTATTTATAAGTTCAATGTTTCAAAATCGGGTGAACCGATTATTATGAAACTTAGCTAAGAACAATCTCGATTAAACTAGCTTTCGATTTAAAAAACCGCAGCTAATTCGGTTTGGTCGGTTTCGGCTTGCGAGCTACGATGCCATAGACAGATATACAAGTCAAACTTATAACACCCGTCATTTTAACTATCACCGTTCGTGATATACAGCCTGGTGACAGACGGACGGACAGCGGAGTCTTAGTAATAGTAGTAATAACCATTCTCCCATATAAATTGTCAACCAGCCAATGAATGTAAAATGTGCCACACATTGATGTTTGCTGAAAATATCATTTTATTTCAGTTTACACGATGTGTTACGGAAACTGACGAAACTATAATAAGGGGTTCCGTTTTTGCCATTTTGGGTATGGAACCCTAAAAAGGAAATGGCCTCAATTTAGGAGACTCTCACTAAAATATAATTTAATTATTATTGATGGTTTTCCTATGTCTTGGGCACTGCATCGGCCATGAACAAGATTCACAGGCAACTAAGCCATCAATATGTTCATATGTAATGTAAATACTTGATTACATAGTTGTGGAGGTTGTAGTGTGTTCTTATCACTGGCCCCTGACTGGCTCTGAAACTGGCCCAGAAGCATCCCAGAAGCAGTAATTAAAATACAAATTCCATTAAAAATTAAATAAATAGCTGTTTTAAAAATCCATACCAAATTTCAAGTCAATCGGGTCACTGGATGTGGGTCAAATTTAACTTATAATTGTTTAAAAGTGGGAACAACAATTCTTGTTACATTAAAAGTTCCAAATAAACCTGCAATAACATTGTTTACTATGTGGAAAAATTGGTGAATGTAACATCAAATTTTTGGAATTTTTGTGTGTAATCACTGTCAATTTATTGCTTCATTGCATTTTATAAATACTCGGCATCATTATGAGGGAATCTGTAACTAAAAAGAAAACAGGACAAGTTTAGCAAAAGATGAAAACAGTACCTAATTAAAATATACATATAAACCCTAAATCTTCCATAATTTGAAATAAACAATGAATGTCTCTTTTAATAATACACATTAAGTTTCAGTTACCTATGGTTTTACTGTATCATTGAGCAAAACCACTATGCATGAATCATAAATTTGGTAAGTACTTACAATTTTCTCCAAGAATGTTGCTCAAGATAAGTCCATGAAATGTTTTGACTAATGCCGGTTTATTGGATGTTCCTAATGATGAGTTCTCAAATGTCCAGCCAAGGTGAGCACCGCAGTGAGGACATGTACAGATTTGCCAGGTGTAACCAGGGAACCATGAGTCCGCTCCTTGTGGCTGCCAAACACATGCACAATACTGTTAATAAGATTTATTAAATAATTATCACTATTTTTACATGATAAATGAAGACTGAAACACGTACATGCCCCATATTATTACATCTAGCTTTTTCTGTAGTGACAACATCAAACTGCACACCAAATGGGTTCACCAAAGTTTGAACTGTGACATTTTTGCCAAATAATTTTCTTTTTTGACTTTTGCGTGCTCCAGGACTTAGATGACTGAACAAGTAATAAGAGTCGGCCACGTCGGTTCCACATTTACGGCACAGCAGTAATTCTGTCAAGTTTATAAAGGCTTAATAATTATTAGCTACCTACCCAAAGTTTTATGTAATATATGTATAGGTACCAAATATTACACTATTATAATTGTCATTGTAACGACTGTTATGTACCTTGACCACTATCCTCAGACTTGACAGGTTCTTCAGCCAGAGTGTACAAGATTCGTGACCCGAAACTGAACATAATCAAGTATACAAATTTAATCATGGCGTATAATTCGCTTAAAAGTTTTTCATACATATATAGGTTGGACACGGTGATTTTGTATTTATTCAAAATCGTATTGCTTTTTTGATAAACAAATGTATCTTTTTAATAATTAGACATTTGACATTGACATTTTTTTTTTAATTCATCCCATAAGGGATAGGCAAAGGAACTGAGTCCATACAGCCACGTCTGATGTGTTTTGTAAATTTCTGTATATTAAAGTCCTGTCATCGTCAGAGTTGTGTCAGTCTGTCCTAGTCACGTCCTGTCAACTGCTCATGCATTCCGTAAAGCGATAGTGTACTTTACGGCGAGCAGCAGCCGGCGGATATTTGGGGGTCACAAACAGAGGGAATACGCGTTTTCACTTGAATTCTTCATTTGCTGGGCACTTTCACGTCAATTTGTTGTATAATACACTATCTTTATTATCCACCAAACAACATTGAGCACAGAAACTAAAATTCAATTAACGACACGATCCACTCTCATCGGTTTCCCGCCAAATTCTCTTGACATTGACAATAGAATTGCATTTGACACTTGACAGTGAAAGAACGTGAAGCACACAGAGTAGACAGAGAAAGCTTACAACTGACAATATTCTTAACACCCATTCTTAACATTGATAGCAGCAGCCCCCATACTACGAAATTCGGAGTTCGTATCGTATCGTGCCGCTCACTCTCGTGTTAAATAATGTTAGCTCGAGAGGGACGGCACGATACGAAGTTTCTAATTTTGCACTTCGTAGTCGGAGGGCTGACTGAGTAGCTCGTTTAACGAGTACTCTAATATTAATATCGTGACCTTGAGTCTGTCCGGAGAGGAAGTTTCCGTTCTACTATGTTATTATTTATTCTTTTTTTTTTCTTCCAAAAAATTTACGTGTAGTACTACTACTGGACCGTGTTTTATAAAACTACAAGTTACAACTGTCTCATTCTATCACCTTTTGTTAGAAAGAGGCTTCCGCTTGTAAATGATATTTATTTATTTATTTATTTAATTACAACTTGTAGCTTTATAAAACACTACCCTGTCGGACTAAACCGCCGTGCCGCGGTTGCTATTCATGCGCCTAATCCGTGCGAATTACGACGAACCACGAAAAATAAATAAATAAGTAACAAAATGATGGGAAATGCATACTTCGTCGCATTCGACTGCCTGAACAAAAACAAGGACTCAAGCCAAACGTTTTTCAAGCTTTCAAAGGAAATTGAAAAATATAAAGAAATGCACGGCAACATAAACGTCCCCAATTAAGTATGTAGGCTACTTACCAAATGTTTGTCGTCGTATGTCATTCGATTATTCTGGCCCTCAAAGAGAATATAATCACTACGTTGCTGGCCCTTACCTAGGCCATAAGAATACAGTACTATTTGATATAAGTGCGGAAAGTTTGTCATTATGCACGAGTCCTGGGGTCTAGGCCCGAACCGTGAGGCGAGGGTCGAGACTCAGGACGAGTGAAAATGACACTTCCGCACGTGTACCAAACGATGTTTTTTAATACATTTACGAGAAAATTACAATAAAACCAAAGGCGGTGAGCCGGCGGGGGCGGCCCAGTCGTGGAGGAGGAGGAAGGTGTAGGCGGCGCGGTGCCGCTGGCACCTTGGAAAAGTAAAAAGCACGAAAAATACAATTTTCCGCATGATACGTAGCTACAAAAAATACCACTTTTTGAGCAATTGTATTAAAAAGTAATATTTATTCTTATGCCTCTTAAGCGAGTTGATTCGAATCAAGTTCCCTCGCAACTCGAATCAACTCGACTTGCCGGCTCCACTCGGCGGTTCGAATCGCGCAACCGCAACGCGCACCCAACTCGATCGATTCGGCTTGATACGAATGCGAGTTATGCGAGTCGCCAGCTCGGCGACTCGTATACGGGCTGAATACGCAGAACTCGACTCGACTCGCGGACTGGGCGAACACGGAGTTGGAAATGGGTCGACTCGTAACATCGCACGCAGTCTCTCTATCTGTGAACGGAACGTAGAACCACGGTCCATGGTAGTGTTGAACTTATGTTTACCAAAGATAAATCCTTTGTGGTCACTTTGTTGTTTAACCGACGGTGTAATTTTTTTCTTTCATAATATTTTTAGAGAGTGAAGTTCATTTGCTATTGACTGACATTTAATTAACAGTCATGTCCTTTTTCAAGAATGTAGCGTCTAGTTTTAGTGTACGTAGTCGTGACGCTATCTTAAAAGAATCTTTGATAAATAACTTGTCAGAATGCGTAAAATATATTCAATATAATAATCAGTTTGAAGAAAATTTTCATAGCGTTCTCGGATCGACCGACTCCACTAACACCTTGTGCACCGCTCTCGAAGCTGTTTTTTTACATGGTCTAAAAGACACATTTTTACGGAAAGCTAAAAATGTACTTTCTGGGGATCCCGATCACCGGCCACAGCCAAACTTCTGGCCGCTGGTACTGGTGCTGTCGCACAGGCAGAACATCGACGAGATTTCGTCGTTGCTGCTGATCAACACGGAAATCGGCCAGTGCAGAGCCTGGCTCCGTTTAGCTCTAAATGAATGTCTTCTGTCTTCCTACATGGCTACCCTGTTGAGAAATATATCTGCAGTGAAACCATTCTATACCAAATCTGCATTTGTTTGTGATTCTGAGATTTTAGAAGTAGCTCAGAAACTCATTGAAGGCTTAGAGACATGCATTCAGTTTAATTTACCTACAAATTCAAGTTTACTGAACTATTGGCCAGAGCCAGTGCTGATGTTGGCTGGCTTATGGGTGCCAACAATGCGCGCGGCTCCCATCAGTGCAGGCCTGGATGTTGCCAGCACCATGTGTAATGAAGACAATAAACCTAAGGTTGTATCCACTCCTACTCACAGTTCCACCATCACCGGCCTGGGAAGAATGCTTGCCCTTAATGAGGATGAGGCTTTAGATTTTATTTTGTCAAATTCTAATGATATATCAAATGCAAGTAAACAGAAAGAAATAGATGCAGAAAAAGAAGAATGTGTTGATAAAGAAACAAGTTGTTACAAAGATAATGATGACCTTTCACCTTCAGAACAACCATCTACAAGTCAACAACAGGATGTTGTGGCTAAAACTCCAAGCGACACGGATGATGATCCCCTACTGGCGGGCTCAGATGTAGTGGTCATGGGTAACTCACTGAGTGGTAAAGGGTGGTCTATGGACAAAAATGATGAAATGAATTGTTCTATAAATTCTGACTCCTCTCATGGTAGTAGTCTCATAAAAACACCAGAGTTAAAAAGTCTGTCATCTCTTGTGGATAATTCAAATAATTTGTCTGAAAAATGTGTCAATACCCTCAATCTGCGGGATATTATGAAAGATATTCATAATGAGTTAAAATTGGGCACAGATGATGCTGAAATTGTTGAAATAAAAACAGACACAGTCACACCCGAGGACCCCATTTTACAGGGATTGGGCTTTGAAATTGTATCAAACTCTGTTACTGGATCTTTTACTGTAACAGAGCTTCAAAGAATGATTCAGCAACTTGGAACCCTCTCTAGAGAACATGGGCTTGATCATCAGAATTATCAGTGCAAAGGATGTCAAGATTTATTAGGCAGCACAATTTCTAAAGCCAAAGCTTGCACTTTTACTGGGGAGTATTACTGTTCCAATTGTATGGACAATAACTTCTTCATAATACCTGCTAGAGTGATACATAATTGGGACTTCAAGAGATACCCAGTGGCTAAAAAATCAGCATTATTTTTATTGGAATTCCAGCATCATCCATGGATAGATATGAAAAAACTGAATCCAAGGATATATTGTGGTGTATCTGATATGGCACAATTACAGGAATTGAGAATTCAACTGAATTTTCTTAGAGCTTATATATTCACTTGTCGTGAACCAGTTATTGAAGAATTACAAAAACGAGTGTGGCCCCGGGAGTACCTGTATGACCATGTGCATCTGTACACTATATCTGACCTGGCACAGATACCTAATGGCTCTTTATTGTTGCAACTAGAAAAAGTTGTAAATTTTGCTAAAAACCATGTTCTTAATTGTTGGCTATGCAGTCAGAAAGGTTTTATTTGTGAAGTCTGCAAAGATCCAAAAATATTGTATCCATTTGAAACAACCAACACATATAGATGTGATGAGTGCTCCAGTGTATTTCACATAAAATGTTTCAATTCTAATACACCATGTCCAAAATGTAAAAGGAAACAAAATCGCACAACTGATTCAATACCTGTTTAGTCAATGTGTAGAATACCAAATGCTTTTCTAATATTACAAGCTTTGATTTAACTTATACTGTTAGTATGTAAGTATGTGTGTAAGTTGTCCATCAAATCTTGCAACTGAATTTTAAAGCAACTGCCTTACTAAATATCCTCAACCCATTGAGATAAAATTTGGCATACTTATGTAAATCCAGTGACAGTACAATAATCTGGTAGTGAAATTCTGCTGGTGCAGCCAGGATCGTCTCCACACAACGGGAGAGAACTTTCCAATGGTTAATGGCATCAACTTGAAATTTGGTATAGATATGTAAGTTGGATGACAATACAAGTACAGACAGCAAAAAGAACAGTCAGTAAAAAGCTTGTTTTAAAAATGGTTTTTTTGTGGTTAGGTTATTTAGTTATAAGTTTGTGGCTATTATCACAGATACTATTATAATTATACCCCCTTTCCCCGTGATACATTTTTTCAATTTATAATAAATATGAGTTATCCAGCTTAATTATCTCATTCTCCAGTTTTGTATCATTTATGTGACAATTTAAATAATTGGCAAGTTATTAAGTATGATGATGGTTTAAGTTATATTATGTATTTTCCCTTCTCTTCTATGCTAAAGAGAACTATGACTTTAAAAAAGTGAAAATTTGTTGAAGTGACATAATTTGAATCAAACCACTTCTGTTATTAAGTAAATAATAGCTCTCCCAATGTTTGGATTATTTTATACCAATTTCTGTAGTAATTATTTTATTATTCTGGAGTTAATAAGATAACAATTATTGATTTATATTGTAGTTTAATACTAATTCATATAAATTAGAACATAATCATTGTGTTTATTAAAAATAATGCAACTAAGCTAATTATAATAATGATTTTTGTAGTTATTTGTAAGTAAATCCATAATATTTAACAAAACTACTTTACATACCTTTATTTAGCTTTATTGATATATCACAAAATTTAAAATATGTACCAACATACTTTAATTTAAGTAAAAGATATAAGTTTCCTAAATATAGTTTAATTTTTAAGTGTCGTCCAAAATGTCCAAATCGGGATTAAAAAATAGAAGAATTAAATTATTATTAGCAGTTAAAACGGTGTTAATCATGTTAATGTCTGTATAATAAAGCTTCTTTTAAATTCGAGAGTTATTTGCATTAAGATTGGAAAGGTCACTACAAATGCTATTGTTGCAAATTGAGCGCTTTTTCCGATTTTTCAAGTCTCTTTATTACATTAAAGTCAATAAATAAGCGAATAAAACCTAAAATCTCGCAGAATGAAAGAGGGAGAAAAATGGCCACATAATTATGCAACCTTCCAGCGTGAAACAGCCCGACATCGGTCCGCTCATGCAGTTTCTTTTATCGTTCGACAACATCTGCGATAGAATGCAAACAGCTCAACTCTCTCTCTCTCTCAACTACGAAAATCAAACGAGGGGTTATCGCGACACGAGTCAAAAATCCCACTAGGATAGCTAAAAACGAATGTAGAGTTAGGTCTATTCGCCATTCTCTACCAATGAGAGATAAGCTACTGGCCTATGATATTTGATTCGCGATAGCCCTCATTTTAACGTTAACGAAGTTTAGGACTACTGCACCTTAAAGCGCTTTACCGCTAAATTCGTGAAACGCCAGCTCAACCGCAGCACCAGAGGAAGTGGAGTGAGATGTGACATTGTATAATAGTAGTTTATGCAACTGTTACATAATTAGTGTTTTAAGGCCTAATTATGTAGAGTTGCATATATTACTTTATCTACACACATATCATAAGTGCTCTTTTTTAAATTGAGGCCTGTTTTTAAACTGTAACGGTTTTTGAAGATGAAAACGGATGGTGATGATGGTTATTACCTACGGTTCCTGAACGCATAATAGAGGATTAATGATATCATCATCATCATGTCAGCCGAAAGACTTCCACTGCTGGACATAGGCCTCCCCCAAGGCTCTCCACTCAGACCGGTCTTGTGCTTTCCGCATCCACCGTGGTCCCGCGATCTTTACCAGGTCGTAGCTCCATCTTGTTGGAGGCCGACTGACAGTGGACGTCATTCGAGATCCTTGTGACCCCATCGGCCATCAGTCCTGCGAGCAATGTGCCCCGCCCACTGCCACTTAAGTTTCGCAATTCTTCGGGCTATGTCGGTAACCTTAATTCTACTGCGGATATCATCATTTCTGATGCTATCCCGCAGAGAAACCCCGAGCATAGCCCTCTGAGTGACTTTGAGCTTCCGTGAGGCCCATTATTAGCGCCCTCGTCTCAGATCCGTAAGTCATCACTGGCAACACACACTGGTCAAAGACTTTTGACTTCAAACACTTCGGTAATTTGGACGAAAAGACACGGCGAAGCTTCCCGAACGCTGCCCAGCCGAGTCGGATTCGACGAATGGCCTCTTTCTCGGAGTTAGACCTACCTAACTGGACCATTTGTCTTAGGTAGACATAGACGGCAACAACTTCGAGCGCTGAGCCCCCTATTATTACGGGAGTTGGCACAATATGGACATTCATTAGACATGACTTTCGTCTTGTCCATGTTCTTTCTCAGGCCAACTCTGTCGGAAACTCTGCTGAGGTTAGCGAGCATAGCCCTGAGGTCCTCCATGGTCTCAGCCATGACCACAATATCATTGGCGAATCGAAGGTGAGTGATGTATTTGCCATTTATGTTGATGCCTGGTCCTATCCAGTCCAGAACTTTAAAAACATCCTCCAATGCAGCGGTGAACAACTTCGGAGAGAACACATCTCCTTGTCTGACTTCCCGCTGCCGAGGAATAGGCTTCGAGGTCTAGTCCTGTATTTGGACGGGCATAGTGGCGTTTTCAAAAACACACACACTTCGATGTACCTGTAGTCAACTTGGCGAAGTGTAAGTCAGTGGTAATAAGTGGTAGCTGCAATCTACATGTCAAATATTGTAATTAGGTTATGCTGTCTTAACTAATATTTCTTGTTTTATTACTATTACTAATTTACTAGTGTCCCTCCAGTCTCAGTTCCTTTGTGCACAAGCCTGATTATTAAATACTTATGTATTAGGTCTCTTACATGCAACTTCTTCAGCACCCCGCGGGAAATTTACCAATGGGTGTAGTGTAGTTTAGTTTTAATAATAACACCCCTCTTTTTGCGTCGGGGGTCAAAAATAGACAGGTTCATGCGCAGGACGCTAAACAAGCTCTATTATATAATTTATGATTATAAATGAGTACGTAAGTATATTTACATGTTTTATATTATCAGTTCATGTTAATGTCACCTAGTTCTGTTTAAGTTTAAAATATTGGTGAGTGTGTCGGGCGGATGGATGCGGTCGCGGGGCGCGGCGGCGCGGGGCCCGGCACCCGGCACTGCAAAGTCCTCGAAGCATTGCTCGAGTAGCTCTTCGGGCTTCGCCTTGCCTTTTTTCTTCGCTTGGTAGCTGAGCGCGTCCTTGTCGAATTCTAGGGGCACGATACCAAGGTCGCCGCTGTAGCGGTTTTTAGCGACCTGTAAGTATTTTTTGCCACGAACCGCAGTAAGGCGTTTGTCCTGAAAATATCACCGACTTTGTCAATTTGATACGGAAGAAACTCATGAGTGTGTTGCTCGGATATACAAGCCAAGCTACTTAACTATTAACTTGACTGTCAAGCAAATGATTACCTGAATTATGAGGACATTGTCTGCCTCTTGAGATGCTTTGGCGCTGCCGAATATTGAACTTGTTGATAGATCTTCCGAATCACGTTCCTGACAAAGAGGGAAGAGTAGTGTACTAACACTACATTAAAGTACAGCTCGGACAGGTCATCGCAAAAACAAATACGTGAATAGAAAAAGATGCAATAGAGCCCGTAATATGTGTATATGTGTGTGTGTCGTTTATGTATATATATGTATGTATTTATTTATATATAATCTATTTACATCTTAGTTTAGTACCTAATTACTGCCTACACATTTACAAACCTACATTTGATCTATTTACTTATCGATTGGTCTACTCCAGAAAATGGAGTGACGAAAGTTGTTGTTTTCTTATGTTCAATTCAACCGCCAGAATCAAGGATTGCATCTGTATTACTGATTACTTTAAGTTTACCACTGACAGAAATGATTATTATAAGTAAAGATACGTCATATACTTACAAGACAATCGAAAAACATGTTCCGAACATTTTGACATTTGCGTGCAAATTCAGACCTTATTTGAGAGAATTTGTAGCCTTTTCTGCGATTCATTTTCGGCGTGCTGATGACATATCTACCTCTTTTTATACGTAATATCATTGCTGACAGATGGGTTACCTTCTTACTTACTTAATACTTATTACAAAATCTGTGACAGTTTTACAGAATTTTGTAATAAGTATTTTATTTGTATGCCATTAAATTTGAAAATGAAATGAACGCAAACCATCTGTCAATGGTAACCTTAGAGTGATCGTACCGTATTGCAAAATTATGAGGAATGTCAATGTCTATACAATGTCGCGTTCGTATAGACACTGGCCGTCCTCTTGGCATTATCGGCCTTGGTCAGAATTAAGTAAAATGTTGATGGAAATACCTTCAAAAAGTTGTGGAAAATTCTGGGTTGCGGTTTTATAACACTGTACTGTACCTAAGTATACACAATACAAGTCTATATGTTGTTCTATTTCCTTGTGGCAATGTTTAGCGATGACCTGACCAAGCTGGTTACACAGGTAAGTATCACATTCAGCTGGTGGCTACGGCTACCTTCCTGGGGTGCATGACGAGCGTGACGTGCGTGTGCCGCGCCGTGGCGAAGGTGCGGAAGGCGGCGACGACGGCGTCCTGCCGCGCGAAGCGGTCGCCCTCGCGCTCCTCCAGCCCCAGCATGAACTGCACGTTGTCCACCACCACGTGCCGTATGCCGTGCATGTAGCGCGCGTGCTCCACCGCCTGTTCAACACTAGTTTTTGATGGGGACGCCAGGACGCCTACCATGTAAATTACCCGTCCTATTCTATTTCTATGGAAAATGCGTGCGCGAAATGGGATACATTAACTCCGCAAATGTAAATATTTAAGTAAGAACAGGTAAAGCTAAATAAATTTCTGTTAAAAAAGTTTTTTATACAAGCCTTTTATAGGGCTCCGTAGCCAAAATAGCAAAAAGGAACCCTTATAGTTTCGTCATGTCCGACTGTCCGTCTGTCCGCGGCTTAGCTCAAAGACTATTAATACTAGAAAGCTGTAATTTAGCATGGATATACAATACATATTAATCAGGCCGCCAAAGTGATACAATAAAATTATGATTTTTTTTGTGGTACGCATAAAAGTGGGGATGTTTTTTTAACTCATAGTGTAGAGTATCGTTGAATAGGCCTTTTTAAAATATTAGGGGTGTTCGTTTTTGCTATTGAGGGATTCGTTTGCGAAATATTTAGCTTTGAAGTGCTCATGTTTACCCGACTGCGAAACGCAAAGGAGGGTAATGTGTTTATCAACCCATGTATATATGTAGGCGTGCGGCATATCTCATTGATTACTAACTATTACCTACATTATTATTTTCTTGAACCCCCCCGATACTAAAATCTGGCAACGCCCGTGAAAGACATGACAGGCTATCATTGAATAGGTATTTGAAAATCAACTTTAGGTTTCTTTTATCATTTTTCATTTTGAGTGACCATTTACGATCTATAACTGTTTAAAGTTGGTTCGCAAATATTTGTTTGTATGACTAAAAAGCTGTAAATAAAATAAAATAATTTAAAAACAAAAAAACCGACTGCAAAAACAATTAACTAAAAAAAGAAAAACTAGCTCATTAGTAGTTTATACATGGTAGCTTGAATATTATAAGGAGTGCAGGCGGGGGCATGTTACAGCTGTTTCGTCATTTTTGTTTGCCCCTGCCTGCAGTCCTTATAATATTATAAGGAGTGCAGGCGGGGGCATGTTACAGCTGTTTCGTCATTTTTGTTTGCCCCTGCCTGCAGTGCTTATAATATTATAAGGAGTGCAGGCGGGGGCATGTTACAGCTGTTTCGTCATTTTTGTTTGCCCCTGCCTGCAGTGCTTATAATATTATAAGGAGTGCAGGCGGGGGCATGTTACAGCTGTTTCGTCATTTTTGTTTGCCCCTGCCTGCAGTCCTTATAATATTATAAGGAGTGCAGGCGGGGGCATGTTACAGCTGTTTCGTCATTTTTGTTTGCCCCTGCCTGCAGTCCTTATAATATTATAAGGAGTGCAGGCGGGGGCATGTTACAGCTGTTTCGTCATTTTTGTTTGCCCCTGCCTGCAGTCCTTATAATATTATAAGGAGTGCAGGCGGGGGCATGTTACAGCTGTTTCGTCATTTTTGTTTGCCCCTGCCTGCACTCCTAATAATATTCAAGCTACCTATGTGTACTAATGAGCTAGTTTTTCTGTTTTTTGTTACAGTAGTCATGTTGCAAGTTAAATCAAAGCTTGAATAGGTAGTGAAATAAAACGGTTCACTCACGTATATATACGAGTAAGTCGAGTTTAGCCCGACATGTGTCACCACAAACATGTCGGGCTAAGTTAGACTTACTCTCGCGTCTCGTTGACGCTAGGTAGTGGGCTAGCAGAGGAAGGACTACGAATTAGTCCGGACATGTCGGGGTCTGAGTGGAGAGCCTTGGGGGAGGCCTATGTCCAGCAGTGGACGTCTTTCGGCTGACATGATGATGACGGGCTAAACTCTACTTATATATCTGTTCGACCGACTGATCGATCCGTTTTATTTCACTATGATTAGTCTCACGGTAGTTTGATGTTAAAAGTGCTTGCATTAAACGGTTTTTCGTCAGAACTAAACACACACAGACAACCTTTGGTCTAGCAGCGGAACACTTGTTGCACCTACCTCCATAACAACTTTGATGGGCTGCTGTCCGTGGAACGCCAGGTAGTAGATGGGCAGCTTTTGGAAGTCATTGGCGTAGGTGTTAAAGTCTTGCAGGTGCTGCTCGAGCGGCACGCCCGCCAGCTGCTGCAGCATGGTGCGCGCCAGCCGCGAGTTGCGAATCTCGAAACTACCCCAGAGTGTGGTCACCTATGGAATAGTTGTTAAAAGTTATGGTTTGTCCTGGCATCTCGTGAACTAAACTATGGCCCAGAACGTGTCAAGTACTGCGTAAGAATAGCCACTAGGTACCTGCCTCCCACAAGTATTAGCTTCCGCTGCACCTCAGGCTAAGATTGAGTCATTATATTTTGAGGGAATTAAATCGCGCTCGCATTGTTCATACAGAAGTAAGAGCAAGCATTTACTATGGGTTGTCCTCCTATATAAAATTACAAAGTGGAGCAGTATGGATGCGTTAGATAGGCGACAGTTTAGTGGTATAGATAGTTGACCCCTTGCTGCGCGAGGTCGAGCGACATCTCGGCGCAGAGCGTGGTCTTGCCGCAGCCCGTGGGCCCGGTGAGCACGGTGAGCTCGCCGCGCCGGTGCCCGCCCAGCAGCCGCGTCAGCGCGGGGAACCGTCGCCACTTCACGCCGCGCACCTGATCGGAACATTCTGCTCTTTGAGTAACAAGCCTCTGAACAAGCACTACTCTTCTTAAAATTGTTATGACAGTGAGCACTGAAGCGGTTCAAACAGTAGGTACATAGATAATTCCTCCGCACACAATCGCTCCAGGGCGCACTATGTTATTTACATTGCACACGACGTTTTGGCAAGAGCTATACTTAGTGAGTATCTATTAGAAAATGCAAAAACTTTTTCTGATGGTTAGGTAGGTATTTGTATTTTAAGGCAAGTTCAATTATAGAGTAGGTATTCGCAGTTATTGTGATGTAAGGTATGCTGGTCTGTTAGTTCCAGTCAATATCGCGATGAGAATAGTGTCAGTTATCATACCTTGTCTAGGTTGGTGAGGTCGGCATAAACGTCGTCTCGCAGCGCGGCGAAGGTGGTGATGGCGCGGTGCGCGGCTGGGCGCGCCGCCGCCGCCAGCGCGCGCAGCGACAGCCCCGCGCGCGCCGCCTCCGCCGCCGTCACCAGACCGTCCAAGGGCCTAAGTTACCATCTCATTTATTATCGAAACTTAAACCAGACATCATTGGCGCACTCATATTTCGCTGCGTACGGACACGACGAAGCTGTAAAGGGTTCAATGTGGGATCGAAATGCTTATGACTAGGTATACATGCATCAAGACTGTTTTACTTTTAATAATTTCCCCTCCTTAACATTAACAAGCTGATTCAAATTCAAATTCAAAATTTTATTCAGCAAATAGGCAGTTGAATGCACTTTTATACGTCATTTTTTCGAGTCTACCAGCGCTTTCGGAAAGACCATGATTGCCAAGAAGAATGCGCCGCAAGAAACTTGGCATAAAGTAATTTTTTCTAAAAACAAGTTACACCAGATCTTACAATACGTAACCACAGATAAATTACACAAAGAAAGCTCACTCTATCATTAAAAAAAAATAAAGAGAAAAAAAAAATCCCGTATTTTAGAAAAAAGTGTAAAAAATAATAATATTAGAACAGCAAAACCAGAACACTTTAATTTATTGGCACGTTTTAATTGAGCAGGAGATGTATAGGGTCTCCAGGTCAAATATCTTTAGAATTACAATGGGATGTATAGGGTCCCAGAATTAATACTATAATATGATACTTAATCTAAATGGCTTAGAGATGTATAGTCTCTAGGGTCAATTTAAACTAAATTTACAATCAGCAGAGGTGTAAAACGCCTCCACGGTCAAATAATAAGTATAATAATACATATACATAAACTGGAGATGTATATGGTCTCCAAATGTCAAATAACAAAATTGATGAAATATACATTTCATGTCATCATGTCATCATGTCAAATAAATAAAACATTATTTGTCAATTATATATAATTAGTACGCAGCGGACAACGGCAACAGAGCCAGACACCATACACGAATATCTTCGGGACGCAGCAAAGTCACATTGGTGTCCTAATTATCATCTGTTTTCGACCTTGGCCAAGTGGTATCATCACATAAGTATTCATCCACTTTGTAGTATGCTTTTTTCAGGAGAGCGGTCTTTATGTAGCTTTTGAATGAATTGTGAGGCAATTCCCATGCATCTACAGGCACTTTATTGTAGAACCTCACGCAATTTCCCAAAAACGATTTGCTGACTTTTCGTAGACGAAATTTAGGGACGGCAAGTTTATGCTTATTTCGAGTGTTGAAACCATGCACATCCGACACTTTCTTAAAAGTTTTGATGTTCTTATGTGTATACAACATTACATCATATATATACTGAGATGCCACTGTAAGGATGTCGATTTCTTTAAAAGCGTTCTCTAAGTGAATCTCGGGAGCCAAGATTGTAAATGGACCGGACTGCCTTCTTCTGCAGGATAAAGATTGTCTCTATGTCGGCCGCCTTGCCCCAAATTAGGATGCCATAAGACATAATGCTGTGAAAATAAATGAAGTAAACTACAGTTTCTACATTGGTGAATTGTCGGATTCTTCGTACAGCATAAGCGGCAGAGCTCAATCTACCAGCAAGACCAGATAGGTGTGGGCTCCATTGCAAATTGCGATCCAAGGTAAGCCCGAGAAAAACAGTCTCGTCCACGAGGTTCAGCTTCTCTCCATTTAATCTGATAGTAGTGTCAACCTGTCTTACATTAGGTAACGAAAATTTTATACATTTCGTTTTAGCTGCATTCAGTAGTAAATTGTTCGCAGTAAACCATTTCAGCACATCTCTTAGGGTCTCATTGATGTGACTTTGATCTTCCTGTTGCCTGTTGACTTTAAAAATGAGAGAGGTATCATCAGCGAACAGTACTATGTCACATTTATGTTCTAGCAGGTGGGGCAAGTCATTTATGTACACCAAGAAGAGAAACGGACCCAAAATAGAGCCCTGTGGTACTCCAAGCTTCACCGGTGATCCACGTGACTGCACTCTATTTATGTCTACTTTCTGGATTCTCTGACTGAGGTAGGACATAACAAGGTTCAGTGCATTAGCTGTGAGTCCGTAGTGTTCAAGTTTGCGGATAAGCGTCTCGTGTTCTACGCAATCAAATGCCTTGGAGAGGTCGCAAAATATTCCTATTGCATCTTGCGATTGTTCCCATGCGTCATAAATGTGCTTCATGAGATTTGCAGCCGCAACCTTTGTCGAGCGGCCCTTTGTAAACCCAAATTGCTGACTGTGAAATAGTTCATTAATATTGAAGTGATGAAGCAATTGATTTAGCATAATTTTCTCAAACACTTTACTTAGTACAGGAAGCACGGAAACCGGTCGAAAGTTACCAGGCTCAGATGAGCTGCCAGCTTTGAACAAAGGAATAACTTTACTGTACTTCATCAAGTCAGGGAACACACACTCATCGACGCAGTTGTTAAACACGACGGCCAGATATGGTGCCACAATATGGATGACAGATTGCATTACTCTAACTGAAATACCCCAAAGATCCTCTGTGTTCTTAATTTTCAAAGATTTAAATGTTTTAATAATCTCTTCTGAGTTTGTGTGTTTAAAATCAAATTTCAAGCTACCATCCTTTTGAACCACATTTAAGTATGAGCCAGCCAGCGCAGTGGATGACTTTAAATCACGAGTTGTATCTACAGCTACATTAGAGAAAAAATCCTCAAAAGCACTCGCCACTTCTAAATCTGAAGTAACTATTCTTTCATCTATCTTTAACTTAAAATATTGGCTATTATGGGGCTTTGATTTACCTGTCTCTGAATTTATTACGTTCCATACTGCTTTTACTTTATTATCAGCAGATTTGACTTTATTACTAAGATAATCCGCTTTGGCGCCCACACAAACTTTTTTAAATAGTTTCGAATATCTTTTAACATAGTCTCTAAATGTGGGGTCGTTATTGTAGCTTTTCATTTCATATAGTTCGTAAAGCTTAGTCCTACTCCTATGAATCCCGACCGTGGCTCAGTCACTGAACTTTACCTTCTTACCATTTTTCTTGATAGTCTTAAGTTTGAAAATGTTACCAAGCTCTCGATTTATTACAGTAGTCAGGTAGTAGTAGTATATAAGACGTTTGGATCATTCTTCTCCAAGTTTGGTTGAGGAACCTCACTGATAATACTTTCCTTAAATCTTCCTATACGGTCTTCGGTTACCGGCCTATAAGTAATTAATTGCTCCTTCGTCTGCTTAGACATTTTAAAAACAGCTTTTTGGCCGCTATGATCGGAACTGAAGCAGTTAATAATTTCTTTGTTCGTAGCTTCACACTTGCAAAAAATATTATCTAAGCATGTGGCCGTGTTGGCCGTCACTCTAGTCGGTTCCTCAAAAAGATGATGCAAGTTAAATGATTTAAAAAGGTTCAGAAGTCTCACGGAATTCCTATTTTCGGAAGTCCAGTAAATTGACATCGAAATCTCCACATACTATAATATATTTACTACTATTAAAGACTTGTTTCAAAGCATCCTCCATCACGGACTCGAATAGACCAAAGTCTGAGGACGGTGGCCTGTATACACATAATACGATGTGATTATCCAATTCAACACACGAAATCTCAATAACTCGTTCTATTGAAAGTTGAACTACATTTTTTCGTTCTTTACACTTATTGAATGAATTTCTAGTGTAAGAGCTGCCAATCCTATAATTATGAATGTTCGATATCAGCTCATGCTGTTTCAGCCAGTGTTCAGTAATACACATTAAGTCTATATTAAAAGCATAGAGGAATAATCCGACTTCAATTGTTTTGCTGGAGAAGCCTTGTATATTTTGATGAACCAAAATGAAACTATGCTCCTCCGCTGTCTCACGCATCAGTTTAAAGACTGGCGGTCCGCGGGCGGCGCGCGCGCGGCGGGGCCGGCGCCGCCGCCGCCGTCCGCCGCGTACCCGTGCCCAGGTTCTATGTTATACGCTAGTAGTTTTGCTGTTGCTAATTTACATTTTTTGGACAGATACAGCCGTGATTCGTTTAGATGAAAACGTTTTATAAATTTATTACTATCAAAAAAATGGTATTTGCTATTATAAGCAGTTACATTGTATAACAATATCATTTATTTTCATTATCATCATGCCAATCATGCCATACTCAATTACGCAGATACATCCAATAATTTTATTTGATCATAATTTATTCTTTATTTAAATGTTGTACAGAAAAGTTATGATGAATCTTTAATTGGTATTTCTGGGTACAGTCATTTTTCGCATATTTCTGCACAAATTCAAAACTGGCACTACTTTAGTCTTGTTAATGGATTTTAAAGCAAAACTATTTTGAGTCCATTTAATTACTACAAACATTAACTAGCTATATAAAAACAAGTACAATTCCAGAAATATTTGTGGTCAGTTGAAAACTTGTAATCAAAACTGTTAATTACTCCGTGCATACTGTATGTATTTATAATAGAATCTGTCTTCATATAAAAAATAAATAACTTTGGAATGACTAAATGTTTTAGGTGCAACAATGAAAAACATGATAAGAGAGAGGAAAGTATTTCAGTTTATTTTTACCCGACTGCGAAACGCAAGTAATGTGTTTATCAGCCTATGTATGTTTGTTCCTTTGTGGCACTCTAGAGATCGAACGCGTTTGCCGATTTTAATGATTCTTACGTCAATCGATTCGTGTTGATTTTGCGAGTGTCACTAAAGACATGACAGTTATTTAAATCCAATATGGCGACCACTAGACGCCATATTGTAAAAAATAAACAATAAAAAGTCGACAAACTATATCAAGTGGGGTATCATTTGAATAGGTATTTGAAAATCAACTTTAGGTTTCTTTCACCATTTTTCATTTTGATTAATCATTTAGTTTAGGATCTATAACTGTTTAAAGTTGGTTTGCAAAAATTTTCAATTTATATGACTAAAAAACTTTAAATAAAACAAAAACCCGACTGCAAAAACAATTAACTAAAAAGAGAATAACTAGCTCATAATAAGTACTTTATACATAGGTAGCTTGAATATTATAAGAAGTGCAGGCGGGGGCAAACAAAAATAACGAAACAGCTAACATTCCCCCGCCTGCACTCCTTATAATATTCAAGCTACCTATGTATAAAGTACTTATGATGAGCTAGTTTTTCTCTTTTTAGTTAATTGTTTTGGCAGTAGGGTTTTTGTTTTTAAATAATTTTGTTTTATTGCGTTTTGTTATCTTCTCGGTCATGCCCTGCGCAGAGTGGTTGAGGTCATGGGTCTTCTGGCAGGTTGGTTGGTTGGTTGATCTGACATCATGAAATAAATAACATAATTATTTTTGTTTAAACTCACCTTACAAATCGGCATCTGTCTTCACCCAATTTATCAGCGACATCATGCATGTTCTCCCAGTCACCCCAAAGGCAGAGCTTTTGGTAGCTTTCAAGAGCAGGAAGCAATGTAGGGGGGAGGCTGCTATTGCTTAACCAAACTAGTGTGCCTGAATTTTGAAAAAATTGCATGACTCATAATAGAATAACTTTATAACAAGTCAAATGCTTTATGTACCTACTGAAACCAGCAACACTTAAATTTGGCATAAAGCAACACATTGATATCTATCTTCTAAGTATGTATATAAATTCTAATCCTGACTGATACACATCAAAGCACAGCTCAAACCGCTGAACCTAGACATTTGAAAGTAAGGAAAGATTTTTGGAAATTCCGCCCATAAAAGGGAAAAAAGGGGATGATTCGTTTATGTATGGAAAGTCTTTCATTAATAAAGTAAAAATCAATAATTCATTTCGGCTTATGGTTGGAAACTAACAAACTGTATATTGGTGTTGTTGGAATTTAAAACCTTAAGGTGGGAAACGAGGTTTGAATTTATATGATTTTAAAAACCTTGATGGTAAAAATGTCAAGGGGCATCATCATCACAAGCCCACTACTAGGCACAGGCCTCCTCTTGCTATGGGAGGGCTTAAGTTATAGTTCCCATGCGGGGCCAGTATGGATTGGGACCTTCACACACCATTGAATAGCTTCCCAAGAATTCACAGGTTCCTTTATAGATAGAGGGCTGAAAATCGGCATTTAGGAACTTACGAGATTTAAGACTGGTTTTTAATTTTTATTGTAATCAGTTGAGGTAAAAAAGGAACTACAACACAAATTATTTCTTCGCATAAGAAGTTGCAGGCAAAAACTAGTCTCAGGTATATATTTTTACCTACCATGCACTTTGTGAGCAGCTAAATGCAAAATATCATGGACACTGTTGACTATAATTGCCTGATCAGTACGGCTCACTTTGGTGGCTCTACCCCAGAACAAACCAGCACAAGACAAACCATGTGTTTCTGGTTCTTCTTCTTTACCAGCCTGTATTTTTTGATAACCAACCACATTTTCCAAAGAGTTTTTTAACGGAAAATACAATATTGTATGGTCTTTTGAAACTCGTACATCAGATAAAACCTTGCTTGAATCCTTGTCTGCTAGAGATGTAGGAAATTCAAACAGCTTGAATAATTCAAAGAGTTCTGATTCTGTGAGCTTTGAGAGCAGAGATGTCTCAGTGACAAGCAGCTGCCAGTCCCTTTGAAATTGTTCATTTTGTTGTAGACATTTGTCAATATATTCTTTAGTGGCTGTGTCCAATTTAGTCTTCTTCACTTGTTTCTCCAGAATGTTCCAGTTTCCATGTACATTACAGTTTGGGCAGAGGAAATAGCCTGAAACATTACATGGGCTAATTACAAAGTACAGGCCTTACAGACAATGTAAGCTATTTAGGCTCCAAATTTTATTAAAATATTATTGATGTAGATCAATGTGAATAGATGTGACACTGGGCCCACATAGGAACTACAGCCCGAGTCTTCTTATTCTCCTCACAGGAGGCTTGTGTCCAGCAGTGGGACGTAATTAAGCTGGAGATTGTGATTATTACTAAGCACCCTATCCTGTTTCAGCAATGGTTTGTAACCAAATAATAACTATTTACCTATCTCCTTTTAAATGAATGATGTCTATAGCAAATAAAAAGGCAAGAATAAAGTAAAAACGAAGAAGTGCATTGAGTATTTACCATTGATTTTGTTGATATACACCTTATTTTCGCCACAATTTTGTTCGCCAGAGCATATAGTGCATTTTGTGGTTAGAGATGTAAATCCATCTTGCACTGCAAAACCTTTTTGCCTTAATAACTTTCGAATTTCAGTAGCTGTTATAATTGGAATACTGTTTAACTCTACGTTGTGAACTTTTCTTCGCACGCAATTGCAATTAAATGCATTGACAGCTGATTTAACAGGCCGTTGTTTTAATATTACCATAGATTTCAACATTATTTAAGTGGATTTCCTAAGATTATATTATATTTCAATTTAAAACCATGATAACACAGTGTTTACAATTTGTTTATAACCATTACAAAACATAACCTCATCAATCATAAACTGTCGTGATACGTCAAAAGTTTTAATCCTTTGGCGAAAGGAGTCTCAAAAAGAAGGAATTTGGCGGATTTTTGGCGGGAAACCGATGAGAGTGGATCGTGTCGTTAATTGAATTTTAGTTTCTGTGCTTAATGTTGTTTGGTGGATAATAAAGATAGTGTATTATACAACAAAATAACGTGAAAGTGCCCAGCAAATGAAGAATTCAAGTGAAAACACGTATTCCCTCTGTTTGTGACCCTCAAGTATCCGCGGGCTGCTGTTCGCCGAAAGCTCGCCGTAAAGTACACTATCGCTTTACGGAAGGCATGAGCAGCTGACAGGACGTGACTAGGACAGACTGACAACTCGGACGGTGACAGGACTTTAATATACAGAAATTTACAAAACACATCAGACGTGGCTGTATGGACTCCGTTCCTTTGCCTATCCCTTATGGGATGAATTAAAAAAAAAAAAAAGGAATTTGGCGGGAAACCGATGATGTGCTTAATGTTGTTTGGTGAATAACAAAGATAGAGTATTATACAACAAATTAACGTGACGGTGCCCAGCAAATAAAGAATTCAAGTGAAAATTCGTATTCCCTCTGTCTGTGACCCCCAAGTACCCAAGGCTGCTGCTCGCCGTAAAGTACACTATCGCTTTACGGAAGGCATGAGCAGCTGACAGGACGTGACTAGGACAGACTGACGACTCTGACGGGGACGGGACTTTAATAATACAGAAATTTACAAAACACATCAGACGTGGCTGTATGGACTGAGTTTCCTTTGCCTATACCTTATGAGATGAATTAAAAAAAATAGCATTACCCGGCTTTTCAAAAATTGTATTTTAGACACAGACCTAATAGCAAGTGGACCGGTGATACCTACAGAATTAGCGTGCATACCTACTAAAATTTGGCACGTAACATGGCTGCTTTCCCTAGGGTTGGGACTGTTAAACGTATGTAGATATCGATATCGATAAAATCTACGCTATAGAAGTTTAAGCAACTGTCACGTTACGAGTGTTTTAAGGCCTAATTATCTAGAATAGCATACATTACTTTAATCTACACACATATTATTAGTACTCTAAGACACGTTCAGAAGCAGAAGGCATTATCATATCCATACCTGTCACGAATTTGACTGTTGTTTTTATCATAGATAAGTAAACATACCGAGCTGACGTTTCGTATCGACTGTTTTTTTATTGTAAATTATGTTGGTTTTTGCAGATATTTCATATTTTCTACGGTTTTTGAACGCATTATAGAGGAGTTATGACATGTGTGTATATGGGTTTGCAGATGCGTTGCCAACCTAGAGAGCTAAGATGAAATTCCCCTTGTCCCCGTAATTACACCGGCTATCTTACTCTCCACACCGGGACACAACAGTGCAAGCACTGCTACTTCGCACAAGGTCCTACTACCCACAAAAGTGAAAATAAATAACATTTGTTAGGCATCTCCAAAGTTTTTATTCATTTCTAATAGTTTCTGAAAGATACTTTGTCACAACACTCACAACTTCTTTTTCCGTGATAGCGAAACCTCAAATCTATAATCATTTTGATTACAGACATTACCTTACCCTCACACTTGATATACAAGGCAACACAGGTGACAGGCACGAGTAGACTGAAAAAGAAGAATATTAAGTATCTATAAGTTTATCTCTAGCCTACTCAAGGGACCTTTTTCCAAATCTCAAATCTGGTTCAGGCTGTGCGTTGTGTGTCAGTCAGTAAGTCACGGTTTTATTTTATATGTTTAGATCTAACAATTACCTGAATTGCTCCGTCACGTCATCAATCTCGTCACATTAAAAGTTCTGTTGAAGCATTATGACATGTCGATGTGCATCGAGCAGACAAACCATGTCTTATGTCGTGGGTTTATATTTTCAATTCCAATCCTTTTCTTTTTGGCAGTTTCATTCACAGGAAATCTGACGAAAAAAAAATTCAAACAATGTTTAGAATTCCATCGATACCTATGTCGATACTTAGCACCGCATAAGCTAATATGCCAAAATCATGCAAATGATTTCTGTTGAAATAAATAAAATCATTGGAAAATAAAACAAATCGTACTAAAACAGACGTTCGTACTCATTTTATAAGATCATTATGTTACGATACATGCCAAAATACAATAAAACATTCGAATTATTCAAGGTAACTGGTTACTAACCTTTGAAGGGTCAATTCAGGTTGATTAATGTTTTTTTTAACACTACACTGTCTGACGCAGCACTAGGGCATGATTATCCTATTAAAGACAAAGTCCTGCACACCATGATAACTCGTTTCTTAGAGTAATCCTCACTAAAACAGCAAATATATTCGGAGCCGGCTACCGTTTGACAGCACATCTACCACGAAACTTGGCACGGAACATGGTGACACCTGCCACGCTGTCGTAAACTCGTGACGTCACTTAGAGAGTGCTGCCAAATTTAGTAACCAACAAATACTATTTGTCTCTCCTATTCATATGCAGCTGTCAGTAAGTTAAAAAGAGATAAAATGCCGTTTGACATGTATGTGTCGATATGGCAGATATTTGTATAAGTCACGCTTCATATAGAAGAATATAGCGCCTCCAGTTTCCTATCTCAATGATTTTAGACTAAACTAGTCTAACAATAACTTGCATTCTTTTCATCTTGCATCTTCTTCTTTGCATCTTTTTTTCTTTGCATTGTCATTGTATGTTGAATTTCATTCTATGAATGTTTCATAAAAATAAAACAAAAATAATCAATAAATCGATTGTTTTCATTGATTCAGAAAATAGCTCCATCTCTTGCCACTAATGCGTAACTGTAGAAGTTCCGTAGTGGGTGAGCCGCTTGATTAAGCTACTCATAGATGGCGCTGAGGAGAGATCTTCCAAATAAAATATGACACAAGGCATTGAAAAATTCGTTAGGTACACCAACGTTAAGTATAGCTTAATTGGTGGAGCGTGGTACGGATTACCGAGGTTGCTGGTTCAAGTCCAGCTGCTTAACGAATTTTTTTTGCATTGTCATTGTATGTTGAATTTCATTCTATGAATGTTGCATAAAAATAAAACAAAAATAATCAATAAATCGATTGTTTTCATTGATTCAGAAAATAGCTCCATCTCTTGCCACTAATGCGTAACTGTAGAAGTTCCGTAGTGGGTGAGCTGCTTGATTAAGCTACTCATAGATGGCGCTGAGGAGAGATCTTCCAAATAAAATATGACACAAGGCATTGAAAAATTCGTTAGGTACACCAACGTTAAGTATAGCTTAATTGGTGGAGCGTGGTACGGATTACCGAGGTTGCTGGTTCAAGTCCAGCTGCTTAACGAATTTTTCTTTGCATTGTCATTGTATGTTGAATTTCATTCTATGAATGTTTCATAAAAATAAAACAAAAATAATCAATAAATCGATTGTTTTCATTGATTCAGAAAATAGCTCCATCTCTTGCCACTAATGCGTAACTGTAGAAGTTCCGTAGTGGGTGAGCTGCTTGATTAAGCTACTCATAGATGGCGCTGAGGAGAGATCTTCCAAATAAAATATGACACAAGGCATTGAAAAATTCGTTAGGTACACCAACGTAAGTATAGCTTAATTGGTGGAGCGTGGTACGGATTACCGAGGTTGCTGGTTCAAGTCCAGCTGCTTAACGAATTTTTCTTTGCATTGTCATTGTATGTTTAACAATAACTTATTTCTACTTAGTGATAAACGATTTTTTGCAAACTTAACGAGACGATAAAGTAGACAAATTTATATATTGCTCTAGCACGGTAATGTGAATGTAGATAATCATAATTTTATTAACACTGACTCGTTGGGATTGTGATAAATTTAAACCTAGGGTTAATCAATTTCATGTTTCGTCAATAGCATTTTTGTCTACATTTCAATTTCAGCGTGCTGGCTATTAAAAGATGACCTTGCAAAAAGACGGCAATTTTGAAAAATATTGAGTTGACAACACTAACCAAGCTGCAAAGTATATTATATACGACCTCAGGGATACATGTAGGTATTTGTCTACATTTTAGAGTGCTAGCCGGGCTGAATTACATCCTTGTTATTGTTCAGGCAGTCGTATGCTTTTGTTTTCATTTTGTGGTTCCTCGTAATTCGCACTCGCACGGACTATGCGATGCGCGCGGTGCGTGAATAAGCAACCCTCATGCGACCCGACCGTATAAGGACAGGCAGGGTGATCAATCCAAATGAGTCAGTAGGTCTAGCACAACTTACAGTGAGACTTATATCTCGCGCGAGAACAACTCGCCGTCCTTTTCTATCACTCAGAATGCAACGGGACGGGTAAAAATAATCTCGCGCGACAAACAAAGTCGCAGCCAGTCGTGCTAGCCCTACTGTAGGGAGAAGTCAGAACTTATGAGGTAGGGAAATTTGTTTTTATAAACCTTGGCGTCGATTTTAGATTGAATAAGAATGACATTTAAATCATCATCTTATATACGTGAGTAATCCGTTTATCTCACTATGATTGAATGATTGAGTCTCACGGCAGTTTCATGTTAAAAATTGCATTTCTTTTTAACTCATTCATAACCGGGAATCGAACCCTGTCAAAATTTCTGTAGGCAATGTTATAAATTTTGCAAGTTAATTCGTTGTTATTGTTGATGATTACGTATGAGTTAAAAAAAATGCCAATGCAAAGGCCAATTTCCCATCTGTTATAGTATAGTTTTTAACTTCTCCCTACCGACCCATTTGGATTGACTACTCTGTGAGCGAGGTCTATCCGCCATTTTTCACCAATGAGAGACAAGCTTGCTACTGGTTTATGGTTGGTGGAAATTGACACAGAGTACCTTTTTATAACTGAGATAGAGTTGTCACTTCAACGTTTCGCACCTGTGTGCGTTATCTGGTGTTTTTTGACGGCAAAATATGCGATGACGTCATTGACGTCTAGTTTCCTAAATGTTAAAATAATTTACTTTGAGCAATTGCTATTACACCATATTCAATGGAACATATACATTAGAACATGGTGTACTAGAAATTGCCCAATTTCCCGTTTTGATGAATTTGATAACTATTCAGTGCTTTATTTTTTACACATTTTCTTTTTATCAGGCATTCCAACTCCAACTTAGACACCCGGTGAATGTGAAAAACCACAGATTAGAGAGGTAATCGCGGCTACGGTGGTATAACTTAGAACAAAATGTACACTTCGCTGTCCAGCTAATTTCAGTAGTCACTCAAGTTACATTGTATAGAATATACTTAAGTAATATTCTATTTGGTTGGGTTGTAGACATGAAGTTGTTGTCACACATCGAGAGGTGGTGCTAATATCAATATAGTTTTTATATTGGAGTTTTAAATTTTGGAATAAATATTTTATTTTCGCTTAATAAATGCTTTCATTTATCTTTCCTTGTTTAAAAATGCGTTTATGCTAATTAATTATTTTGTGAGCACTGGTAACATCGACCTTTTTTAATTATAGTAATGTCTTATCTCTAATATCATTACACGCATCAGTTTTTCTTACGCTAAAATATTATATGGAATATTCTATGGACACTAGTTGAGTTAACGTATCATATCTGAAATTAAACCCTAATAAAATGGGGCGAAAACTTAGATTTTTAGTAATTCAGGAGGTTTTGATATTTATTTAGATTTTTTTATTTACTAGGTAGGTAGGTAGGTTGTTTTTAGTAAATAAAAAAATCTAAATAAATGTCAAAACCTCCTGAATTACTAAAAATCTAAGTTTTCGCCCCATTTTATTAGGGTTTAATTTCAGATATGATACGCTAACTCAACTAGTGTCCATAGAATATTCCATATAATATTTTAGCGTAAGAAAACCACTTATGGAACGGAACGAATGAATAATGGCCGCGATCACCGAGTACATTATATATACTGAAATAGAGTTGTCAGTGTCCGCGTATGAATAGCGCCATCTATACCGGAGTGTTCGAACTAAAACTTTAAAATATATACGTATAACTATCGCTACCTACTCGCTACCCTGATTTCAATAGTATCCAAATATGGTATTAGATTTACACGATATCAATTCTGCCAATAGATTGAACACCAAACTAATGACAAAATTAATAAGCGTGTAAACCCAAATAATACGTTATAAGGTAGGGTAATAAAAAAATAAACATACTTTTTTCCTTTTATTGTTAAACTTAAAAGCTGAAACTTGCATTAAATCTTCCGTCTCGTAATTTTTTGAGGAGCCACTTAATATTCATTTATATGTCACTGCACCAATTGCACAGAAAAACATTACAGTACATATTTAACATTTTTGCTTTATGCCTCTCGCATTCCAGAAAAATCACTTCGATTCTTGCCGAGGTTTCACCTAGAAACAATTCACAATGGTTACCAAGTGCTTCACACAAATAAATATGCACAAATTAAACATTACACAGATGGTGCTCACCGAAAAAGTAATAATTACGATTTAAAATCACTAGAAACTTAGTACGAAATAACCGCAACAAAGCAAAGCTGTCAACAGGAGTGTTGCCAAGTGAATAGGAAAATACTGGAGACAATGTTTTATTAAGTCGCGAAATATTCATATTATTATGCTGCAGCAGCGAACACAAGCTTAACAAAATCGGCCAAAAGTATCATGTAATTAATTTGTTTTTATAAATTTAATGTACTAGTGATTGATACTCAGGAACAAAAAGTTACGTATTTTAGTACAAAATCAAAGGGTATAATTAAATAAACCAATTATAGTTCTCGTTTAAAAATGCATGAGGGCAAGGTGTTCATTAGATTTAAACATTCTTTAAAATAGAACTCTCATATAAATTACTCAATTTTGCTAAAAGTTTCCAATTTGGCAACATTGAAAGGAAATACCGAAAATGTATTTCGTTCAAAAACACACAGATTATTGAATTTATGTCCAAAACTTAATTTCAGAACGTAATGGAACTACGAAACCGCCATCTATATTCGAATGTAGTAACTAATTTCCATGACTACTTTAGTATAGAGAGTAGAAATGTTCTAAGTGAAGTGGCTCTGTTGGTAGTCCGGAACCTGTGATTTAGTACTGAATAAAACTAAAACAAATAAAACAGCTTATTATAGTCACATTCATTATATTCCTTATAACAATATTTACATAATCTACCACGATCGCATTTTAAATACAAAACATAATTTCTGTGGTAAAACACATTTTACCAGTTGTCATAAAAATACGCATTTCCATAACACAAAAAATATAATAGGCATTCCGAATCATTATATCTGAGACCTAAAACTTAGGTACTCCATTGATTTAGTTCAATAATAATAACTAATACATTTTCAAATAATCAACCATGCAGCATCAAATATAATGTTTCCGCAATAAATACCTACCTACTCACTTCGCTCGTTATACTAATACGATTTCAATCCAAACTATAACTGCACTTGTTGGCGCACTCATGTTGTCGGTAAAGATTAGATTAATCTATATCTTATAAAAAGTAAGCGACTGTGAGTTGACAAATATTTTGACGCGTGCATTTTCAATCATTAAAATAGGGAATGTTACTTACTAATGTACACATTTACATTTATTTCACAAGTTCCTTTTTAAACTGTAGATCTTTATTGTAATTTCCCTTAGCTCTCAAATAACAAAGGTGTACTTCTGTTTATAGACATGGAACCTGCTAATTGTTCATAGAAAATAAATATAGGCACCTATATTTTTTAGTAGTATGGGAGCCCAAGAGACGGTTTTTCCCAAACAAACTAAAGCATCAAATAAAAGTACTGACTTAAATAGAAGTGACGATAAAAGTAGAAAATGACATCGTACACTTGGACAAAAGGCGTATCTACTCAGTACTTACAATACAATACACCAATGCAATAAAGTTCCATTTGATTTTTTAACCAAACCAAACCAAATGGTCTTACTGGACTCCCTTACCATAAAACTGTTACCGCTGCACTCACAGATGTTGATTAACAATAATACGTCACTATATGGTTATTTTAGGTTGGCTGCAGACTTGAAGTTTCATAAAAAACAGTAACAAAATTACAATATTACACTGCTTAATTACATAGTACTTTGTATTTTATAGAATTAATAATACCTTACGAGCAACGATGCACTTGTAAACTTAATAACTAATAAAAAGACATCATAAAATTACTAGCTTCATGTTTACGAGACAGTATCTATACTATTACATCAATAAAACAATTTAAACTTTTTTTATGGCAAAGCAATGCCAATTGAACAAAAACACGGATTACTTACGAATAAGTAAGTGAAGGAACGAAATACTTGATTACATGTAGTTGACGATTACTATTATAGTTGGGCAGGTCTACTATAGTTAAGTACTAATACAGCATTACTAGCGTTTGTGTCGTAGAGTACATTAATAGGTAATACATAATACTGAATTAGTATCTTAGACCCCGATCGGAAGATTAGCGTCATCGGCGAAGCTACCAGAGCGTGTCAAGTAGATCCTCAAATTTAAGTTTGGTTAAACGGAGAAGTGGATATACAAAGAAATCAAGAGTTTGTTGAATCAATAGTTCAATACCGATTGCCTTCGCTATTCATTTTTAATATCCTCAAATCCTTTATTTCTTCGACGGGTGGTTTTATCAAGAAGTTTCCATGGAGTAATTTGCACACATAAAAATCAGAGCAATATTATTGGAGTTTATCTGTACTATGCGATTCAGAGGTCAGTTTTACGATAAATTTACTCAACAATTTCTCGAATTGCCTTTGGCACTATGCGATGGTGTGGTTTCGAAGCTCACGTTAAACCAATGATGATGTGTGGGGACGCCCGGCCGGATCAGGCGGGCTGTCGATCGTCTTGTGCGTTCATTCAGCCCACGTTTAACCAAACAGTAAACAAAGAAACGAGGTGCATTAAGGGATCTTGGTTTGCAAGAATAACGGTAATTGTTTTCTTTTTCGTTTGATTTTAAACATTTCAATATAGGTAATGCTAATTAATAGTCCAGACCTTTTATTATCACAATAAATGCATGGCATTTTTTTAATCAGTGCACAAATGTACTTAGTGCAATTTAGTGTTATTATTAGAAAGTTTTTAAATACTGAGTTGCATTTTGTGTTGTTTTGGACATTTGAAGTACTCAGAGCAACCCAAAATTAAAACGTTAAATAATCAATAAAAATATTTTAAACGTGGTCTTTTAACGAGAGTAATCGTATATCAAAATTTGTCCACAGATTTAATTTTTTTCCTGTATATCCCATTTAATTTATTAAAAGATACAGCAGAGTTCTCCAATAGCTATACAATAATAAAGGGGGGGGGGGTTCAAGAAAATAATAATGTAGGCAATAGTTCTGTTAGTAATCAATGAGATATGCCGCGCGCCTGTTCTTATTTTAATTCTATATAAAGGCTTGTAAGAAGCCAACCGTTCAGAAATATCTCCACTCATACCTTATTCTCAATAACATAAGAGACTTGTTTTGATATTAACGACCAGTTGTCTGTGTAGATATAGGAGAAGTCGACTGCAACAATGACGAGGCATGTCCTGGTTTGTACACGAGCGAGGCAACGACCAGGCTGCTTTCTAATTTATTGCAATTAAAAATTTACCAGTATTAAAGCACATTAACTAAACCCAGGCGCTCGGAATTATGTTTGTTATACACTTACACATACATAGCGGGAAAACTAGCACACCTTAGTTTGCCTCGGACATAAAGCATTTATTCCTTAGACGCAAATTCGTTAGAATGGAAAACATGTCTTACAATCGCGACAAAGACTAGTGTGCTAGGCCCCCTGACAGAATACGCCTGTTGAGGGTTAGAATAGAGTCTCAGTATGGCGACTGGTACTGCTGGCGCTGCAGGTGCTGCACGAGCGGGCCCTGTTGCTGCATGGCCAGCATCTGCTGGCGCATGCGCTGCTGCTGCTGCGTCATCTGCTGCTGGTACTGCGCGCTCTGCTGCGGCTGCATGCCGCGCGGGTACGGCGGCGCCGGCCCGCCCATGCCGCCCATCGTCACGTTCGGCGCCTGACACACACACACACACATACTTGTACACTACTTCACTATAAATTTCCATAGTAAAAATCACTGACGTCATAATCTGCCTCGTATTGTCAAATAAAAAATGTGCTTGTGTTTGTAAAATTATGCTTACCTGCATGTATTGCGGTCGAGCATTCTGTCGCTGCGTCATGTACTGCGCCTCTTGGCTGGCCCGGCCTCCCATCATGTTCTGCATGACGAATGGCGATATTAAAAGTAGAGAACAAGAGAGGAAAATTACCAATATACTTATTTTATTAACTACTCTACTTCATAACTTGAATTTAAAACAGTAGGTATTCTAGTACCTATATGTACATATACAGGCTGCTTGGTATAATGATGTACGGACCTTAGGAGGGTGATACAGGGGACTATTAGGAATAGTTTGAAGCCTTTATGTTTTAGTACAATATGTGATAGTTTTTTTTTTAATCGAATTTTTCAAATTTTTTTACTTCATAACAAAAGTTGACATAAAAAATAAATTTTAACCAAACTGTCAGAGCAATCAATTCATTTCTTTATAATTAACACCGCAATTAATTGATTAACCAATCACAAGAAAATCAGCCTTCCACTAGCTAAACATTTTTTTTATTATCGTTTTTGTAGGTCACCATGAGTGGTTCCGCCAAACAAATAACTTTATCAGGCTGTGAAAAAAAAAATCTGCAGCATATTAATGTTCCAATTAGTATAAAACATGCCTGATTTGTTTACTGTCATTAAAAATAAAAATTACACCATAATTGCAACAAACAAAAAAACTACCACTGGTCAACATGTTGAACGCCACGACCAAACAAAAAAAGCTCCCCATACGAAGTAGACAATTATGCAAGTTTATTCTAGAGTTAATCTCTCTCTATAGGCTGCATTCACAATTCCATTACCATTCAATGAGTGTTTTGCTTTAATTTTAGTGTTATTTAATTAACTTTTATCTTACAAATGTATTAAAAAAAGTCGTATGATACACGGCAAGGTTTTACAAACTCGTGACGATGCAAACCCTCGACGCGGCTCGGGTTTATCACTCGTAAACTCATTTATAAGGCCTTCCTTACCAACCTCGTATCACAAGTAAACATTTTAATATAAATATTTTAACTTTTTTGTTTTTTACTTCCCTTCTTGTCGAGATGAAAAGCAGAAAAACTAGGGGAAACGCCAATTTCAAACTCGAATTACTGGCATCCTCGCTACATCTCGTTAGAAATTGGTCCTTTTCCTCCCTCGTTGAACAATGTACTATTCCTGACTAAGCTAAGTAATAATAACACCATTAAATGCAGTCAACTTACTTGTTGGAATGTTTGTTGTCCTGCGAAACCACCCATACCGTTGCCACCTTGCGGCCCCATGTTGCCGGCTTGATTCGACATGGGTCCCATTCCACCGGCTTGCCCCATTTGACCCATCTGCCCCATCGGCTGGCCCATTTGGCTCATGCCTTGGCTCATTTGTCCCATCGCCTGACCCATCTGCGCAGACTGTCCCACTCCCTGGTTTATTTGTCCAACATTTTGGCCGATAGAACTGACACCTTGACTCATCGGGTTCACTTGCTGACCCATTTGGTTGACGCCTTGACCCATTCCCTGTTTAAAAAAAGTATAAGAGGAGTAAGTATAGTAAGCGTTTAAAAAATACTGTATATGTATAGCCAGAACTATTTGGATTTTTTGGAAATAATTCGATAACAAAGCTGATTTTTCTATTTGACACTTGCGAATAATTTCAAGAACCTGTATTTTTGAATCCACGAAAATTTTGTCCCGGAACATAGAAAAAATATGTTGTACCCTCTAAAAAAGGTGTTATTCTTCATCAAAAATGCGAACAGTATTTTATTGTGGAAACATATTTGTAATCATCAGTTATGAGACACGTAACCGGAATCTACCAATATATACGAGGGGCGGCTGAAAAGTAATCTACCTAACAATGAAACAAAAGACTGTCGTGGCAAATTTTTTTTTATTTTTCTATATAGTCCCCTGCTAGTAAAATGCACTTATTAAATTTTTCAAATATTGAATTTAAACCATAAAAAAAAAACTTTCGGTTTGTCGTCAAAAAAGTCAGTAACCGCAGCCTTCATTTCGTCATCGGTCATAAACCTTCGTCCCCTGAGGTCTTTCTTGAGAAGTCTAAACAGAAAATAGTCACAGGGGGCTAAAGCTGGACTATAAGGGGTGTGGTCAATGGTTTCGAAGCCATTGTCTTTAATTGCTAGCTTCGTTGTGCGGGCGGTATGCACTGGTGCGTTATCGTGCAAAATCAGAATTCCTTTGCTTAGTTTACCTCGCCGTTTTTCTTTTATTGTCTCTCTTAGTTGATATAGTAAGTTTGAGTAATAATCAGCATTCATTGTAGTTTTCTTCGGTAAATAATCTATGAGCAAAATCCCTTCTGTGTCCCAAAAGATTGTAGCCATAAGTTTACCTGCCGATGGACAGACCTTGAATTTCCGAGGCGGCTTCTCATCCCTAAATTTCCACTGTAACGACTCTTGCTTACTTTTCGGGTCCCATTGTCGAATCTAAGTCTCATCACATGTTACAATTCTAGAAATTATTTCTTCCTCTTTCCCTCGACTCATGTCCAAAAACTCTTCGCAACATTTGACACGCCTCTCCATGTCAAATGCAGTCAACATTCTGGGGACCCAACGTGCACTAACTTTGGACATGTTCAAATGCTCATGAATTATTTCATTGACTCTCTCTTTGCTGACGCCCACATCTCTAGCTATCTCCCACTGCTTCACTCGTCGGTCCTCTAATATATTTTTTTTCAGTCTGGCTACATTTTCATCGGTGACGGCCGAAACTGGTCTTCCGCTACGAGGATCATTTTCCAGGCTCTCACGACCTAACTTAAACTGCTTTGACCAAAACTATATAACAAATTCGGAAGAACACGAACCGCCAAACACACGTAACATACGCTGTCTGATATCCGAAGGCGTATTCCCTTCTTTAGTCAAAACTTAATCACCGCACGCTGCTCGATTTTATCCATTTTCACTTTTTCTACCGACATGTTTGAAACAATTGTAGGACACAAATAAACGTGATGCAATAAACAAATGAATGTAATACATTTCGAAAATAGAATAACAAACGAATATAAATCCATACCAGCCAGCATTATTTTTGTATATATTTCTGACCAAGGAGATTACTTATCAGCCGCCCCTCGTATGTAACCGGAAATAAGAGTATTTAAACTTAAGTGATTATTACATATTTTGTCCAATACATTTTAGAAAATAAAAACACATTTTTTGAGTGACATATTAAGAATAAGTATATTTCAAATACCTATAATTATCATTCAAAATCCAGCAATACACATATTCATTTTTTATTTCTTTATGCCGTTATAGTTATGAACATGCAATTAGTACTTTACAAGATACATAATTTTTTTAAGTTGTGTTAACAAAAATAGGCAGATTTCACATGTATTACAAAGAACATAAATATAATAATAAAATATAGAGTAAATTATGCTTAAAGCATTTTTGCCTTTTTTTATGGAATTTACATACATTATTTTTTATTATATTATAAAGCAGCGGTCCCAAATATTTTAGGATTATTGAAAAACACATTTTTTAATTACCTAACCCATAAATAAAAAAATGAATAATGTCGTTTTTACAAACATAGCGAAGCGAAGCCGTAAAGCTCTCAAGCTAGTATCGTAACGTACGAGTAGACATGAGACATTTATTTTGTTTTATTAAATAAGGTTTTTTTTTCCTTACACTTTGAACTTTAATTAAATAATCGTAAAAACAATAATTTTCTTTTTTCTGGTGAAAGACATCGCATTATTTTTTTTTATTTTATAAAAATGAACCTCATGAACTTTATAGTTTACTATACAGTCTGAAGAAAAAAAAACTGAAGTGAAACCTTAAGTAAGCCAAATAGCACAGCGTGATTTATTATACCTGATTGATCATCTGCTGCTGGGTGCCCTGCATCATCTGCTGCCCGTAGCCGGCGTAGCCCTGCTGCATGCCGCCGTACTGACCGCCGAACATCTGCCCGCCCATGCCGCCCATTTGCCCACCGCCCATCTGCCCGCCACCCATCTGACCTCCGCCCATCTGACCCGCGCTCATTTGCCCGGGGCCCATCTGCACTCCACCCATTTGGCTCATCGGACCCATACTGCCCATTGCACCTATTGGATTCATTTGACTGCAAATAAAGAAAAATATGAATACGTCGTTGTGGTTCAGCGTGGAAATATTACATAGTCAAAAGTTCAGTTTACTTACTTTGATTGAATCTGCCCCATCTGATTGGGCTGCATTTGCCTCATGCCCTGACGAGGGAACGGGGCGCGGGCGTGCGGCGCTCCAGGGTAGCCTCCACCCTGGGGTGGAAATTCCAAATACTATAACGATCAGGACCAGCCTTTGTGATACTTAATGATAAAAAAAAACATACATATACAGTGGAACCTCCACCTTTTTTGAAGTCGGTTAAAAAGTGGTTTGGTGTCGTACCTGCATTTGCGTCATCTGGTTGTAAGGCACGCGCTGGCGCAGCATGTGGCTGAGCGCCTGCTTGGACTGCGTGTTGGCCGGCGGAACCACGCCGCGGGGGTTCGCGCCGCCTAAACAAATCATAATCACCAAATATACAGATTTGAGATGAAAAGAATAACCCCGAAATATACTCATCGTTTTATGCTTAAGTTTCAAGTAAGTTGAGCAACCGCTTAGACGTGCGAGTGTCGACTGCAGTCGAATGAAAGTTGGTGATTATGGAAACGGATATGTACACGGACGGACAATTTGATAAATATCTATACCTATAAAACAGTACCGTGATTGACTGACTGACAGACAACGCACAGCCTAAACGACTGGACTAATGCCCGTTTTCACCAACGACTCCTAAAATTTAAGGGATCCCTTAGCTCTTTTAGGTGACACCTAAGATCAATTTTCGTTTCACCAACGCTTAAGTAACACCTAACTGCTAAGGGGGCCCCCTAAGTTTAGGGGCTCGAATATTGACCCCCTAGCGCTAAGTGACGGTTCGCGCAGTCGCAGATGCGTTTTAATTTTTATAGGTTATTGTGCATTTGTTATGCAATAATTAACTTGATTGATAAGATTTATATAAAATGGAAGGCTATTTAAATGATTTTGTAGAGTTTGGAAGCTGTTGAATAATTGGATTTAATATTCACATCAAACATTTAGATCAGACTGAAAATCAGATGATTTATATCAAAGTATGATAGGTACTAAAGATTTGTCATAAGATATACCTACTCGTAGAATGTCGAAAGAAAGCGTGCTCTTCATACTTTCGTTCCGTTCTGTATAAAGGAAGACCTCATCGCAGCCGGACGAATGCCTAATACTTATTCATCATCAGTCTATTAATCCCTCAGACCCTCAGAATACAAAACAAACCAGAAGCCGCGTTCAATCATAACAGAACGCCGCGCACTGTGTCAATTTATTATTTATTTCGCTATCCGTTTACACTTAAAATATAATCCTATTTTGTGTTTTTTATATACCCAATGGCATTTCTGCAAGTAGGAAACACACGAGAAGCGATTAATTAACATGCGCGCTCGCGGGTTCTGATCAGTTCTTCTTCTTCAGTATTATACGGGTTTCAAAGAAATCGAATAACACAATACTTTGAAAATATGTACAGTTCATGAATAAATTAATCAGATAACTAATCATTCCAGTTTCAGTCAATGAATGCTAATAAATTTCAATCATCGCACCGAAAGTTCGGAAAAAATTAGATACTTAATTAAAAACTGTCCTCGTAAGTTCTTATTTTTCTGGATGGCGAAGATAATGCCATACAGCCTAGTTAACATTTAAAAATAAGAAATAAGACGTCAATTTAGTATTAAGAATATATTTGTCTAGTTTTTCTATGTTTTTAAAATGTTGTTTTAATTTTTTATAGACGATTTTTGAAGTTATTTCTCTTAAAAAAAATTATCGATACAAAACCGGTTTTAGAAATCACTGTACCTGAAACAAACCGTCACTTAGTTAGGTGACCCCTATTAAGGTGTTACCTAGTATGGTGAAAATAAAATTAGGTTAGGGAGAGATATAAGGGGCCACTTAGGATAGGGGTCCCCTGACTAGGTGATGACTTAGGTGTCGTTGGTGAAAACGGGCACTAGAGACTTGAAATTTGGCAAACATATACCTTGAGTATCCTAGAGGTGCACTAAGAAGGGATTTTTCGAAATTCCTTCGAAAAAATTTCGAACTAGCCCATTTTGAAATATTTCACGGGGACAAAGCCGCGGGGCACAAGCTAGTATAGCCATAAGCCAAAAGTTACTTTTATTATTTTGATTTTATTACTAGCAAGTAAGTAACGCGATATTGAGATTAGGCAAAATACCTTGTTGTAATGCAACATTTTCACCGGTCACGGGTAGACTGGTAGCTGCGACATCATCTTCGAATGTTAGGGAACACGGGTATACATTATATTCTATGTTTAAGAGGCATATAAACTATTCAATTCGTTGGCTGTGAAATTCTTAAATGCACGCGTAATATTTAAATTTGGTAAAGTCTTAGAGTGAATGTGTGTAATGTAATCATTTAATATTCGTTAAAAGTGTATTCCAGTAAACCCCACAAGAAAAGAGAAAAAACTTTGGTTTGTCTGTTTGTGAGTGGAGAGTAATAAACATAGTTATGCTGAAAGGTTTGTGTACCTGGCGGGTTGTAGTAGTTCTGGCCATGCTGCGGAAACCACTGCGGCTGCTGCTGCAGGAAGGGCGGCTGCGCCGGCGCCGGCGCCAGCCCCGACGGGCCCGCCGCCGCGCCCTGCCCGCTCGTCTACGCACAACACGTCTTTACGTCGCAATGAGACACACCGACAGACTAAGTGTTCAACCACTACTGCCAATCACTTCACAAACGGCTCACATAAAGCTCTACTTGGGGAAATACCAATACCCCATCAATTTATTACCTACTTGAGATAAAACCGGCTGCCTTACGGGGAAGGAAATGCAATCGTGCGCTGTAGTCGTGTACACCAAGACATTCCCTCTTATTCATTAAGGCTCTCTAAACTCATGTTAGCTAAACATTATTTGTCATTCTGTAGGTTCTCTCATAGGAAATAGATAATTTTGAAAATGGAATTCGGCGGGGACACCGAGAGCTTTAGAACTATACCCTCAAAAATGAAATGAATTGACAAAACATGTTTAAGCTATGGTTTAGAACTATTTAAGAATAAGGGGGATTATGTTTATATCTCAGTACAGTGCAAGTAAACCAAATAAAATCATTAATTAATGCAAAACGCAAGTTATCAATTGTTTTTAAATACAATATCATTTTGGTTGAAAATGACACAACTGCACTTAATGGAGCCATAGTAATAATTCAAAATACACATGCTCAAACTGATTCTAAGAAAAAAACATTTTTTCGGTTCGTTCGCTTTGGGTTGAGTTTAGTTTAAATAGTGGCCTCTCAAGACAAGGCTCGCACTGAACACAGGAACACTGTGGTACACCCGAAGTCCCGCACGCTACTTGTGGGCGGTGCCTGTCTTGAGAGGCAAGCATTAATACAAGGTTTAAAACACACTACTTTTAAGAGAATCCTTTAATAAAATAACCACCTTGAGTTCTTACACTCAAGACCCGGTTTCGCAAGCAACCTCTGTCAATAAGCAGATTAGGATGAAACTGGCTCTACGTGTATTAGAACTATAACTTACCGGTGTTGTTACTTTTGGTTTCTTATTAATAATTTTCTTACTACAAGGTAACTTGCGACCTTTTCCAGAACCAGTTGGACTTGAATCGAAGCTTCCACTGTCCTGTATTCATACAGATTTATGAGACACAAAAAAATAAAATAACTAGGATCAAAACAAAAACAGAATAACTCAAAACAGACAATGAAATCAAAGAGACCCGACACCAAGGGGGTAGGGATAATGGGTTAAACAAGGAGGAAAAATTAATGGAACAACAGTTACAATTACCTGTTTGGTGTCATTGGCGTCCAGGTCCTCGGGCGGCAGCGGCAGCGGCTCCAGGTAGTAGCTCAGCGGCTTCACCAGGCTGTGCGTGTGGTACTTCAGCAGCCTGCAACACCGCGCGCGTTCCAATCACCGTCTATGCGTACCACTCAATACCGCTGTGACGCCTCAAATGCTCGCTGCATTATTTGACACTAGCTTTTGCAAGCGACACGACGTAGGATTTCGGATTTTTAAACAAGTTTACATTATACGTTTCACTTTGTTCAATATTCTTAGCTGAAATTTTTGTATCTATTAAACTATCTACCTGCAAATTTCAGGTTAAATGGTTAAGCAATTTGTGCAATTTGTGACACTTCGTATAGCCAGTTGATAATGGTGTAAAAGCAGAATTAAATTATTGTTATTCCGCGAGTAGTTCGCTCTTTTCCGGGAAAAGTAGCCTACGTTCATCAGGGACACTATCCCTTAGCTTTCCATTAGCAATAGTTATTTATGATACCTAGGTACAAGTGCGGAAAGTAGGCAATTCCCAACGAGTGCCTGTGATAAACCGAAACGAGTTAGAAATTGCCTTCTGCACGTATGTCATACAACGTTTTAGAATGCATTAAGCGAGGAAACAAAAATTATACAAAGTCAGCAATAAAACTCAAAACAAATACCTACCACAGACTTAAATCAAATGAGCAGTATGGCGAAATAATCTTTTTTTTTTAATCGACTTCAAAAAAAGAAGGAGGAACTCAATTCGTCGGAATATTTTTATTGCTGATGATTTATATAGTACCTGTGTGCGTTCTCGTAGGTGAGCGGCTTGCGCTCGACCTTGGTGGCGCTGAACCAGGCCCAGGACAGCGGCGCGGGGTTGCGCGCGCCCTCCACCAGCTCCCAGCCCGACACGCGCTGCTTCTCCGTCAGCCGCAGACCCTGGCGAATGCGATGGCGCCAGCAATCATCAGCAATCACATCATATACACCAACACGAACAAAGCGACCTTATTTATAAAGGCTAGTAATTTTCCTAATGTCATATTTCATCCCGCTATTATTTCTTGCTAAGCAGTGTAAAAATAATACGGCAGCATTGGTTTGTGTTTACGGAAAGTTTGCACAGTAAGTTTTTCTTCTGTAAGTTTGCTGAAAATTTCTTTAATGTACTGTAGAGTGTGCAGGCAAATTATTATTCGTTTCTTCAAAGTCATATCAAAACAGGCACACAATCAACATTTCCTAGTTACGACCGAAGTGAAGATTGTCGTATTTTTTGACTTGTGTGCTTTGTGTCACGCAACAATTACAAACTGCTACACAAGCTTTATGTTACAATAGGAACAGGACTCTTCTATTCACATTCCCACCTCTCGTTAACACGTCTTGTGTATCGAAAAATTGTGAATAAATATAAATACAGAAGGAAACTTTGTAGCGACACCAAATGGCTCAGCTTGCGACATAGCTAACACGCGCCTGCTATGCAGAGCGGGGCTTCAGCATTATCTCGCCCGCCGCTCTGTTATAACGTGAACAAAGTAAATAAGTGGAGTTTTACCAGAAGCTGATTTATTATTGGGAGAAGACGCAAATACCCATAAAACTTGTTTCAATACCAACCTGTTTCTTATCACTGTCGAATGTAGTTATCTTGTTTCCCTTCTGGTCCACCAACAAGCCTAGTGGCTCGCAAGCAATAACCTGCAAATAATGCATTATTGTAAGCGATGTTCATCGTGAACCGCTGTCTATTTAGTTAGATATATGTTATATATTATTACAATGTTAAGGACTGGCCTCTAAACATACTTTGTGTACTTTAACTACAATTATACTTATAATATTTTTTTAAGTTATGTTTATTTGAGCCCGCAGAGGCCATAATACAAGTGGATATATTTCATTTATCTTTAGTGAAGTTTAAGAGTAAAGTTTTATCCCTTCTGGATGGATAATGTGTCATCTATTCATGTTTCATTAATTTGTTTTTTTTTACTTGTTAACTACAATAATTATGTTTAGCCAACACACTGTCTCCCATTCGTTTGTTTTCACTTAAATATACCAGTAAGTGGTGGTAGCTTCATTGGTTAAGCTTATTGCAAAAGAAACATTAAAACATATTGCAACCGACACGTGCATAATCGCGTTGCGTTCAATACGGGTGTTTATCCAAGTTTCCGTTGTCTAGTACCTACTACCCATTACTAGTAGAGTCACTTAACACCAGGAAAAAAAAATTAAGTCCAAAATATGACTATTTACTATTTACATTTTCTTAGGTAGGGTAGGATTAGGATCTTAATGGGATATGAAAATGTATGATATTATTATCAGGGAAGTAAAGTTTGGGAGTAGGAAAAGTGAAGTTTGGGTGTCGTGTTGGAAACTGAGGGAATGATATAAATTAAAAATCGAACCTTCGCCTATTCTGCGCAGTGGATCGCAGGCGCAGCCAGACGCCTGAAGGGTTAACCGCTGTTTCATGAGCTCGGCAGGCATTACCTCAATAATGGTGTTCTTGGAGAGCGGCAGCAGCTGGCGCACGGCCTGCGCGGCGGGCCCGTGCCGGTCGCCGATCTCCTTCTTCAGCTTCTTCATCAGGTTCTGGTAGTGCTTGCGGTTGTTGTCGTCAGCGCCCTCTGCCAGCGTCGCGTGGATCAGCGTCGCCAGCATGTCGATCAGCGTCGTGAACAGGTTGCTGCCAGGTTCAAAGGAATCATCATCATCACCAGCCTTTTTTTACGTCCCACTGGCTGGGCACAGACCTCTAAAGAATGAGAGTGCCTAGGCTATAGTTCCCACGCGTGTCCAGTGCGGATTGGGAACTTCACACACACCATTTAATTGCTTCGCTGGAGTGTGCAGGTTTACTCACGATGTGTACCTTCACACACTAAGGCATTGTTCTCCTAAAGAAGTAGAAAAAAAGCAAAATTGAACCTAGGTTTATTTATATTAACCTTTTTTACTCCTCTCGGAAACGTGCTACCTCCTTTGAGATCCCCAGCCATGCCTGCCTTACCTAATTGTTATCATTTTCTTCTTGACTTTGAACGGTACTTTCAATGTGGCTTCTTATCTTTTAGCTTTAATTTTATTTTATGTATTTAAATTTGACGATCCCAATTGGTGACACTGTTCTTATTCTTGTTAAATGTTATTTTTTATTTTATTTTATTACGTGTACATTACTTTGTGACATCGAATTATTATTTTAAATTATTTTATTTGTATACTCTTGACCATTTCAATATAAATTCTCCTAACTTGACATTGTACAATTTATGGTGTAATTTTATATTTATTGAATGAATAAATAATCTAATCTAATCTAATCATGCTGTATAAAGAGGAAAAGCCATTTTTTGGCCAATTATTGAATAGCTTGCTCTTTACGTCACGATTGGGCAGCAGCGTGTTGATTTCGCCTGGTAAAAAATAATAATAATGAAATAGCGTGATGTTATAACTAGTGTATGCAGTATGCACCCTACCTGTTGTTATAGGCATCAACGAGCTGGTGCGTGAGCAGCTGGGCGAGCAGCACGGCCCAGTCGGTGGTGAGCTGGTAGGAGCGGCGCACGGCGTCGAACATGCCGCCGGCGAGCGAGAAGCGCAGCGCCAGCGCGTCCGGCGCTGCCTCCTCGGCCCACGCGTCGCCGCACGCCGCGCGCTCGTGCTCGCGCGCGTGCGTCAGGTAGTGCTGCAGTTGGGCGTGGATCGAGCTCAGCAGACCCTCCTGAACAACGATACTAACAATATAATGCACGTACCATCAAGATGCGTTTACCGTTTCTACTGGTCAAACGGAATGTGACGTCGCACGGGTTTGACAGTAAACATGTCGAGCGACACGCATTACGTGCACGTGCACGCAAGCTATGTCACATTTCATATGAGGATTCATATTTTACAACGCAGTGGAACACGCAGGTCCACGAATACGTATCCGGTGTGGCTCGGCCGTTAGACCTCGGTCTCAAATAGTGTTTAGAGCATCTGTACATCGAAAAAAAAAAAGTGCGTTACTTTAGTAAAAGCCCAGTGAAACAGAACTGTTTCCAAAGTCATAGAATGCGTGGACACCGTGAGGGTTTGTGATACGGCGAGTCCACGGCTTGAGAGATTTCCAAACAACATTTATTCAGGTTGTCGTTTGTACAAATATAGCTAGTTTGCAATCAATACAAATATATACCTAAATTAACAGTTTTAAATGGTTTGCGGTTAATTGCATTAGACGTGATTAGACATTACGAAAACGTGATATTGGCCGCGATTACCTTATAGGTTTGTTGAGTAGTTCCCGATATTTCGACGCAGTTACTGCATCATGATCTCGGGCAAACTGACTGGGTTTGGGTCATCAAACCACTGTGTATACTTAAACATTTTTCAGGAAAATATTAGTATAATGTAAGCGTGTAAGTGGCGCTGGCGTTGGCGGATTACCTTCTGGTCGTCCTGGTGGCGCAGGCAGGTGAGCACGAGCGAGAGCAGCGGCTCGTTGGCGAGGCGCACGGCGCCGCCGCCGCCGCACGTGCAGGAGCCCGCGCAGCCCGCGCCGCTCACGCCGCGCTTGCCGCCGCTGTTGCTGCTCGCCGATCTATAGACAATTCGCGTCTTAATGTGCTTCAACACTCAACCTTCTTCAGGGAATAAAGGCCAATTGACAAATGACAAATCGCTACCGATTGGTCACCATAAAATTGCGTTTCACAAACACGCATTACATTACCAGTCAGTTCTCATGCTTTCTACTATAGGGTACATAGTACATACATTCAGCCGAGTTTAGACCTGCAAAAAAATTGTGCATTGCGGCGTTCGATTGCCCACTCCAAACCCGTTCGCTTGCATGATTTTTCTTGTAGGTAGGTCTAAACTTAGAGTTAGATTATTACAATATTGTATATTCTTGGATGTAGGCAATTGCTGGATGAGTATTGATTTTAACGGACAAACTTGCGAGTTCATTAAACTAGTGAAATGAAAATTTTCCAAAAACCAATGTGACAAAAAAGGACGAACGACGACGAGGACGAAAAACGAACTTTAACGGCATTTTAGTTAAATTAGGTTTATGAATAACAGGGGTTTTCTTTGACATAAGAAGCGGCATTGACAGCATCACGCATCAAAGTTGGATAAGAAGCCGGTACGAGTGTATTGGCAGCAGTATCCACTCACCCCTTGTAGCTGGGGCTCTGGTGGCTTTTGCAGTCGCGGTGCGAGCTGCCGCCGCCGCCGCCGCCGCCGTTTCCGCAGCCGCCGGTGCAGCCCGCGCCCCACCCGCTCTCCAATATCTAGCAAATAATATCAGTATCACGTAATCTCCCGGTTGTGTGCTAGCTAACACAGATGGATGCTTAAATATTGCTTTGTTATTAACTCTGAAACTTTAAGGTAGGTTCTTGACGCATAGTTGTTTTTGCGAATTTTTTTTTTCTTGCAACGAACATATGAAGCAGCACATCATATTAACGGATATATTATAGTTTGGCAAAAATATAATGGTGCCAAGAAGAACGATAGCGTTCGATAGCGAACGATAACGGTAGCGTTGATTCACTGATCAACGCTTTGACTTGAACTCCCGAGAGTTATGCAACCGATTGCATAAAAAAATTAGAATCGTACCGCGCCTTCGTGAAGTAATCTTTAACATGTTGGTCGGGTTCACCTGTCCAGCCTGTTTGAGCACGCGGCCCTGCACGGCGGGCGGCAGCTTGGCCACGAGCGGCGCCACCAGCCACACCGACTCCGACCACTTGCTCGTGCTCACCACGCCGCGCTCCGTGCCCGTCCTGATCCGACAAACGATCTAATTAATATAGTGAGGGTTTTCTGACGGACAACGATCAAATGAATAGTAGATGTGTTCCCAAGCATAGTACGAATCCAGCAAATCCGGGCTCCGGTAGTGACCTGTCCTTGTCGGGCGGCGGCGGCGCGGGCTGCTGGAACACGTCCGCGACGGCGCGCGCCACCGTGTCCAGCCACGCGCTCAGCTCCGACGAGCCGCTCGCGAACTGCTTGAACATCAGCTGCAGATCCAGCCACGACATGCGCAGCGACCACTGCTCCAGGTTCTGAACGCGACAACGACGTTTTTTTATTCTTTATTTTTTAATACCTACCCGTATTTATTAAATTACTATTAATTTTTTGTTGAATTGAAAATGTTTGTGTGGTTAAATGAACATTTACCGATAATTCTTCGGTGAAAAAAATAATAGCGCACCATTTAATGGATATGCAAAATCTTTCGCAGTAACAAATACCAAGTAGCGCCTTGAGCCTTCACACGATTAATTGTACTTTACCTCCAATAGACGCGTGATCATGGTCTTTTGATCAATATCAGGATGAGTGTGACTGGCAGAGTCCGGGTAACAAATCATGTGCAGCAGTCTGTAGAAATAAAACCATCACAATTTTAGGCAACCTAATTAAGGTCTGTGGACTTCTTAACTATACATTACGAAAGATTCGAAAAAAAATTAAGCATATTTTAGTTTAGGCTTTAACAAGTTTTAATTTAACTTGCGATGTACATATATTGGTTTGTTTAAGTAAAATTTTGCAACTTCCAGTTACGTGAAATAGAGATGAGAAAGATAAGGTAAAGTAGGCGCTACACACAAGCTTTACCTTTGCGCCTGTTTCGGCGTGAGCATCGAGTCCAACAGCATGTCCGGCTGGTAGAGCTCGTCAGGGTTCTGCAGACACTTTTGCAGCACCCACTCCTCGGAGCATATCTCGGCCAGCACCCGCCTCGCTAGCGAAGACAGAGACTGCGAAGAATCTAGCAAGGTGGAGCCGACACCACCGTTGCCCCTGAGGATACAAACCGGTTTATGACACAACAAAACCTTTACCTTTCACCCATTTTAGCATTGTTTTCCCTTTGATGTTATATGAACCGGATTAGTTTATGAACATATAAAGCACGTTTAGTGTCATCGAGCAAAGCGCCGCAGAGCTATTTCATATTTTTAACTTATTTATGTGCATCTTTGAACTAGACTTAACTTATTATGAGACTTTTCGTGTCTACTCGTGACTACGGCTGATGCAATAAAACCGGAAAGCCGACGTAACTATAATAGTAGTTTATGCAACTGCTACATAATGAGGGTCCTTAAAACACGAGTGTGTTTTTATGAAACGAGGCGAAGCTGAGTTTCATAATAGGATCACACGAGTATTTTAAGGCCTAATTATGTGGAGTTGCATACATTACTTTATCTACGCACATATTATAAGTACTCTAAGATGGGTTCAGAAGCCGAAGGAATGTATCATACCCATACCTGTCACGAATTTGATTGTTTTTTTTTTATCATAGACAAACATACCGAGCTGACGTTTAGTAAACTGTTTTAAAAAAAAAAAAAATCACATGATTAATTATACATATCGGACTGAACTGGACTTATATACGTGAGTGATCCGTTTTATTTCACTATGATTGTAAATTACGTTGGTTGTCAAATTCGAAAAATCTAATTCGATATCGAAAAGCAAATTCGATGTCGTAATGACTATTACTTTACTGCTGGACCTGCTGGTCGTGGTGAGGCGACGATGTACTGTAATGCAGGTCATTTTCTACGGTTTCTGAACGCATAATAGAGGACTTATGATATGTGTGTAGATAAACATAATTATCAATTTTGCGCGATTAAAATGAGTGAAAACCGCGAAAGTTTAAAGTATTATAATGTATTTTATTACTTTATTTTGCGTTCTACAGCGCTTCGGATAATCGAAAACATTTGCAATTTCGGCCACGAACAACCTGAGGCAGACACATATACAAAATGAAAACTTGACGTTGCTTAGTAGAACGGCAGAAAATATATCACAATGTAACTTCATTTCAGCGGTGATACATTCCGCTATTCTTTTGTGGACTTAAATAACAAAGCAATGTTTAAGTGTTTTTTTTTTTTCATATTTCGTGGTGTCAGTCAGAGAATGCTCTGACAGATGCCCCGGGAACAGTAACCATCGACGGACACTTTTAGGAAGACAGCGGGGTAGAATGCCACCAAGGTTAATCACAAAGTGTTTGTCCCACTTACTGTCTAAAAACAACGACTGTGCGATGTGGGTAATTAGTTAATGGGAAGTGAAAATAGATCAATCTACACAGATCGGCCAAACCACGGACAGTGGAACGAAGGGACTGTGCGGCGATAGGGGTCCCGTGAATAGACGCACACGTATACAGGGTCGTGGACATGAAGTCGGTAAACAAAACATATAAGCAAAGCGGGTGATGTGGTGGGTAAAACTTTGACACGTACTAAGTGTAGGACTTTTTATAATTTACCGTTTACAGTTAACAGTTTTTTAAAGCGATACCGATCACTAGTACGTGCAAAGCGCGAAGGGGCCGTACATGAAGTGTGAAGGCGTCGCCGGCGGCCGCGCGAGCCGGCGCGGGCGCGCGGCTGCCGGTGAGGTGCAACCGTGAAACTCAATATTAAATCAAAAACAAACCTAGGAGTTCTATGGCCCCCACTCATCTCTGAGTCTATCCTAAGGATGAAAAACATTTGCTTGTCAATACAGTATTTAAATAAAATTATAAGATTACACGTAATCTCAGACATTGAATCACGTGTAAGATAGGTAAACTAAAGGACAAAGGAAGACGCTACAATCATATTTTTCTGGTTTCATGTCTAAACTAGGGATGGGGAAACAGATTAAGAGGACGGCAGTATAAAATAAATGAGAATTGGTTTTTTTACAAGTACTTCTGGCCCGCTAGCCTTGTTTCCTCCATCTCTAGTTCTAATACAAATGCCTTGCAGTAAATCTGCTTGTTGAATACCAAAAACTGTGGAGTTAATCCCGTTTTACTGTTTTGGTGCCTTTTATGTAATGGCAACTATTATTACTTATATAATTACTGTAAAGTTAAAAGTTGCAATAATTGTACGAATGTCTTTTGCGTTACAGTGGGATGCTCCTTTGATTGTTACAAAATTTAAAATGGTAAAATACATAATTATAAATATTCCTGAAAATCTTCTTAAAAAGCATGAAGGTAGTGATGGTTCGAATGACGTATTTGTAAAGTGCTGACTGAGTTGTAACATTTCGACGTAATGTATGGAACAAGACACAATCCGAGCATCACAGCGGTCAGTGCAGCGATATACGGCTCGGCTCGCTGGACTGACTACTGTAGTGCTCGAGTTGTATCGAGTTACATTACACCGAAATGTTACAAATCAGTCACCACCTTTAAAATATAATGTTCGTGGAATTAGAAAGTCAACTGCTTGTAGAGGTACAAGTAAATACAATCTGAACCACGTGAATATAACATTTAGATTTCCGTAGAAAACTTATCAAGATTTTCGTCAAGTAAAGGGGATAGCGGGATGCAGACAATAGCCACGTCAGGTTAACTTGACTTACTTTGGTTAATATTGTATTACTTATTTTAGACAACTCAACAGGGCTTTTTCTGCACAACGCGAACCTGACAGATTTAAGCTAAAATGAGCAGGCGTAGATGAAAGTTTAAGAGTATTGTTTTGGTAAGCAATTGTAAGGGCAGCAGGGGAGGTAGTGGATGCCTTACGAGATGAGGTCGAGCGATGCGTCGGCAGGCGCGGCGTCGCTGGTGCCGAGGATGTGCGACAGCTCGCACGACTTCTTGCCGCCGCCCTTGCCGCTCTCGCGCGCGCTCGAGTCGCCCACCACTGATACAATTCATATGTTCTAAAATTATTTCTATACCTACACATTTTTTGCTGACGCTGCTTCATTAATTACTACCCGACCGCTGGTATTGGGTGAAAAGATACTTGCGACATTTGTGCATTTTGATAGGTGGTTTTATAAACGCGTGTTAAAATAATCAAATATGGTAACTTGTTCGGGAGTTCATCTGTTTATTGCAATAGAGTAAGCCATTTCAGAAATTGAGTACCTAATCATATACAGGGTGGAACGTAAAGAGGTACCTTCGCGAAAATTTCAGATTCTGTAGCATTTTTTGCACATTTTTCCCCTAGAAACTATGTCTTATTCGTTTTCAAGTTAGAAGTCCTTCTTTCCGTGTACCCTTCAGTTATGAGTAGGTAATTAGGGTTGTAGGCATAGCAACAAAAATATTAATTTTGAAAGTTTTTCATTTGTTTTAATTTACGCCCCTAACTATTATAAAGTGATTTAAAATCACTTATACAGGGTGACTTCAAATTGATAATACAAAATTAGTGCGTTACACATATCTTAATTAAACTAAACCCCTAAACTAGGTCTCATTCTGTTAATTTAATCCATTACATTTTTTTTTAAGTTTTATAACAATCCCAAATTTTTAGCCTAATTATGGTTACCTGGTTTTAACTATTTAAAATAAACACTTTCCTCTTTGGCTGATTATCTGACACATTATTATTTTATGAATAAAACGTTCCATATTGATTAGTAAGTGTCACTTGACAAAGAAAATAGGATTATTCGTAACATTTAATTAAATTTATACCTACTTACTTAAAGTAAAATGCCTCGGGCCTATCCATACACGAACATTCAGAAAAGTGATATCGTAGAATTTTATTATGCATCACGAAGTACAGTGCGAACTCAGACATTATTTCAAGAACGATACCCTGATTTTCCAACTCCTACTCGTGTGCTAATAAATAGCAGTATTCAAAATCTACGAGACTTTGGACAGTTTGCTGTCCCAGTGCATGCCCAAGCTCGAGGCCGGCGACCGCGGTACTCGCAGGCGTTTCGGAGACGAGTCCTCGAATATTTCAGCGGCCACCCAGAGGCCAGCACAAGGGACGCTGCCGCAAGGTTCGGCACGAGCCAATTATTTATTTGGCGACTTTTGTTATCCATTTAAATTTCAAAGGGTGCACGATATCGTGTTGGAGGACTATTCTAAAAGAATTGAGTTTTGTCGATGGCTTATCTTTTCATTTGTACATTATTCAAAATTAAATTATTTTAATAGAAAAGTGTACTTATTGTTTCATTTAACGTATAAGGTAGGGCACTGATAAGAGCTTAGATACATACATACAGTGACGCCTGTTTCCCAGAGGGATAGGCAAAGACCATGGACTTCCACTTGCTACGATCCTGACAAACAACCTTTGCTTCCCTTACTCTCATCATCTCATCAGAGACTTGTATTCTGTGTGAGAGCTTAGATGATGCATGAGTGTCTAGTGAATACGTGGGTATTGACAGCAACGGCCATAGGCAAAACTAACACACACGAAGCGCACGCTCCGCCAGCTATCGGGCGAGCTCGCAGATTGTCGTTCGGGGATTCCCGACATCCATCGTTGACATTCGGAAATACCCGGCATGCACTCGATTGGCTCGTAAGCATTCGGATGTGAGCGGTCGCGACCGATCGGAGCTCGGGTATTTCTAGTCGTACTCGGCTGTCGCTCGGTTACACACACCATCGGAAGGCCATCGACAAAACCCGCGCTTGATCGAATAAACTCGAATGTGCTCTCGAGCGCTCGGGAACGTTCGGCTCTGTACGCGCAGCGAACATCCGCGAGTACTCCCGAAGTCTGACGAGAATATTAATATGGCGGGAAATCGCAGATCCATTACGATGACTCGGACACGCGAACAGCGTTCGGATAAAATCGTGACTTCTGAGTTTTTCCGAAGTCGAAATGAGCAATCATAAGATCATAACTTCTTCGTACGCAACATTACCATCGCTAGGTTACGGTTGCTAGGCAGTTGTATCAGTCGTTCACAATGACGTATGACACAATCGGGTTTAGTCGGTTTTACTCGTATATCGAGATAAGAAAGGCTAACCTGACACCCAGGTCTACCAACTAGACAATTAGAGTGACTTCACCCAAAGTCAACCAATTGGATATCTCGTTGCTATGGCAATATGTTTAAACAACAGCTACTATTGGTGATACAACGCCCAATCAGCTATTCTACTGAACACAGTCGTTATTGGTTGTTCAATAGGGTTGCTATGGCCACGTTTAAACAATTGTTACTATATATATTGTTACTATATATAATAGGTTACGATTGGTAAATCTGCAATTGGTTAACTTTGGGTATAGGAAGTTACTCTGCTGTCAGTTGGTAGTTCTTGCTCTGAGGCAGTGGCGAAGCGTGCTAACAAGCCGATTCCCGATAGCCTCCCTAGAATTTTGAAGAACCAAACGCATCTCTAAATAACCCGTTGTAGTATAGCCTTACTCGCCCGTAATAAGTTTCAAACCTTTTTTAAGTACTTACCACACAATGCATATAAACAAAACGCAAAATTAACAAACGCAAATTTCATTCATTCTTTCACTCCAAATACGCACCACTCTCGCACAAAATCGATTTCATTCGTAGTCATTGGTAATGCGGCCGAAAATATCAGAATCCTGCACTCACACATTTACAGAACTCATTGGCTAAAATTGCACACTTTCGCAAAATTCTACCCATGGAATTAGCAACTAGTTAAGCCGATGTATAACGGGTTATTACATTTAATATTAGACTTTGCGTGTTAATCATAAGGTTGACTTCTTCAGAAACTTTTTTTTGGGAGCATAGCGCACGAAATACTCCAATAAGCCAAAATTTAACGGGTTATTACATTTAAAATTAGAATTTAAGTAGTTCATCATAAGGTTGACTTTAACAGAAGCTTTCTTTTTACGCAAACTTAAGTTAATTGAGAGCGCCGCGTGGCAGCAGCACTGCTGCGCGAGTGCCGCGTGAGGTACTTGTCGATGACTCGATGTAGTTGTTGCCATGACATGATGTACGATATTTAAAATTACGGCGACGAAATAAACAGGAGAAATTAACGTTTGATTAGAATTTCAGTTTAAATAACAATTTGACTACTTACTTAACTATAAAATTATTATCAAAATGGAAACATTACGATTCAAAATTTGGAGCCTTAAATTCCTTTTTTTTTTTCACTACTCGGCGCTCAGAAATTTGTTTATCCTTTTCTTGCATATGGTTGTTTTGATAAAAAATAGTATATCGGTTCGGTGTTGATAAGTAAAACCAGTGAAAATCAATGTTTGTCATTGTCATTATTTTGTGCAAGTGTGTGTTTTACCGCCATACGTGTCCTGTTTCGAGGTTCGTTTTAATAACTACCTAACTAAGTATATATATTTAAATTTTTAAACATTTTAAGGCAATTGTTTCACTTGGCAATTAATTTGAGGATAATTAATTTGATTGTCTGTTGTTGAAACTGACTGTCTGTTCAATGAAAGTACTTATACTTAAGTATATTTTTTTAAAACGAAAAGACGGGTTCTTTAAAAAATATATGTAACATATATTTATACTTATGGCTCATTTCATTACAACGATAATTATAATTGGTTGACCGATACCTACCTGTTGTGCCGATATTTGCTTAGATTTTTTTTGTATAGGTACTATATCCGTAATTAACGGCCTTTTTAAAGGCCATTTTTATATGTTGTTATAGATCAGTGATGTCAAATTTAGCGAAGGTGGTTTACACATAATATTTAACTTGAGCTGCAAACGCAGACATCGGCAGCGGTAGCGGGGCGGCGCGTGTCGGTAACAGTTGTTGTACCTACCTACTATTCAAACTAGTACCTACCTACCTACGGTTTTTTTTTTGGCTCCGGCTTTAACTACAAAAATTTTCACGCTCCGCCACTGCTCTGAGGTTAGCCAACCATTAATATTGTATGAAAATGTTACTGTCAAGAGGTTCTAACCTAAATGACACTTCGCGCCTGATAAACACACAATGATAAAGATAGAAATATAATTTCTCTCTCTTTTATTATACGAAGACTTGTCTTTCTTTGTCAGGCATCGACTAACCCCGATTTGCGTTATACGGCTAAAATTAGAATTGATTCGAATAGTGGCAAGTGGTTTCCCAGTCATACTAAGGATGGGTGACGTATAAGATAACCACACTTCGCGACTTTAATTATTTGTTTTATTAGAAATTTAACGATAATTAAATAAGGCTAGCTTTAACAACTGAGTTAATACAATGCATTATTAGTTATTTGCTGAGCCATAATCAAGTATTTTGTATTATCATTTTGACATATAACACGCATGTATAACACGCAATTTTCGTATAGGCCAGTCGTTACGTTCCACCCTGTATAGCTTAATAGTAAAGTTCTTAATAAAATGTAATATTTATAATCATCATTCTTGTTGTCTGTTTTTATAGGTACAGCGCGAATGACTATTAACGATGCTCGAATCTTTTGCAGTATAGGAGTTGGTAGATGTGGAAATTAGTAAATACATACTCAGTATGGCCTTGAGCGTGGCGAGCACGGGCCCGACCCCGATGTTCTTGTGCGCGGCGGCGAGCAGGTGCCGGTCGCAGGACAGCCGCACGCCCGCCGCGCCGCCGCCCGGCCCCGGCGACGTCGACACGCTGTACAGCCCTGCCGGACACGCACACGCCTATTTACTTATGCCGACTTGGCGCGGACGGCCGGGACGGATTTAAAACTGGCTCTTTCTTTGTTTCCTTAAGTTTCTTATCTAAAATCTTTTGGGCACCGAAAGTGTTATTTGCCAGCATTTGAAGCAATAAACAGCAGTAATTTACTTAGTTATAGAATTGAATGTGTTTTTATTGACATAATTATCTTGTAGGGCGAGCCACACCGGATGGGTGTGCGTGCACGTCACGCAAGCGGTGTGACATCTCTTATGAGGAGTCATACTTTACAACGCAGTGGAACGCGCACGTCCCGGACACGTATCCGGTGTGACTCGGCCTTTAAGTACTACTTCAGGATGAATGCTCTTTGCAAACTTTTATACACAAGCGACCTTGTTTTAATAGAGAGGGTTTCGAGCCTTAAAGTAATTGAATATGAACGTAAGCAAGTTCACAGTGTCGAGAAAGGATGCTAATCGGCGTTAGTATGTTTGTATGTATATGGTAGTCGAAACTTTGTCCGACGATAACTTGAGTATAGTTGACAAGAACTCCATGAAATTTTTAGCATGTGGTTACCGGGTTGCGGCGTGTCGACGGTCTTGAACAAGCGCAGCAGCAGATGGCAGGTGAGCCGCGCGCCGGTGTCGGGCGAGGGCGCGTTGGCGGGGTTGCCGGCCGCGCCGCCGCCGCAGGCCTTCACCAGCGACGGCAGCGCCGCGTGCCGCACGAAGTCCTCCAGAGAGAAGCAGTGTCGCGCTGCACACCAATCACTATATCACACTATAGCACAGCAACAAGCCCAAGCCAGTTCTGTGTCGAGAAAGTGAGCGGGTCAGCGTTCGTTTATTTGGCGGTCACAAGTTTGTCTGACGATAACTTGAGTATTTCTTTGGTCAGAACTTCATGAAATTTGGTAGGCGAGTAGTGTTGACATATACACAATTCTCAAGTTGTGTAAAGTGAGGATAAGAACGAGAAGACCTTATATGACTCAAATTATATGTTTTCCACCACAAAAACCAAAAAACAAAAACCACTGCTCGCAAAATACAATATCCAAAAGGTACCTCATTTTCAGGGAACCGCCCATACATGCGCCTAATTAATAGTCAATGTGAGTATTGGCGTCGCGGCAGACTACATGGAGGGTACTGTACGTGGCACTGACCGACGAGGATGCAGGTGAAGACGGCGAGCGCGTCGTGCGCGGCGGCATCGTGCAGGTCGCGGTGGTGTAGCAGGTCGGGGTACAGCGGCGGCGGCGCGGCGTGCGGCGCCGCCGGGTAGTGCTGCGCGCCGCACAGCGCCACCAGAGCCCCGAGCCACTCGGCCGCCAGCCCGCTGCACCAGGCTGTCATCTCCGCGCACAACACGCCTAGCTCGTTCACGCTGCCACACCACAACACCCAAAGTCATGCTACTGAACTTAGGGCTCCAGGCGCAGAACGCGGTACGAAGGGCGCGAGTAAACCATGACCTAGACTATAGTCGTCCCACGATAACTCTGCAACGAACTGACAACAGTAGAAATCTAAAGTTTGTGTATGGCAACACTGATTTATAGTCAAGCAACACGTTTTGAACTTTTGATTAGATTAAACATGGTCATCGTTCATTCACCATTCAACATTAAAATACTTTTCATATTTCGTTTTCTTTTTATACAACGAGGAAGGCAAACGAGCAAGTGGGCCACCTGATGGGAAGTGATTACCACTACCCATAGACACCCGCAACCCCGGATTTTCTTGATTTTTTTTACCGTACAACAGCAAAACCTACTAAACACTGGCAAAATTGTCCTCCAATGGACAGAGCCATATTTAAAAAAAAACAGCAACATTTGATTGCTACTATCATTATTATTTTTAATTAAAGAAATGTCTGAGTGACATGAAAAAAGTATTACAACAGCGTGATTTTTCTGGGTTGCCAATTAATATCTTATGCAGAGTTATCGTGGGACGATTATATTGAATTATCTGACTAAATATAGCTTTTAGAGTCGAGTTGAATAGAAACGTTGGTAGGCCTCCAACAAGATGGAGCGACGACCTAGTAAAGATCGCGCGGGACCGCGGTGGATGCGGAAGGCACAAGACTGGTCTGAGTGGAGAGCCTTGGAGGAAGCCTATGTCCAGCAGTGGACGTCTTTCGGCTGACATGATGATGATGAATAAAATAACCGGCCAAGAGTTTGTCGGACACGCCCAGGACAGGGTTCCGTAGCCGTTTTGAAAAAATCCTTGCATATCTAATTTTAATAGATGTTTTTTTTTACTAAGTAGGTAATTTTTATAACTTGTTCAAATGGGCAGCTATTAAGTACTCGTTAGCCTGTAAAATCTACTTACCTGTGATAGCTTTAATTTTAAATTCACTCTATGCACTACTGCCCTGAATTTTTTACATTTCCAAATGCAGCTGTTTCGCTCACTAGACTCCAACAATATATAAAAATATTTATACACATATCCAACGACAATATAGACAATGGGATATATATGAAGAAAAAATAGTACCCGAATCTGAATGGTAGAACAAAACGAACTATATACACTTTTTGTGTAGGGGAGGAACCATAAAAAATTATTCTACATATCACATTGTCGGCCTGTGCGTGCATGTCAAATGACATCTTTCTAGTACAGTACCAAGTCTCTGAGACAGACAGACGGACGTGGCGAAACTATAAGGGTTCCTTGTTGAATGCGGAACCCTAAAAAGACAATCATAAGTAAAATCGGATCAATCTAGAAAACAAACACATCACAGCTCGTTTTCGTTTTGCTCTCAACGCTGACTTCCGTTATTTTTAGGATTGCGCACCTCAAAAGGAAAAAACGTAACCCTTTATAGGATCACTTTGTTGTCCGTCCGTCTGTCTGTCTGTCTGTCTGTCAAGTTTTAATAATCCAGGATGCGGTTGAAAAGTTGTTGAAACGGACTATAATATTTTTAAATAAATTTCTGCAAAAGCAATGCAATAATTGTCACCGGTCGTTGTCGACTTCACGGCAGACGGCCAGCATGGCCGAGCACACGAAGCTGTAGCGGTTCGCCGCCGACTCGCCAACCTGCCGCGCCCACGCCATTTCTAATTTCCCTGCAAATTGTTTTTTTTTTCAAACATAGTAAGTAACCAGCGCACAGATGTATAAAAAAGGTTCATGCGTACCCTTGCGTGGATTTGCGAAGAACTCGCTGAGGAACTGCGGGTTGTAGACGTAGTTGGAGGGAGTGGGTTGCAGCGGGGAGTAGAGGGCTTGCCTACAACAGATAATACAATATTGTAGCTTCGACATTTTTGGAGTACAGTACCCAGCAAGAGGCTTTGAAATTGTTTTGCAAAATTTTTAAAATTGTGGGAAATGTTAATATTTAAGATAATTGTTTTCCTAAGAGTTTGTAGGAGCGTAACATATTTTGACACGAGGGTTGACGGGTGCTGTCCGTATATACTACTTTATCCTCTCAAAAAATGTGTTTGTGTGCACACAGCAACACGGGGAGCGAAGGATAGAATGTCGCTCACGGCTTATAGCTTGTAAAGGGGTCTGAAGCCTTGTCTAAACGATGATCTGTGGCGAGCTGGCGGTTACGCGGCATAAACGAGCCAAATCGGCCCGCCGGCTCGCTGGCCCACTACCGATTTTATTTACCAATAGATCATCGCTTAAGGACGTCGCTGGTGTATACAAATGACGTATTTTGTGTGTGAGTATGTGTGCGGCACGGACTTGATCTTGGGGTAGGCGTTGGCGAAGGTATCGGCGTGCGGCGCGTGGCAGAGGTGCGCGGCCGCCTTGTACAGGTCGTGCAGCTGCGCCAGCACGCAGCGCTCAGCCGAGCCGCAGTCACCGGGGTTCACCACGCACTTCACCAGCCGGCACAGCTGTTCGAACACCGCCGACGTCTGCTCCACGCACACTGAGGCCCCACCGCCATGCAACAACACATACTTAGAACATACGGTAGAGACCCAGTAAGTATAATATACGAGTACTCTTCATAAATGAGTCAGAAACACTACCATAAATATCGTCCAGCGCTTTGCTCTAAAATAAAAATAAAACTCTAGTGACAAAAATAAAACAGGCTATGCAGTGTAAACCTAGGCTTATTCCTTTGAGGAAGGATTACACATTTTTTTGCAGAAAAATATACTCACGCAGAAGGCAAGAGTGGTACCGCCTTAGGGCGCCGACGGTGTACAGAGCCAACGCAGAGGTGTAGGCGCGCGGAGCGGCGAGCCCCGTGCTCGGGGCGCCGCGGGCCACCAGCGCGGCCTCCACTTCCGACAGCTCCTTTAGAATCTGCGGCGGAAACGCGATCGAGAGACAGAGTAAGTGTAGGCATGCATGTGGTTCATATTAAGAAATTGATAGCAGATGATAATAATACTAGTGTATTACCTGTATGCAGGTCTCGATGAGGCCGTGCACGTTGAGCGCGATCTCCATGAGGTCGAGCGCGAAGGCTACGTGCTCGGGCTGCGGCAGGTAGGTGGTGGCGCCCGCGGCGTACGCGGCTAGCGCCTCGCACACCGCGCCGCCCACCGCCCACGACACCGCGCCCTGCTCGTACAGCGACATGGCCTACAACACACGCCCGTCTCAGATGCAGCCCCGCCCGCGAACGCCCACGCACAACATTTACAAGCGGGATACCGACAGGGGGACACATCACACTGACACCGGAGGCTCCACTGTGCCACACACGGTGCCAGTCAAACATTATGCGGGGATAACGTCGAAAGATCATTTCAAGATAGCAACACGTTTAAAGACAGCAAACATAGAAACGAAGAAATAGTAAAGCAATTTTTAAAACATACGCTGGAATCATCTTCGCGCCAGGGGCCCCAATCATTGTATTGTAAGACCTGTCATCGCACGAATTCGTCACTAAGTACTTTAAAGATTTTATATTGACAAGCATTTCATTAAGGATACCTACTTGGAACTTTTGTGTGACGGCTTCGAAGTTGAATTCGCTACGCGCGTGCTTCTTGATCTTGCCGCCTTCCGCTACGTCGATAGAGAACTTTTTGGAGAATAATTTACATATTTCTGGAACAAGATTTTTGCTTTTATTAAATCCTTGAGCTCAAATGGAGTCTAGCAGAGACATTGCCAAAGGCCGTCATGATACAAATAGCGTGCTAGGGTCAGTTGGGAAAATTCAACGTTGTTGATATCAGTGTACCTTTGGTCATTTTCTTGACGGCGTGCTTGGCGTCGTCGCGCTGGCGGCCGACGCCGTGCAGCAGCACGTGGCGCTGGTTGGCGTCGTGCGGTGCGTGCTCGGGCTCCGCGGGCGGCAGCGGAAAGTGCATCGTGTAGCTGTAGTGCCGCGACGCCGCCGCCGGCGCCGCGCCCGCCGACGCCTCGCCCGCGCTGCCGCCGCGCATGCCTGAAAGGGCAACTCGAGATCAGCTCGATATACTATCCTCAGATCATTCTCTACACCATAAACTATTTTTTTCTCAAACATGCAATGAAATGTTGACTTTACGTTCCAAAAAAGTAAAACCGCCTTCAAAAAACCCTTCGAAAAAACACATAAAATAATCCTTTAAAATAATAATAAATAAAATAAAATAAAATGCATTTATTTCGGACAACAGAAACTAAAGCCTAAAGTTTTATGGCCTAGCACTAACTAGCAGAAATATGAAGTGGTGCGGTGCGAGTGGAATATTCTTTGAATGAAGCACCGACTTCATATTTCTGCTAGTTAGTGCTAGGCCACAAAACTTTAGGCTTTAGTTTCTGTTGTCCGAAATAAATGCATTTTATTTTATTTTATTTATTATTATTTTAGAGGATTATTTTACGTTTTTTTTCTAAGGTTTTTTTTGAAGGCGGTTTTACTTTTTTGTTAATAGATTTTTATTTCACAATTTTACGTTGATTTAACATTTTCAGAATTATCCTCCAACTCCTAACCGTTAAGGAGTTGTACCTTCCATCATCAGCTCATCAACATGAGTTGATGACTACCAGACGCAAATACTTAAATAGCTTTAGAAAAGAATATATGAAACACATAATACGTGCATATAAAATTTGAGGGTTGCCCTCGATTTCCCTGGGATCCCATCATCAGATCATGACTTGGTGACAATGGAACCACCTCAGGAGTATACCCTTTCGAATAATGATTTAACATTTTCAAAATTATCCTCCAACTCCTAACCGTTAAGGAGTTGTACCTTCCATCATCAGCTCATTAACATGAGATGATGACTACCAGACGCAAATACTTGAATAGCCTTAGCAAATATATGAAACACATAATACGTGCCTGTAAAATTTGAGGGTTGCCCTCGATTTCCCTGGGATCCCATCATCAGATCATGACTTGGTGACAATGGGATCACCTCAGGAGTATACACTTTCGAATAAAAATTTTTTTTTCAAAATCGGTCTACAATTGACGGAGTAATCGATGAACATACATAAAAAAAAAATAGATACAGTGGAACGTAGAACCTCCTCCTTTTTTGAAGTCGGTTAAAAAATAGGCCGGTTAGACGAGGTCCATTATAGGAAATGGAATTTCATACAAAACTTGGCCACTATATTTGTGTGACACAACATCATGGCAGTCAGCCATTAAAAAGAAAACTATATGCCATATTTGCTTTTTGGTTCGTTATGACATTCAAAATCAATAAAGATTGCTTGCTATATTTTGTAGTTATATATATATATATATATATAATAGACATGAACATAACAAATAACACATTATAAACAAATTACAATCATTTTAAAATGCAAATTTAATTACAGAAATTACATACATTTAAAATATTTTATTTAAATATTAGCCGTCAAAATGTCGCGCAGTTTACGTCTCGCCACCGGCGGAGCGTGTGCTCCCAGAGAAAGGACTACGGATTAGTCCGAAACATGTCGGGCTATACTCGACTGACATACGTGAGAGATCCGTTTATTTCACTATGATTGAGTCTCGCGGTAATTTCATATAAAAATGTTACCTAATCATTTTGGAGGCCAATAACGGATAGGCAAAGGAAACTAAGTCCATACAGCCATGTCCGACTATTTTGGTTTATTTTTATTTCATCACATGTTTGAGAAAAGCACTATACATACCTCGGCGTAAAAAGGGGTTGCCAGCCTCTAACCATCCGACCTCCCTACGCTCGGCCGGCAACCAACTACTTCTCGGCCTCTGTAGTAATGTACTAGTACAGTGTCGTTTTTAATAGTCCGTTTGTTACCTACATCTTTGCCTTACACACGGTGTATTTTAACAGAACTCATTGTTTATAGATTAACTAGTGGCTTCGTGAGCCGTAGACCTCGCGGGCTCATTATTTGCAAAAAAGTTTTTATAAACTGAATAGACAAAATACAACACATAATTTTATCGAACCTGCTTACAATGTTTCACGAGAATTGGTTGATAAATGCTATGTACAGAGATGAACAGCCAGCCGAACATACGAACGCATTTTTGAAACGGAGACGCTTCGCGCTCGCTCGGTCAAGTAATAAGAGCCAGCAAGAATGGAGCGAATGTGTCACCTAGTTGAATAGGTACGCTGCACATTTAAGACGTTTACCTATAAACATATCTAAGCGACATTAGCTTCACTAAATCTGAAACTGAAATATATACCACAGTTCAAATGAAATACAAGTCACCATGCAATAAATAAGTGTAAACAGATTACCTGACACAGACATGGGACCCATTCCCATCGAGTTCATGCCGGGAATGCTCATGCTGCTTGAACCCATCATCGGGGAATTTACACTGCGAAGCACCGATAATTCATTATTTGTATAAGTAATTTTTTATATTCTACTAACTATAAAAAATGAAAATATTTAGAACAAACCTGTGCGATGATTCCCCAGGGTCTTTCGGACTATCCGGTGCGTCCATAGAATTTTGCTGGTCCTCTTTGATATGTTGCAATAGTTTGTCGAGATCATCATCTATTTTTGAGTCATCTAAATCCATTCGAACATTTTCCTGCAGATGAAATAGATGTTAAAGTAAAGAAATAAAGCTACACCTTTCCTCCAAGTGGCATTGAGGGACAACATGCACCATGCACTATTTATCACCGCCGCCAAGTCAAACAAGATCACAGAAGAAGTAGTACATTCATTTGCACTTACAGTAGCAGTCAATACATTTAAACATCCAAGCTAGAGGCAACAATCCAATGACTCCTTACACAAGGACATCGCATCGCACTGCCGTCAGTGGGACAACACAGGTGTGCTTAGGCAATCTAAGCACACTTGCTTGACAGTCACATGTTGATCGCTAATCCGCAAAGATGCTAAAATGTATGTCAGAAAAGTGCCGAAATAATACTATCTACCTAAAAAAAAAACAGATGGTGTGACTTACCACTGGTATGCTCTACAATACCATTACATGCAAAAGCCTTATAACACATTTTAATTTTAATTGAATTAGTATGACTATGATATAAACCGTCAATCAAAATGCCGATGGAGCAAAATTCTAATGTCGTTAGAGATTAAACAATACATCAGCATTATGAAGTCTAATTTAATATTGTTGTAAAGTTCATAATACTAAGGCTGCATTTTGTCCCATATGACATGTTTTTACTGTCGATTACCAATTCGAGAACACAATATGAACAAAAGGGATTTGGGAAACAAAAGACTTGACAGAAAAGGAGTAGTTACTGTAATGGCCATCGTTAGTCAAAAATCCGCTAGGGCCGCTAGTATCGAGTGAGGTCTATCAGTCTTTCTTCACCAATGAGAGACAAGCTACGGCCTGTGATTGGTGGAAATTGACAGATAGACCTCAATCGACACTAACGATCCTAGTGGATTTTTGACTCGCCATGGCCTTCATTGTAAAATTTCAGTTCGTATAATATTGAGTTTATTTCAGTAAGTTAAAAGATCCACAGTGTTAACACACTGTGTTGACGCCAGTTGCATGCCTATATCAAGCTATATAAGTAGCAATATCAGCTTCAGTTAGGTCAACGCTCTCCACCACAGACTATTGCTGGGCATTTGTGCAAAAAATGTTGATAAATAATTAATGAATTGCCTTCAATATGATTTGGTAGTCTTTTATGGTTATAAATAATTATTAGATTGGGTATTGTATCTACCTCCATCTTGGGTTTGAGGTCGATTCCGGCGAAGATGTCGTCGTCTACGGAATGCGCGGCGCCGGCGCCGGCGGCGGGCGGCGCGCCGCTGTGCGAGCCGCCGGACGACGACGGCTCCGTCGGCGACACCAAGTCGCCTGCGCACGGTAACACACTATTTTTTCACAGTCATAATATAAAAACGCTAACAAGAAAAATGGACCCCAATGAGCACAACGGAATTTGAAAGCTGTCGTTTAGTGGGACTTAGAAGCTTTGGACTAATTTGGACGCGTTTTCGTGTTAATTCAAATATTGTTAACACTTGAGGAACGTCAAAAGAAAGCTAGTAGTAGCTGGTAATGAGCCGATTCTCCTTAGAGATTCTACTAGTTTATTTTTATTATTTTCTGCAATGATCAAGCTATACCTTTCACAAGATCGACTAGCACGAGTCTACGATTTACTACGCCCCTGCAGCCCTTGTAATAAGTCACAAGGAAAGAAACACTGAGTAACAGGAGATGAAAGTAGCAACTGAGCTACAGAGCTACACTACGCTTTAAGACCGTGTGGTTTAAGATCGCTTGGCAAAAGTAGAATGGGCATGCGCAGTAGTCATTTCTTAGGTCTATTGGGCGGGGCAGAGGAGTGAGGGGAGGGTGTGCGCTGGCGCCGACACGTTATTGGTAGATCAGTGGCTATTCACCTCACGCGCTTCGTTCATGAGTCTCGTGTCTCTTGGGTACTGTTGCGTGCAGAATTACAGATTGTTTTATTGTATTAATTAGTAGTACGTAGCAGTGAAAAAAAAATGCGATAGCGCATGATGATTTAATGGAAAGAATATCAACACCAAAGGATGTTTTTTTTTTCAATTTTAATGAAAAATACCTAAAATTTACTTTTGTTTTTTATTTTTCTGAATATACTAGCAAGATAAGTCACAAGCAAAAACGAGTGTTATTATATGTTAGGAGACTAAGGTATAATAAAAATATTTCAAAGAAATAGGTACTCTCAGGAAATGGCCGTTAGCAATTTTGTGCACGATTGTACACATGCGTCAATTGCCCCCACCAGTTTCGCCGAGGGATCTTAAACTACCGCGCGACCTGTACATAATAATTGACAAGTGAATATTACATAAAAGTTCGCTCAAGACCCGTTACGAAAGTTATACATGACACGTGATTGGTAACGTCATCCAGCTGTCTGTCACCTCTCGAGATAAGCGTGCACATGTAGGCGTCGTGTGAGAACACGTCGCGCCGGATCAGCTCGCCGAACAGGTGCACCAGGTTCGCGAACTGCTGCCTGTTGCTCGGCGGCGCGCTTGGGCTGTCGTCTGAAGTACAAAACAGTATTGACAATGGCTGATTTTTACGGGTGGACGATTAAAAAATTACGCCTTGGGTAATGATATTGACACTGACTGTCTGGTTGTTTTTTCCATATATTTGTATCAATTTTTAAGAAAAGTCAGTTCTTCAGCTTTGCTGTACATTATAATATTAAATAAAAAGAAAGTTTCAATAAATTTCAATGTCATACACGCAATGCTTTTTACCTAGCATAGGTGCATCATTGTCCAGGAATCGCAAGAGCAGACTCTGGAATATCGGCGGCCCGTTGTAGAGTCCATTGCCCGACGTCACGGACTCCTTGTCGTCGGAACCTGGAAGCACGTAACGCTCAGTTGCCTGGATAATAGGGAACTTAAGCAATATCCATGGAGTGAGTACTAGTTGATACAGCTTACAAAAACGTTACGTTTACGAAAATTTAATTATTTTTGAAGATAACATAATGTGAAAAAATCTTTTAACAAAAAGTAAAACTTCTTTCAAAAAAACCATAGAAAAAAACATAAAATAATTATCTAAAGCCTTTGTTAAAAGCTTTTTTATTTCACAATTTTAAGAACTTTTACGTTAATATTTTATGAATTATCCTCCTACTCCTAACCGTTAAGGAGTTGTACTTTAAATCATCACCTCATCAACACAAGATAATGACTACCAGACATAAGTATTTGAATAGATTTCGAAAATATGTGAAACATATGATACTTGTCTATAAAATTTGAGGGTTGCCCTTGATTTCAGTGGGATCCCATCATCATATCCTGACTTGGTGAAAATGGGACCAACTAGAAAGTATACCCTTTCAAACAAAAAAAAAGCCGTCTTCGAGTAATCGGGTAACATACATAAAAAAAAACATTCGGACGAATTGAGAACCACCTCCTTATCTAGTAATCAATGTAAAGAGGCAGTTTGTTTATATCTCAAATTATATCAAGACAAAATAAATGCCAAAACCAATTCGAAATCGAGAACGGAGCATTGTATACAACATACACCAATAACAGCAAGAGAAGAAACATGCAGGATGCGAACTTATTTCGCTACACAATGTCATACATAACATAATACATAATCATAAAACTAACTTCGGAATTTACAGGTAAGAAATCTAAATGTCATTATAGTAACATTGTAACGCATTGGTTGCAGTTGCTGTTGCAGTAAGATGTGCAATGTAGGTATATTACATGTACCAATTTTGCCAATTGAAAAAGAGGGTCAGATGACCACAACTTTTGAAAATAAACATAAACCCAAGCAGAAGCGTACTAAAAGAGTTCCGTATGAACTCGTAGGTATGTAAATAGTTCGTCTATCACGAAATATATGTCACTTTCGCTTTGTCGGATCTGTGTATTTTTCTATATAAAAAAAAACGAATCAAAATTCAAAATTTTATTCAGCAAATAGGCAGTCGAATGCTCTTTTACTCGTCATTTTTTTGAGTCTACCAGCGCTTTCGGAAAGACCATGATTGCCAAGAAGAATGCGCCGCAAAAAACTTGGCACAAAGTCATTTTTTCTAAAAACAAGTTACATCAGCTCTTACGTAAGCACAGATAAATTACACAAAGAATCATTAAAAAATAAAGAGAGAAATATTTTACATAATTAGCATGCTCACAAAAATTCATGAAAATCGGTTCAGAAATGCAATCTGTAAAAGAACAGGTGGGCAGCCGGCGGACGGACGGGCGGGCGGACAGACATACTAAAGAATTTTTACAATGCACTTGCTCGGAAAGTGCAATTCGCCGTGGGTCAACATGTTCATAGAAAGTTAGTTGTTTAGAACGAATTCGCAAGTGTGCAGAAAAATTATATGGCTATCTAAGCAGTTTTTTAATTTGCTAAATGTCAAAAAGTTGTGTCGAAACTAGCGGAATGATACTAAAGAGGTGTGTGTGACTTTATAATTCACCTTTGCGCAAATGATAAAACATTTGACGAAAGTAAGTTAATAATTAAATATTTATCATAGTTAAAATATAAAACAGAAGTATACGAAGCAGGTTTTTTTTATTATAAGGTCTTAGAATAAAAATACAATCATGGTTAACATAATTAAGCAAGTCTAATTCGGACCTCGCAATGCGCGCGCCACAGATAGGTAAGTATCGATCTGCGCTCTTCGCTCATAGAGTTCCCTCCCGCCTATTAATGGTCCAAACTTTTTATTAACTTTTTTATTTTACACATATCATAAGTCCTCTATAATGCGTTCAGAAACCGTAGAAAATGACCAGCATTTCGACAGCCAGTATCGAAATTAGATGTCGTTATGAGTTTAAAATTTGAGTCGTCTTCCAAAGCCAAAATAATTTACAATAAAAAAACATTCGATACGAAGAGTGTTCGGTATGTGTCTTTAATAAATAAAAAAACCGGCCAAAAGCGAGACGGACTCGCGCACGAGGGTTCCGTAGAAAGATTTTAACGCTTTTCCCCAAAGTTTTAAGAAGTCCAGTGTTAGCAGAGCCCTGCTCCTAAGCAAAATGTACGCAGTGTGGGGTCAACTTATATTGGTATGTGAAATCTACAGACAGACAAAAAAATAAGATTTTGAGATTCTTCTGAGTGGTAGTGCTATAAGAGCTACCTTCATACCAAATTTTAAGTTTCTAGGACAACTGGAAGTACCATTGAGGTTTTCTCAGTACGGCGATTTGTATGGAAATCACCTTTTTAATGACTGTATCTTTTGATTGCGTTCACTTGGAAGGTTGATTTTTTCACAGCTTCAGGGGACCGCAGGTTTGAGTATTTGAGGGAGATAGACAGACGGACAACAAAGTGATCCTATAAGGGTTCCGTTTTTTTCCTTTTGAGGTACGGAACCCTGAAAACAGTCGAATTCGTGATAGGTACATATAATATATATCGACGGTACTCCGACTCAACCTCGTATACAAACTTAGACGAAATTGGAATAACCACTTTATGTTCGCGGTCTAGAGTGGTTATTCCAATCTCGTCAAAGTTTAATATATATGAGATTGAGTCAGAGTACCGTCGATACGCCTTCGGCTTCTGAACCCATCATAGAGCACTAATAAATATGTGTGTAGATAAAGTTATGTATGCAACTCTACATATTAGGCCTTAAAACACTCATTATGTAACAGTTGCATAAACTACTATTGTCAAACAATTGGTAACGGTCTATAGAATAAAAATGAGGAGTCCGGAACATAATTATTTTTAAATTTGAAGATTTAAAATGGAAAAATGCAAATATTAATAAAATAATTTTATTAGGCCTACAAAATTTCGCCAAACTGCTCATTTAATTTAAGTCTGTGGTAGGTATTTGTTTTGAGTTTTATTGGTGACTGTATATTTTTCGTTTCCTCGCTTAATGCATCCAGTAGGCAATTTCCAACTCGTGTCGGTTTAAAACACTCGCTTACGCTCGTGTTTAACTTCATCGACACTCGTTGAGAATTGCCTACTTTCCGCACTTGTATCATAAATAACAATTGTCCAAGCTGAAACTGAAACAAACTAAACAAAAAAAATAATCTAAAATCTTGTAAATCGGCTATGAAGGCAGACTAGCAGGCTGCAAGTTACGCATATATAAAATTATTCGATTAATTAACAATTCTTTCCTTCATATAAACAGTTAAATATAGTATAATGTATACCAAAACCACCATGAAGATCCAACGAGTTGTTGAGGATCGCATAAAAACCAATTACATAATTTTCGAATTGTGTGATAAATTGGCAGACAGACAAACAAACCCAGCAGTGATATAATGATGGTATATAACTAAGTAAAGGTATATTTTTCCGTAAATTCAATTTTTTACACATATAAATTTCGCAAGGTCTCGTCGCTAAAGTTCTTATTAATAGCTTTAATGCATAACATGAATTAATGACTGAACTGCTATTTAACAGTTAACCTTAAGAGGATCAGGTTAAAGAGACACTTACATCGATAAGAAGGTCGCTTTTGCTTATTACTTGCTTACGGCCACTAACTAAAGAGTCATCATTCGCTTGTGCACATAATACAAAAGTAGAAAATTTTGAAAATTCAATGGGCATACGCAATAAAAATCCAATTGTACAACTATTTAGCAACAATAAAGCAAGCAGAAGTTACTAAAAATAGTATAGGTGTTTGAGCAAAAAGAGCATTTACCCCCTAGTAGGGGGTTCGTTCAGTAAGTAAATAGTTTATTCAGTAAGTAGGGGGCCCCTACTTACTGAATAAACTATTGATTTTGATAAACACAAATAAAATAAACAAAAAAATCAAGGAATGAAACATTACACAAGATATAGAGTCCCCACGTGTCAACAAAAAGAGAGAAAGAAATTAAGACCACATTCGTCGGACTTTTTGTCTCTAATTTGTAACGGAGTTTAATTGTTGGCATGGTGCATTTTACAACGTCATATTTTAACAAAAACATGATGTTTCAGTTTACTTTTTTCGCTGTCAACGTTAATTATTGGATAGACATTTCATTTATGACCATAAAAAACAAAAGCAACTTCAATAATTCACAGTGCATACATGCCAGAGTGTAAGAACGAATACTTTTGTAAATTGAGTTGAGACGTAATGGGTATGAGTCAAAATACGAATGAGTAGAAGGAAAGGCGGGAACATCCAGTTTACAAATAATTATTAGTATGATCATGGGCCCCACACACGACTACACTACAAATAAGTTCAATCTCCTGAATTGGGTGGAGTTTAAAAAATTGTAGCAAAATTTTCACCAACCAACACTTTAACATACTTATATTGTTGTTTTAAGAGATAAGAAAAATAAACGATCAAGTATGTCAATCCGATGTTAGTGATCATCCGCGAAAGCCGTTAAATGGCTCGCCAATAAGAGGGTCCGCGGCATGAAAAAGTAAAAAAATCTTGTAAAAAGATATTTGGCGCGTTTGCTTCTACGCAACTCAATGGCGTGTTTACCAGTAGCGTGCAGATCGTGGTGCTGATGCAGTAGTTGCTGCTGGCGTTTGTCGAGCAGCGCGGCGGCGGCCATCGCGCGGTGCTCGCCCCAGCGCGCGCCGCACACCGCCCACTCACACAGCACGCGCACCACCGCGTACGAACAGCCCCATTCCTGACACACACATACCGTTCATGAACGGGCTAACCACAAACGAAGCCCGAGCTCCACTGGCTGAGCCGCCAGCAGCCTGACATTGTGTTAGCCAGTGGCGTAGGTTGTAAGCTTCGGAAACTTAGTGGCGTGCACTGGCTAAGCCAGGCGACCGGGCCAGAAAACAATGCCTACCCAAACGCAAAGGGAGCTGTAGCCATAGAGTTAGCTAATAAACTTTGTGTCTTTTGTCAGAGGAACCTACTTCTTTATTAACTCTCTATCATTAATCTCATTTATTACATTGATAGTCTCAGGCAGTTTTCTGTCTGGTAGGTCTTGTGCTATCTTTGGGAAAGTGGCCTATATTCTAGAAGTATCGTTTACATGTTCAACTGAAAATGAGGAGCTTACTCGCAAAATCTTTTTTGGTGATTTTAATGCAAAACTCGTGCACACAAAATTGGTATAAAAAAATGATTGAGATAAAGAAATGAAATTACCGGATCCTTGATGTCAGCGTTCAAATCTTTGGCGGGTGGCGAGCAGTGCGCGAACACCTCTTTATACAACGTGTCCAGGTTGTTGTTGGGGTCCACGCGGTCGAAGCAGTGCCGGTCCAGCGCCTCCAGCACGGCCAGCACGCGCGCTGGACAGTCAAGCATGCTTCCTATAGGATAGCTTTGCACATCACTAATAACAACAGTACCACTTTGAGTATCCCAGACCGCAGGTGCTCAAAGCGACGGCGATCTAGTAATACATTGAAAGACGTATACTAAGATAGTTTTAAAGAAACGAATAAAAGTTTTCCCTCAAGTCTTAACCTGTTCAAAATTATGGTCGCTATTATGACAAAAATATAACACAAGTAGTTAAGTACCTTGTGAGCTAGTCTGCCACTTATCTGTGCACCATTTGCTTTCCGCTTTTTTACTTCTGGCTGCAATTTTTTGTTCAGCTTCATATACCTTTGAAATAAAACGAAGTAACATTAAGTCGATTTATACACTGTTAAAGAGTTGCGGCGCGGAGTGACAGTTCACGCGCGCGGGTCCGACAAGCAACCAGCGTCACCGCGCTGTTGGCCCCAGCTAGTTATTCGGCCGTGTTTTATAAACAAACTGAGATACTAGCATGTTAAAATCTGCAGCTTCACGTACCGCGAGTGCGGCGGAGTGTGTTGAATTGTGCGAATAGCCTTAATGTAAGCATTGCTATAATACAAAAAGTTGAAACCGACTAATGAAGATAATAATTTTACCATCTTTCGGTGTTCTTCTGTAATGTCAGAGTCCATGTGGGGCATGGGCAGTGCGGACGGAGGAAGAGGAAGCAAATCCAAGGGCGAGCCTTGCAAAGACGATCCGCATCCTGACCAGACCATCGACGCCGGACACTCTATGCAAATTATCTGCAAAACAGGGCAAACCATCACTAACGTGAAACAATTGATATTATGAGTAAATTACCTTTAACGAGAGTAACAGGCACCTGTAAGATGGCGGCAAGTTGGATGATGCTATCTCTGTGGTAGGGACAGTTCAGTACTTCACCAAACCCGACTTGTACCGGATTCAGAGCAGCTGTAACGACCGCCGTGAGAGTGGTTTTGGTATCTCTTGGAGGTGAGCAGTTCTCCTCTTTAATGGTTCTACCGTATTCTTCTTTGATCTCCAGACCTTGCGTCGGATTCGGCGTGCCTAAAGGGTTGGGCGTTCCTAGTGAATGTGTCGGATTGGGAGTCCCAAGTGAGTTACTAGAACTGAGCGTCCCTTGGCTGTGTTCTGCGGGTGTACCCGAACGTTTTATTTGAGATATGTTTGGTTTGATATCGCTGTTTTGTTCGGTCGATGGCGACATTGGTCTATGGGAATCTGAAAATCATACAATAATTATAAATAACAAATACATAAAAGATTCGTCTAGAACATAAAGCATACCGAAATATTAACTGTACCTCCAGACTTTTCAGTGGCTTTGGAAAAGACGGCGGGTTGGTTGAGAGCGCGCAGGGTGCTGTCCGACAGCACGGAGCAGGTGGCGGCCGCTTTCTTAGCGCACGAGGTCGCCAGGCGCCGCGACAAGATCTCGCAGTGGACGAACTCGCTCATATGTTGTAAGGCCAATGGTAGAAACAATCTTAAGGAAAATATTGTATTAAAACATTATGGTTAAACTACATTTAGATACATAAACATAATAAACATTAAAATAACCGAAATAGAGTATTGTGAGCAATTCCCTCGTATGTACCAACAACATTGGCATGTTTGGCCTTTGGCCGTTTGTTACCTTAGGAGTCCGTCATCAGCGGCTCTCTTGTCGAGCAGGTCGATGATCCAGGTGAGGAAGTCATGCCTGTCTAGAAGCCCCTCGTCCAACAGATACTTGGCAAGTCGACAGCAATAGTTCCACAATTTAAGCGCATGGCGCCAATCAGTACTTTCTGTAGAATTGGAAGTTGAAGACCCAAGAGCTGTTAAACAAAATTAGATTTCTAATTAATTACAAATTTTATGTTACGTGTGTTCGTGAAGCAAAGTAACAGTCTATTAAATGTATTATCAAATCTATCATGATGGAAGTTCTTAAACATTTGAAATTACATACTATTGGGATTTCCTGGCGAGTGTATAGAATTAGTTATATTCGAACTATTAGGCGTAGAACCGCCAGGAGGGTTCCCAGATGAGTTATGGCTCGGCGTGCCCTGACCTGCCAACATTGAAGTGGGATTAGACAGCGCAGTCGGTAAATACAAGGTGCGTTTCAATTAACCGTCAAGAATTCAGCCAGGGGTTGAGTTAGTCTAAGTTTAAAAAAAATGTCCCATTGCCTCTGATGGTTGACAATGTCTATGGAGAATGATTGTTTATTATTATTTGTTTCAAATTAAAACTTCACAGGGGTGCTCACTTAGACATACCCAACCCCTGGCCGAGTTCTACACGGTTCATTAAAACGCACCTTGCATAATTTAATTAGAAAGGTTTGGTCTTAATGGCAAGATTAGGTACTTGCCTGACTGGGAAGGAGATGTTTTATCACACACATTTCCTGGGACAGCGCACTGGTAGTGTTCTGCTAGCTTTGGTATTTGATCTTTGAGAAATTTTATTAAGGTCGACGTCCACTCTGCAATAGAGAAACTTTAAAGTGCATAGACGGAATAGCTATGTATAATTATATAAACTCGGTAATACCTATAACGCCAGCTGAAGAGACTTGACATAAGAATATCAATATCCTGCCTTAGAGCTCGAGAAGGAGCAGTCACAAGGCGAAGTGCATCGTGCGACCTTAGCAGTAAGCTGACTATAGGACTCCACTATCACAATAAGCTTATCAAGTGATAACTTACATATATTCATGTGCACTTATGGTAAATCTAATTCACAGTGTAGGCATTTTACTATGTAAGCACACTTACATAAAGACAGCATTTTATTCAGACTAATAACTGATGTTTCAATATTTAAAGCCAGCGACCATAGATCACAAAAAAATAGCAGACATAACACTATCAGACGGACAGAAACGAACACAGTAATCCATTGACGCAGCTAGATGTTGCCGGGAAGACAGAGGTGGGTGCACAGAGTGCAGCTACACATTGTTTAGTTGTTTCTTAAATCTAAATTTTATTTACTTAACGATTCCTCAGACGTTTCAGTTTCGGGAGAAGGACAATCCGACACCCAAAAGTACGACGCCAGTTCTGTTAATATTTTTTTATGAAAAGCTTGCAATAGAAACAACATTTATAAAAAATGCACAGTTATTCAAAAGGTACATCCCATAGAGCGTAAAGGAACAGGCTAGAACTAAAATACCCAAAATAGTGACCGTGTTTATTACAAGGGTGGGGTGCAGGGATGAGGCAGGAAGGGACATAATGGCCGCCTACCCGTGGCTAATTCAACTATACAGACATATTTCAACGCTGTATTATAATAAGCAGAACTTTGACCTTTACACATAGCTGTAATTGGGTATTTGATACCTTAGTCAAACCAGCAACTCTTTATGAAATGTCAAAACAATTGATTTAGTATAGAATTTAATATGAATAAATGAACTTTGACGTCTACTTAGTGATCAGCCTATTTTTTGTTTTTGTTAAATTAAAATTCATGTAATTCACATGCCTGACTTGGCATTATATAACAGTTTGATCAATTTGTAGTGTAAAATTATTTTATCTACACACATATCATAAGCCCTCTATAATGCTATAATGAGTTCAAAAACCACAGAAAACCAGCATTTCGACAGCAGTAATGCAATGTCATTACAACTTTTTAAATTTGGAACATCTTCAAAAACCAACACCAAGGGTAAAAGCCATAAAAAAACCAACACAATTTACAAAAAAAGTAGTCCATATGAAACGTCAGCTTGGTTTGTTTGTCTACCAATGATAAAAAAAAACAGGCAAATTCGTGACAGGTATGTATGATATGCCTTCGGCTTCTGAACCCATCTAGAGTTCTTATAATATGTGTATTGGTTAGCAAGGAATTTGTACTATAATACTAACTCTTTGTTGATTAGTAAGAGAATTTCACCTAAGAGGTTGAACGCGTAATGTATGAAGAAGTTACTAGTCAGTTGGATTTTAGTGCCAATGCTCGCTGAAAAAAAAACTGTCACTGTGCATACTTCTTTCTTTTCATTTCTTTCTTTTTCTCATAATAATATGTAGTGATGAAAATAAACAATACACTTTCTTTTGGCAGTCGTGTAATAACATGTGTCACCTCTGGGCCAAAACGTTTTGTTCTCAGGCGGCATACTCTGAATTTAAAATAACACCCTCAAGGAACAAAATATTACTTTGTTCCCATGTAACATAAATAATTATCGTCATTCAGTCAAATACACAATTGTGAATTAAACCTGAATTGCCTTACAATTAGAAAAATATATACAACATAAATATTTTTAATCCATCTAATTACCTGATTTCGGAATTTTGCCTTTCTAGTTTTAAGAAGCGTACTGTTTGGGCTTGATGAATTTTAGTTCCATAAGCTAGGTCTGCTGCACCATGTTTTAAATAAATAAAGAGATGGTTAACCCTTAAATGCATAATATTAAATTTCACTTGTAAAATGGCCGAAGTACAAGTCAAAACCCACATCAATTTAGAACTTCATGCAGTTTGACAAAATCTCATATTGATGTGAATGTGATGTTCAGTTGTGTCATTTCAATAGTATCATAATTGCATGATCATGCATTTAAAAACACTGAAAACAAAAATTGCAACAAAACATGGTGCAGCAGACCCGGCTTTACTTTAAGCTCCATGCTATCATGGTACACACAATAATGATTATAAATGAATTCTAGTCTCTATGAACTCTTGGTGTGATCATCCAAATAATATTAATTCTTATACTAAACTAATACAGTCAATAGCGTTTTATTTACCTAATTAGATTTAATGTTAGAACTGAAATCAAAACTTAGTGAATTAGTAATTTAGGCTCAATTACCTGTGGTAGGATCAGGCAGTTGTCTTTTTTTTATTTTGGCCTCAGACACAGCCACTGTGTATGCTGAGCTCAGCTTTATGAACCAGGCTGCTCTTGGCATAGTGACTTGATATTCAGTTAATGTTATGAAAATTTCTTCTTTTTTGTTGAAATTAGGTGCTTTTTTGGCCAGTTGTGATAGTGGTTTACTTCCTAAAACAAACAATATCAGTAGTATTGCATAAAGCATATCAATGAACACATATTTTAGCAAAATAAGTCATCAGCAAAACAGGCTGAAATACCTGCCAAATCCTTGAACCAAGCTTCAATCTGAGCTTTAGTGCGGGCAGTTGCTGGCCAAAAATTGTCTTTTGGATTCACTTGCTGTCTTTTTCTACCACAATCAGGAAGTGTGTTGAGCTCTTCTTTTTTGGATAGGATACCAGAGAAAAATTGACCAATCTGAAAATGATAGTTCATTGATATGTTAAGCTTGTTACTTTTTCATAACTTTTAGCTATATTTTTCATAATCATATTTATTAAAAAATATTCTTTCAGTGTAGAAAATGTATATTTCATTAAACAGTTTCCTTGGCAACTAGTAGTAAAAAGTACAATTGAACATGATGTGATGAAGAACAACTATCTCTATGGAACAATAATAATTGTGGTTCAGAACACAATTAGTAACTGCGCTAAAATTTATTTTCGTCACGTATTATTTTATAAGAACACCATGAGTTTGTATGTACCTTTGAAGCTGAGTAGTTGAAATTTCTAGCGGTTCCAAATTCGTCGCTAGAATGCGGCGTGGTGGAGAAGCCTTGCTTCACGTTGGTGGAAGTGAGCTCGTCTTCTTTCTGGCGAGGCTCCTGCGGGTAAACGTCAGGAGGGCCCAGGCGGGGCCTCTTCAGAGGTCGTTTCTCGTACATGATCCCCATGGTATCGGGATATAGTGACTGGTCTGCAAATTTCGCAATCATAAAACTGCCTGAGCGAAATAACAAAGTTCATTACAACGCAAAATTTATGAGCTTGCTGAACTACTTACCTTTCATTTGAGTTATTCTTTAAATGATATCATTATAGCAACAAATCCTATCTTCCACCGCAAACTATATGAGTAAATTAAAGATGCAGCCCGGATATATTGTTACATTTTCAATTATAATGTAAAAAAATGCTAAGACGAGAAGGCAAACGCAAAGTACATCGTCCATCTATCGTCCACCAATACAATACAATACACGATACAAGTATTACAAGTAGACAAGTGCCCAGCCAACAGAACCACAGATTAGACAAACACAAGTCGGGGGGTGGGTACAAGAAAAAAATCAATGTAATCAATATGCTCAATGAATGTTGGTGTGAAATGTGTGTGACATCAAAGATCAATGATGACTGCGAGTGAAATAAATGAAACCTAGCACGCTGCGCTAAAATGTAAAAATGTCTATGGATAAAATATTTAGTCACAATATATTTTATCGCGGGCACTAACATGACGAAACATAAATTTAACCCTAGGTTACATCTCAATGAACTGAACTGTCAAAACAGTAGTAATCATGATTATCTACATAATGCATTATCGTGCTTGAGCAGTAGATAAATTGTCTACTCAGTCGTCAAATGTGGATAAAACACCGCGACGTCATTTTTTTTAAGCGAACTAACCACCGCTACACGAAGTCGTTTATCGCTCATTGGTAGATAAAATGAGTGGATGAACCTTACCGTGCTAGAGGGGCAGAACATGACTAGGATACCCCGACTATGAAGTGCAAAGTTTGAACTTCGTATCGTGCCGTCCCTCTCAACTTAATATTATTATACACGAGAGTGAGCGGGACGATACGATACGAACTTCGATTTTCGAATTTCATAGTATGGGGGCTGACTACTCTGACTGTGACAGGACTTTTTCTTGAATACAAAAAAGACATGTCTGCGTGGCCTTCGTTTTCTTTGTATATGCAATACGAGATCATTAAAAAAAAAATGTTACTTGACAGGAGTTGACGTTGACAGGTAATTTGGCGGGAAACCGATGAGAATGGATCGTGTCGATAATCGATTTTTTTAGTTTCTGTGCTTAATGTTGTTTGTTGGATAATAAAGTGTATTATACAACAAATTAACGTAACAGTGCCCAGCCAATGAAGAATTCAAGTGAAAACGCGTATTCCCTCTGTTTATGACTCCCAAGTATGCTGCTGACGCCGGCTGCTGCTCGCCGTAGCTCGCCGTAACGTACATTATCGCTTTACCGGAAGGCATGAGCAGCTGACAGGACGTCAATAGGACAGACTGACAACTCTGACGGTGACAGGACTTTAATATACAGAAATTTACAAAACACATCAGACATGGCTGAATGGACTCAGTTCCTTTGCCTATCCCTTATGGTATGAATGAGGAAAGTTACCTGTATTTGACAGTTGAAGTTTTTAGCTGCGCCATCTCTTACCTGTGTAAGGCTAATTTTTAGTAGTTAGTGCGTTAATCATTGCTGTCGGTTTAAAAAAATACGGTTTATTTCTTTTTCATTATATATCGCAAAATTTTATGAAAAAATATCGAACCGAAGGCTTGTAATTTTCAGTCACAAATTATTGCTTGTTCTTCTGTTAAAAAAATTGCAAAATTTATCATCATGCAAAGAAGAAAAAAACGGTTTTTGGTACACCTACTACATCCCTTCAAAATTTTCGGACTCATGTAAACGTCATATGGTATGCAGCGCCCAGCGGCTTTGTTTTTTAGAAAATGCGCAGGGGGACGACTACGAAATTCGAAAATCGAAGTTCGTATCGTATCGTCCCGCTCGCTCTCGTATTAAATCATATTAGCGTGAGCGGAACGGCACGACACGAAGTTCGAATTTTGCACTTCATAGTTTAGGGCCTGCCCCTAAACTACGAAATTCGAAAATCGAAGTTCGTATCGTGTCGTCCCGCTCACTCTCGTGTTAAATAATATTAGCTTGAGAGGACCGGCATGATACGAAGTTCGAATTTTGCACTTCGTAGTCGGGGGGCTGTGTTTAACTGTTATTTCGTTAATTGTTCTCTAGTAAATACGTAGAGTCGATTTTCAGCTCCTGCGTTTTATCAGTGTCAGTTCATGTGTATTGGACGTTGCGGCGAAAATTCGGACGCTTTAGTTACAATCTTTCTGTGTTGTTTCAGTTATTTATTGCGATATCAGATGCTTGTGATTTGTGCTATTGTTAGTTGTTGCGATTTTGGACGCTTTAAATGTATAATTTACGAATTAAACGATTTTGAATTCTGAGTTTGAATTTTTCAAAATGTCTAATCTAATAAGAGTGTGTACACATAATTCGTGTGTGTGCGCGCGCGTGCATGTGTGTGTGCGCGCGTGTGTGTCCAAGCTTGCTCGCGTGTGTGTGTTATGAAATCTGTTCTGTCGACTATCACAGATAAAAGATGGCATTGCTGTAGAGGCTGGTGGAGGGTGACATTTTTTTCCGCTGAGAGGGTGCTCTATTCCCCGTATATTATATTACTCTATGATACTGACAGTCTGACAGTGAATTGTGTTCAATTACAGGAATATATTTTTATATTTTTGCAACACATGCTAATAAGATAGTTGAGCATTATTTATTAAGCTCTAACTAATTGCTTAAGGAGTAAAAAAAAATGCCTCCTAAGAAGCCGTCTGAAAAAGGTGGAAAAGGAGGCAAATCGGGCGGCGACACGAAAGGTTAATTTATTGTTTACTAGCTTTTATCACCGCCTCCATATTCATACTAGCAATAAATGAACTTAATCAGGGTTAAAGTAGCTGTGTATCAGTAAAATCATTTCAATAATCGGTTGAACCAGAGATGACCCCTACAGATTAGCTAAATTTGCTTTTTAATGTGCTAGTAACAATCTTCACATGTAAGTGTATGCTTAAATGTTATCGCACACATATCAACGCGGCGCCTCACCAACGACGACTTCAGGTGGAGCGCTGCACTAAGGACTGCATTCATATTCTCAGCAATCAATCTGTCCGATACATGCTGCTGTGGATGCTTACGCAACTTATCATAAGCCATTTAGTATTCTTTGCTTGAAAATTCATACTGTATCATGATCAATTAATAAATTTAGATTGTGGAGAGCAATTTTTCTATGAGTAGGCTAGCTACTAGCTGAAGGCATTACTTGCTACTACCTGGTGTAGCGGCTGCTTTATCAGCCGTACCAATGATGCGGGTTAACAGGGGCGCGTGGCGCCCAAAAATATTAAGCACACAGTTGTCTTTGAGAGACACTCAGATAGGGTTGGTAAGATTAGGTCTTGAAAGCGTCACAGACACTGTGGTTATGATTAATTGACAGAGAGAATGAAGTGAGCAAGTGTCTCTGTGTTTCAGCTAGGACAAAAATGCATGCAATTGTATGTCTATCCACCGTCTGTCCGTTTGTTCTCCTCTTACAAGTCGCATTTCTCAACCGATTGTCGTGAAATTTCGTGAGCAGGTTCACAAAAATATTTTTTTTTGTTGATTCGTTTTTTGGAAATTTAAAAAAAATTATGAAAAATTTTCAAAACAGGTCGCTAGGTTTACAGCTCACCGAGCCACTAGTTAATTGACCGAGCGAACGAAGTGAGTGAAGCGTCTCAGTTTCAGCTTAGACAAAAATTCTGACATATGTCTGTCTGTCTAGCTATCTGTCCAGCTGTTCTCTACAGGTCGCATTTCTCAACCAATTCTCGTGAAATTTTTTCGTCTATTCGTTTTTTGGATTTTTTTATAGATAAAAACTAAGAATGTTCAAAAATTACTCAATCTTCATGAAATTTTGTGATCTGGTTCGATAATTATAGATTTTTTTTGATTCGTTTTTATTAAAAAAAAAAAACAACAGAAAATGTTTAAAAATGAGGATGCAAGGTCAATATCTAGTTCATAAGGTGAAGGCTAGACGTACAATACATACTGTGATCTACTCATATTTATCTAATATTGTCATATTTATTGACCATCTGGCTAGGTGATGGATGACAATATTTATTACGAAATCCCTGGGAAATCTCAAGGTAATCTAGGTTTCTGGATTCCGTAAGAGCAGTTTCTGATAGATATTTTCATCCATCAATCAATATATTTACTAAACTATCTCCTACACATACAGTAAATACTGCGATATGTCAGTAGGTAGAGGCAGTCATTGTGACAGCAATGGAGACAATCTTATTTTTTTAAAAACAAATGCTAAAGTAATAAATAGCCCAGACAAGCTTTAGTTTTTGCCTCCTATTACACCACTGAACTGTATGAAACACGTTACAGTATTGACCTGATAAATATTTAACATCTACATAATCTTGCCTGGGCCGTGTGCCTGGCATGGATATTTTAAGACTTTCTAATTGACTACCTGCTTAAGTAAGTAGGTCTATTCTTAGTACTCCAACATAAATAATTTCTTTGTTCGGAAATGAAACCTACATAAAGCCTACATACGATGCATACCTACCTAGTAACAAAGTTGCCTTGCGTTTATTGGTAAGTATAGACATAGAATCGTATTTGTATGAAACACGATTGCAACTTTCACTTAGCTTGTTTTAACGTGTCATGAAATGGTCATAAATAAGTTGTTCATAATAATCACAATCTTATCATATACCTAACATTACATAAATAAGTAGGTATAAATTATGAAAATATAACCTAACTATTTCCTGTTGGGCTTTTGCTTACTAAGTATTTTTTTGAATTCAGAATCTGGCGCAAAAGAGAAAAAAGGGGGGACAGCTGTCAAAGTCCGTCATATACTATGTGAGAAACAGTCAAAATGTTTAGAAGCTTTGGAAAAAATAAAAGCGGGTCAGAAGTTCCCTGATGTAGCTGCCGCATACAGCGAGGATAAAGCCAGGCAAGGCGGCGACCTTGGCTGGATGAGCCGCGGGTCTATGGTGGGGCCGTTCCAGGATGCGGCGTTCGCCTTGCCCGTCTCCACGGTTGCCAACCCGGTGTACACAGACCCCCCCGTCAAGACTAAATTCGGATACCACATTATTATGGTTGAAGGGAAAAAATGACAGATATGGTTTTTGAATTTGAGTATTTCTGGGCGATACTTTTGTTGTTTATTATGGAAAGAATCTGCTGCTTGCAGGAGCAATTCGACAAGGATTTTACTATACTGCCGGACCCGCAGAGGTCTACCGAGTCCATCAATTCCGATCTAGAAGACTTTTCTAACAGAGAGTAAGTAGCTTTAGACATTGCTCTTTTAAGTTAGGAACACCTTGATATTTTTTTATAATTAGTGCTCTGAAATCATTAAAACTAGCTCTTTTTTTTACACGAGAGAGAAAATTTCACGAGAATCGGTTGGGAAAAGCGACCTGTATAGGAGGACAGCCGGACAGACGCCGGACGGAGACGCTTCGATGGATTTGCTCGCTTGGTCAACGATATGAAATTTAGAAATTCGCGTTACGCGGTCGATCGCTAAATAGTAGGAGATAACAAAGAACTAAGAGTCCTGGTTGATAAATTCAACAACTAGGATTATATGATAGGTGTTTCAGTTTTTACCACATGAACTAATTCTACTCCCAGTTCTGTACCTGCATAGGATAAAGGCTTATGTCGTCTCGTAATAGCGACTGTCGCTTAACTATCGCAAACTGTATGATGGGGGATATCGCCGCGCGCACTGAGTTTCGTGGTACGATAAGAGGAACATAGTGGGTCGAGCACGAGTTTTCGAATCCTATCGAGTAACAATGCCCGCCCGTGAGCGTATTTGGGACAAAAAAAAAATGAGTTATTTCGATACGATAACGTAACGTTACACAGGATTCGAAAACTTGTGCTGGGCCTACAGTTCTTGTCATTTTCATTGCCTTAGGCCAGCAATGGGACGTACATGCTATTCAATAATAGTATTCTAAATATAGTTTTTCCCTTTAATTTTTAATTATCATCGGTAAAAATAATTAGCGGGCCACTGTTTGTAATAAGTTGAGCAGCCTTGATTTTTTTATCTACTCTCTTTTAACTGTCTTTAAAAGCAGCATTTAAACGCTGCGTCTATTATTGATTAACATTGAGTATAATACTGTTAGGTTCGTAAGGACTAGATTGCATAACGCCTAAGTAAGCAAAACGACTTAGTTTCATAAGATCTCGGATGAAAAATATCTAATTGTGTAAAACGTCGTAATAGTTTTATGCCTCAGTTGATGATTGGACTTAGTTCTGTATAGTCATTATGCCATCACGACGTTTTGCTACCTTCATATGCTATCCAGACACTTTGCATAATGCGTCATTTTTACGATCAAGACTTTAAGCAACTTGACCGTAAACTTATTGGTCATTTTGCAATTTCGGCGTTATGCTATAATTGTCGATCGTGCAACCAAGACACAAGACATTCTGCAAAAAAGTCATTGTGCTTACTAAGGCACTTTGCAATTACGACGTTTTGTTTACTTAATAAATATGCAACCTAGTCCTCAACCCATACAATAGATCCTTTTATCGTTCCACTTTCAAGTTTTTAACCGACTTTAAAAAAAGGAGGAGATTCTATAAACGTCGGAATATTTGTTTTTTAACCGCATGTGTACCATTTAATTATGACGTCTCGGAGTGAAACAGCAACATCTAACTGTTGACATGAGTAGAGCTAGAGCTACGGATTCACTATAAAGGGGACGATGAATGTCTCGCGACTCGTGTTGCCACTTGCCAGTGACATCGGGTGCAGTGGTGCAGTTGTTCAACGGCGCCCGACCTACAATCTCCATACTTTAACAAAACGCACCTGTGAACTGTGAAAATACCTCTCAAATATGGTACAAATCCACTTACGTATTGCTACAAAATTACACTTTTTGACTAGTTAAGGATATTTACTAGATTCTACTACTCTACCTAAGATATTTTTACATATAAGACCCGTAAAATCGGCCGCCTAATAATGTCCAAAGAAGTTGAGCGACTTGGTTTAACATGTTGCTTGTTGGTTGCAGCGGCGGGCTGAAGCTGAGCTTCCTCCGTTTGTGCCGGCTGGCACACGTGTCCATGCTACTTACTCTCGTCTACTTCTGCAACATCTGCCTCTGGTTCATAATGACCAAGAAAGCCTCGCCCAGAACCCTGACTTACAAGTTCAAAGTTTCTATTCCATCATGATTTTAACGTAAGCTCCGCAATAAAAAATCTAAAATTTTGCTAGTGTTTAATTTCATAATACCTACTTATAAATACATGTCACTTTGAAAGTGGGTTTACAAAGTTCAAATTATTGTTCTTATTAAGTATTATTAATTTGGCCCACTTCTAATGGTCGGATTGACTTGAAATTTGGCATAGTTATGCAGATTGGATGGCATTTCAATTACAAGCAAAAAAGCCTTGGTTGTTTTTCTTAACAAAAACCCTTTTTATAATAATTAATATCTGTATTCAATCTATCTGTCTATTAGTTCCATTAGTATATCGGAAAGATGTTTTGTTAGTTACAAGTAAATAATTTAGTTAAAGCAAAACGAAACCTATCGTGTTTCAAGTCATTATGGCCAAAATTTGCCACAGCAGCCCCTCTAGCACGGTAAGGTTTATCCACCCATATTATCTACCAATGAGCCATTTATAATAGTAGTTTGCAACTGTTACGTAATGAGGGTCCTTAAAACACGAGAAGATCACACGAGTGTTTTAAGGTCAGTTGCGTACATTACTTTATCTACACATTTTATAAGTACCTACCCTAAGATTGGTTCAGAAGCTGAAGGCATAAACCGGTCATGACTGTTTTTTTTAATAATGACAAACTTGCCGAGCTGACGTTCGTATTGCATACCTACCTAGGCCTATTTAAATTGTATTGGTTTTTGATGATAATTTGAAATTCATAACGTTATCGAAATTTTTATAGTATAACTGGTTGTCAGTCATTTCTTACAATTTCTGTGCCCTTAATGTAATCAAAAAGCACAAAATACGTCTCAATCGCGTTTGCGTTAAAGTGTCAAATAGTATGAGAATTGTTAAACGCGAACGCGATCGAGACGTATTTCTTGGCCTGCCCCCTACGAGCACTTATCCCTACAAGCTTCTTATACTGTAACTTGTCTATTTTATCACCTCCAAAAAAGATTCCAAACTTTCAAATCGCGATAACTCAAAAAGTTGCTAGGGACATGTTCTTTCCGTGTACCCTTCATATTCAATTGAGAGGTAGTTACTTAGTTAGAGGGTTATATTATGTTTATTTCTGAAGAAAAGTATGTCATTTGTAGGCCACGCGGGCGAAGCTAGTAGACATAAATATATTTGTATACATTTTACCTATTAGGAGGGCAGAAGCACGGTTGCAGAAGTGTTGAAATGCAGCTATAGTAGTTTATGTAACTGCTACATAATGAGGGTCCTTAAAACACGAGTGTGTTTTTATGAAATGAAGCGAAGCTGAGTTTCATAATAGGATCACACGAGTGTTTTAAGGTTTAATTATGTGGAGTTGCATACATTACTTTATCTACACACATATTATCTCATTATTATTTATACATGTCGGACTGAACTCGACTTATGTACGTGAGTGATCCGTTTTATTTCACTATCATTGTAAATTACGTTGGTTTTCAAATTTGAAACATCGAATTCGATATACATTACTTTACTGCTGGTGGAGGTGGTGGTGCTGGTGGTGGTGAGAAGGCGACGACGTGCTGCAATGCTGGTAATTTTCTACGGCTTCTGAACGCATTATAGAGGACTTATAAAATGTGTGTAGATAAAAGTTTTTAGGCTAAGGCAATTACAATTCGCTGTAGCAGTTAGCAGTTGACGCTGTAGGAAACCAATAAAGAAAAACATGTTAACGATAGCAGTCTTTATTGTCAGTAAATACTTATTACGTAAAAACAAAACTGCCGCATTAGTGACTACTCTTTAAGAATACTAAATTAATAAATATAAAAGGATCTGTATGCCCTTAAAAGTTTAAATAAATAAAACGATAAATATTACTCTATTGACACTGTTCAGGTTAGATGTGCTTAAATAATTATGTGGATTTGTTTCCGAGCAAATCCATTAAGAGGTAAATTTAAAGCTTTTTATTTAGTACAGAATCAGTTTTTATATATACCTACATATATGAATAAAAAAAACTGACAAACTTGAGGCAGTGTTTGAGTGTTTCGGCAGTGTCTGTAGCTATTCATTTAATGTTTTATATTTTTGGTCATTATTTTTGCCCTGCTATCCACAAAGCAGCGTCGAGATCTAAAAATGTCATCTGATCTTTAGGGATTGGACGCGGTGTGTTGTGCTGTAGCAACGTTAGACCCTGAGGTTGGGGTTGGTGTAGCGGACGTATTTGAGCAGGGCGTCGTTTTCCTCGCAGACGAAGGGCTTGCGGTGGTGGCAGGCTACGTCGTGCCAATGCACGCCGTCGTTATAGAAGTTGTTGAGGATGGCCACGCAGTGCTCGGCGGCGCCACCCTGGATCAGCTCCTGCAAGCGAAGCCATGGGTAACGTATCAAATACAGCATTCCAAACTAGTTAAGAACAAAAATTAAGAACCCACGTACATAGAACGCCGTCAACGTCTACACGCCCGTATTTATTCCACCTTCTAGTCGTAGAATTTTTCTAAAACAAAGCGCTCGCGAACTTATTAAGTAAATGTTGAGTGGCAAGTCTGGCGATAGGTAACCAGATCTGCCTGTCTGGGTGGGTTCCAAAATAGCTAACTTTTGGCGCAACGGAACGCAAAATCGTAATAAATTAAATAAATCATTTACTTAATACAGTTTATGACCTAAAAGTAAAGTACCTCTACATTTCAATTTGATTGCAAACTTTTTGTTCTAGGTACTTATGCACATTATACAATAATAATAATAACATTGGGATCGATCTGTTATCACGGACAGGACTATTGTTGCCAATAAGCCTGATATCGTGTTAACTGATCGATGCCAACGCCGGGCAGTGCTCGTCAACGTGACCATCCCCCATGACGAGAACCTCGTGAAGGCCGAGAAGGACAAACTCAGCAAGTACCTTGACTTGGCTAATGAGGTAACCGCCATGTGGGATGTTGACTCGACGGTCATTGTACCTATGGTGGTGTCTGTGAACGGCCTCATACCAAAGAGCCTCGACCAACACCTAAAGAGCCTCTCGCTTGACGGTTGGGCCAAGGGTCAGCTACAGAACGCGGTACTCATTGACACGGCGCGCATCGTCAGGAGGTTCCTCACTCTGCGGCCCTAACCACCGGTAGCTTGGATCCTCCCGCTACCGGTGGTACCCTAGGTTAGGTTTTTATAATGTGTGTTGTAGCGTGGGGTTGCTCAAATGGCGAGAACAAATCAAACGAAGCACAACTCTGAAGGTGCGATTGATAATGTATTCTTCAACCAGAGTACAACACACACAATATACTTATATCGAATCAGTTTAGTTACAGTACAATTTTTTTTTTATACGACGAGGAAGGCAAACGAGCAAGTGGGTCACCTGATGGTAAGTGATCACCACTGCCCATAGACACCCGCAACCCCGGAGGGTTTGCAGATGCGTTGCCAACCTAGAGAGCTAAGATGAAATGCCTCTTGTGCCCGTAATTACACCGGCTGTCTTACTCTCCACACCGGAACACAACAGTGCAAGCACTGCTGCTTAGCGGCATGATTAGCGAGTAAGATAGTGGTAGCAATCCGGACGGACCTTTTCACAATACGCAAGCTCTTGGACATTAAAAGTTCCGTAATAATCCGCTAGATGGCGCTGTTCCGCACTTAGGCGAATAATATTAATTTAAATCTAATTAAAATATTGCATCGGTTGTAAATTAATTAATTAACAACCGCTACTTGCACTTAGCCAACATAAAACACATAAAAAACTACAGTACACAGTACACAGAAATAATACGTTGGTATTCAAAATTAGAAACACGGACACGGCCAATTCAAAATCATTTGGTTATCCGTATCCGGTTCCATGCATCCATAAAACCGCCTGTACGGCTGGGAGACCTTACATTTCTCTACAACTCCTGAATGGAACCAGCCAGCCCAGAACTTGGTAAGAATACTGATCGTTTCTGTACTTTATCATTGTGTTACACTACTTGTGTCTTTTATTGTAATTTATTTTAATTCTATAGGTTTCCACTCTGTTACTCTGTCCGAAGCATTACTGTACCTTAATAACGCTCCGGCCAGTTAATTATAATTTAATCCGTCCCTATTTCACTGCTCTACGGTTATAGACGTAAACCTAACGGCTTCCTAGAACGGTTGGAATTTAAAGTTCTAACGGTCACTTTGTGTAAATCTGTTATCCACTCTCACTAGAAACCTGTAAAAGCTTTATTCTTAGACTCTAGCTAAATTGTAATTCCGTATGACCCTCCGTATTGCCATGCACTGTTAATCTGGTTCCCACTACCTCGGGAATGGTCGGACTGGAGAGCGGAATATGGCAGTACGAGCATACCATGGACGTTTGGCTCACACGAAGTTATTTACAGGGCAACTCGGCTACCCGTGGAAAATCTCTCCACCACCATGGTTCCTAACGGACCCCTGCCGACCTCTCGCAGCCTACTCAGAGGCTAGCCGTTGGCACGCTACGGTCCCTTTCACACCATCTCTACACCACGACACCACACGAGCCCCTGGTCACTCCTGGTTGCTCTACGACGCCTGCGCCCTATTTTCGCCGTCGCCGGAGGATCCAGACACCCGAGGGAAGTGTAGGCCACATTAGCGTGTCATCGAACCCAGTAACTTCAAAAGTGTCTTCGAACTCAATCCCCTGAGATTCTCTATTTTACTTGTCAAATTAGCCTATCGATTTTTGTTTAAATAAATGTATTAAACTTGCAATTTGTTTCCTTCACAAAAACCCTAGGTAGGCTACCTTAAAGCAGACTGTTTCTCCTGTAAACGGCCTGTTACAACCTTGCACAAGGTCCTACCAGCCGCAAAATACAGAGAAATCAAAATCAGTTATCCAGTTTTAGCAGTTACACAAAATCCAATACAAATCTTAGCGACCCCGTAGACAATTAACAAAATCTCTAGAGTGCGGGGGAAGGGGAAATCACTCTATGGTATAGCGCGCGGGCGCGCGAACTTTACGAACGCGGCGGAACCGCGCAACGCCTCCTATCGCCTAGGCAATCACCGGCCGAGCCAATAGATGGCGCTACAGTGTATATTTGGTATTAATGTTTTTTATTACATTTTATATAAATGTTGTCAAAACCTATCTTAAGATCATAATAAATGTACAGAAATAATCATAAGTCTCTTGCTTATTATGAAGAAAGCTGTAATTTGGCATGCATGTACCTACATGATTAATCACGCCGAGAAAGTGGTAGAATAAAAAATACACATATAAAAAAAAGTATATTTATAGGTGCAACTTGTGACCAAAGGGCTGGCAGTTTTCTCTCTCAAAGAATCAGCATCGCTATTCAGCGAGGCAACGCTGCCAGCCTTTTGCCACGGGGGCCTTATTTAGATTTAATTTAGTTTTAAGTTGTAGTTTATTTAGTTTAAGCTTAGATTTAATGTCATTGTAAATTGCTTTTATTATGTAAATAAAGTATTTCGTTTATAGGTTAACCTCCCCTAGGGTAAAGCTTCAGTAAAGCGAGGGCGATTTGTTTTTCCTATCAATCCCCTAGGTGAGGTCTTTAGGTCGTTCAAAAATGTCGAGGGTGTGCAAACATTCTTCCAGTTAGGGATCCGTTTGCAAAATATTTAGCTTTAAAGTTTCTGTTTTGTTAGTCCACTGCCCCTCCTCCCCCCCTGCCAGCGAAACTGTTGTACTAGAAAATGTGGAAAAAATAATTGCAGTAAGTAGTGCATTACTGTGAAATTCAAAGAAAAATTAAGCTAAGTAGAATTACAGTTTAACGAGTAATAGTTGACCATTTGACCAACTTTTACACGCCTAAAAAGTTTTTGAATATTTATGTTTTTTTTTAAAATCCAAAATTAAATTAAAATAAAAGCTATGTATGTATATAATTATCGAACCTGGCCCCTATTTCACCAGCTTTACAATTGTCAGCTTGACAATTCGAACTACATTTCTTTGACAATATGAAGCGCGCTAAAACAAAGGCTCTTCAAGTCAGCAGTTGACACCGAACTGTCATTGAAAACGGACTATTGTAAAGTTGGTGAAATAGGGGCCTGCTCACAAAATTTGTCGAGAATCGGGTGCGAAATGTGACCTGTAGAGGAGAACAACCCGACAACCATAGATTATATTATTATATACGAAAGATTTTTTCTCAAGCTGAAAGGGAGACGCTTCGAGCTCGCTCGGTCGTAAATAATACCTCTAGGTATTTACTTACGTAAGGACTTTTTCTTAACTGTTAGGGAACCCTGTCCTCATCTTGTCCTACACTTCGTTGTCCGTCTGTCTGTCAAGACGTTATTTCTCAGGAACGAGTGGCATCAAATTGACACGAATGCCAAATCTCTAAGAGCTAACTATGTGATTTCTTGAAGCTGCAAGAAAATGAAGTTCCTAGGTCAACAAATTTACAAACCATACAAACTTCTGAAAGTGTGTCTTCATACAAAAGCTGTTGGTAAGCATCAAAACCTGTAGACATATTAGTTATGAAATTCGGCAAGTAAAGGAATACATTCGAAATTTATTTATTGTCATTTCTAATACCTAATAATTATATGTAGGTAGGTAATTTAAGTTTCAGTTTTTCCAAGTACAAAATAACTTTGTTTTGTAAAGTGTACGTTAAATTACCTACATGTAATTTAAAAGAATTACGGAACCCTCGATGCGCTATTCCGACTCTTACTTAGCCGTTTCTTTTATAAGACGTGTCTTTGAATTAATTTGCTTCTAGCTACCTGCCCCCTACTACGAAGTGCAAAATTCGAACTTCGTATCGTGCCGTCCCGCTCACGCTAATATTATTTAATACGAGAGTGAGCGGGACGATACGATACGAACTTCGATTTTCGAATTTCGTAGTAGGCAGCCTGATACGTACTAAAAGAGGTAGGAGGGTACGTAGAACAAATGTTAAATGTATAACTAATAATAACATGGATGAAAAGAATTACGGTTAAATATATAAGCGATTGTCAAAATTTCCAAAGGTAGGTACTTACTAATATTATTATAAGGTTAACTACGAAGGTTAACCGGTAGAGCCCCCTTTAAGGGATAAGTTCGCCTTTGTACATTTGCTTTTGTTCTGTTATCTGTAATTTTTTAGGGTTCCGTACCTCAAAAGGAAAAAACGGAACCCTTATAGGTTCACTTTGTTGTCCGACTGTCTGTCTGTCAAGACCCTTTTTCTCTGGAACGCGTGGAGGTAGCATGCTGAAATTAATATCAAATACTCAAGCCTGCGGTCCCTTGAAGCTGTGAAAAAATCATCCTTCTAAGTCAACGCAATCAAAAGATACAGTAATTAAAAAGGCTATTTCCATGCAAATTGCCGATTTCCAAAAACCTAAAGGGTACTTCCAGATGTCCTAGAAACTTGAAATTTGGTATGAAGGTAGCTCTTATAGCACAACCATTCCGAAAAGTCTCAAAGTCAAAAAATTTTATGTCTGTCTGTAGATTTCGCAGACCAATATAAGTTGACCCCACACTGCGTACATTTTGCTTAATAGCCCTGGTTCTGCTAACAGTGGACTTCTTAAAACACTGGGGAAAAGCGTTAAAATCTTTCTACAGAACCCTCGTGCGCGAGTCCGACTCGCACTTGGCCTGTTTTTTTGTTTTATGTGCAATAAAGAGATATACATACATACATACATTATAAGAAACAGCTCCACAATGAAATCTGTGAAGACACATTAACAATCATGTGCATTTTTGGAATTGTTTGTAAGAATAGGAGGTAACCGAAATAATATGCAATCATGCATGTGCAGAATAGATACGAAAACGTTTATCTCAATTCGTCTTCCCATGGTTATCTTGAAGACAGCAGGTAGTAAATCACGTAATGTTTAGCCTTGGATGGTGTGAGTGAAGCTACAAAAAGCGGATGCGGACGAGCCGGGCCGGCAGTGGCGCGACCGCAGCGGATTACGTTATTGTTTATTCCGCGCACCGCGGGCTGCACAGGCGCAACCGCCGCGGGGAAAGTGATGCCGACGGTACAGCGCACCAACGACGCACTCCGAATAACGATGAGGTCTTTTTGTAAAGCTTGGAGCTGCATGTTTGTAGAAAGTGGAGCTTGGAGGCCTTACATGCGGGTACGCCCTTCGGCGAATATTTCGCACGCCTATAAATATTCACATCGCTTTCGTTTTCATTGCGTGACATCCACGGAACAGTATGAATGCGTTATCAAGTGGGGCGGCGGGTGTTTTATGACAGGCATTACTTAACTTCTGGGTTCGGTCTCGGCTCCGTTGCGTCACGAGGAACACTCGATGTTGTAATGTAAATTTATTTACACCTTAAAACTAATTTAATTACCTACTTACTCAAGTCACAGTAGTAGTCACATGAAACGATTAACGAAATGCAAGGGTAACACTTACTCTGTTGTCGGGTTGTGGTTTCCCGATGCCGCCACCCTCAGACCAGTCGTTTTGCTGGCGGTTGGTCGTGGGTGCTAGCTTCTGCAGCTCGGCGGTCCAGAACCATCCGTTGACCTCGTTAGGGAGCAAATCGGGTCTTTCGCAGCCTTTGAAATCGCACAAACGACCGGACGTCCAGATGTATTTTACCTAAAAAAACAAATAATGTCAAACACTGGCGATGTGTGTTTAAGAAAACGTTATTTCAACAGCGCTCATGACAAAATTACGTATTTACTGTACCTATAGACAATAAAGGTTGCTGTGCTCTCTTCATAACCTTGCTTTCAACTTTTCTTTAAAGTTAAACTACTGCCTAACGTGTCCAGCCAACTGCAAGGACAAGTATGATGAAACGGTTGGGGTACCTATGATTATAGGTATGTGTACAATAGACATAATGAAAACGGGATATTGACCGCTCGGGAGCTCATCAATCCTATATGGTAATCGCGGTCAATATCCCGTTTTCATTATGTCTGATGCAATTAACCGCGAATCATTTAAAACTGTTTAAATGAAGAAGAATGAAGAATACAATATTTAAATGAAGAGGACTTGGAATTAGACAGCTTGAGCTTGAGTTCTGTTCGTCGATATGCAACATGCATAAGACATAGAAACAGAGACCAATAGAACTATCAAGTTTGACGTTTCAAGTTTCACGATTAAAATAACTGACGCTAAGTTCGATAGGCAGAGGTCTCTACTATACACCTTTACGCCTACTTACTCGTTACCATAACAATCGGCGTCTACGGAGCAATGGCCAATTTGGCATTGGGACAATCGGATCATTTATTTAGCATAAATACCCGTATTTTACGTGAATAAATTAATGGTAATTACAAACGACAGGTCTTATAACAATGATAACGGAAAGTTGCATTACTGACCTGACTACAGATGGAGGATAAAATAACAAGAATACGTGCTCACAACAATAGTAGACCGTACACCGAGGGGATAAAGCACTGTTTTATGTCACGGGTGCGTTATTGGACACTGACCGATGATGATGAGCGTACCGAAGCCCTCCAGTTTTAATTCTCGAGAGCAGCGAGGGAATTAAGACTAACTCCTGAGTGAAGTGAGGGATTCAATTGCGCCCAAGACAAATAGCTTTATTGCCGAGGAGTATACCTACTCTACCTACCTTTTTCACCATTTGCGAGACAGTAAAAAGCGAGTCTACTAGAAACATTATTTTATAAAATTATAAAATTATTTCAGTAGGTACTAATAACTTAACTATAATGGACTCCGGAGTCAAATCACATTCGTTATTCGACATTTTGATAAACTTTACTTTATCTTCTTATTTTTTATAGAGTCTGCAGTTTTGCTACGTATATGTCTAACATCAGCGTCTTGCAACCCTCGCGGCGCGACTTTTGTTTTATTTCAAACTAGCCGACCCGTTGAAAATGTATACTTATGAGAAAATTAATTTGCTTAATATACCAACCTTCATACCAAATTTCAAGTTTCTAGGACAACTGGAATACCCTTTAGGTTTTCACACGGCCATTTGTATAGCCTTTTTAATGACTATATCTTTTGATTACGTTGACTTAGAAGTCTGATTTTTTCACATCTTCAAGAGACCGCAGGCTGAAACATTTGATATTAATTTCAGCATGCTACCTCCATCAGTTCTAGAGAAAAAGGGTCTTGACAGACAGACGAACAACAAAGTGATCCTATAAGGGTTCTGTGTTTTCCTATTGAGGTATGGAACCCTAAAAATACATGTGGACTCATCAATGGGTCCACGGTTAAAAGGGGTAATATATGCCTCTAATTTAGTTTCAGGCAAGGAATTTATTGTTTAATTTTTTATGACGTGAAAGTTATTACGGCAGAGCGGTGGTACCTATAGTTAGTAATCGTACCTTCCACGAATATTTAAGTAGGTAGATCAGATGAGTGAAGTCGTTTAATGTGATACCTACCTACGAGGACAAACCAAACTAATGCAAAAAGCGCGGCTTACATATTGTCAAAATTACGCTTATTCCATAGCAGAGACTGATATATGTGAGTGACGCGGCGCCGTTCTTTCAACTCTTTCCAAACCGCACAGCAACGCTTGCGTTGTTACGAAAAACAAAATGGTTTTTGGGAATTGTGACTTCGTTCTAATGAGTCACTTTCTATTTCTTTAACGCTTTGAATGCCATTTGAAGCGGTGGTCACGGTGGGGTTTGTCCTATTCAAACTGACATGCGTGAACGTTTTGCTAATCCTCCGAGATGGCAAGTACCTAAGTAACCGCGCAGGTCAAGGATGAAGTGTAAGGACAATCGGGTAAATACCTTCAACAAGGATTTCTGGAATAAAGCAGCTCGTAGTTGGAGATCCTCACCTTGTCCTGCACGATGCGCGCCTTGACCCACTCGTTCTCGTTGCTGGTTTCCAGGGAGACGAGGTCCATGCAGCGCTGGCGGCAGTAGTTGCGCGCGCTCAGCCAGTCCTCCTCCACGCCGCGTAGCGCCGGCTCCCGCCACGAAAAGAAGTATCCTTTGTCTGTGGACACACGCAGAACATCGCATCGTTCAACTTTTATTAACTAAAAAATAAATACGCTTCTTTCATTATATTGTAAATTATTCAAATTAATTTTATTAAGTAGCGCTTATAAAGTCCACTCTACGTTATTGCGCTCGTTATAGTCATTCACACAAGCAAGCATTTTGTACGGTAGGGGAATGAAAGAGTTCGTCACTTTTGGATCTTAATTTCATTAAAATAGGGTCAAATAGTGGCGATAAGATGGCGAACATATGTACGTTACTAAGGTTCTAATAACTGTTACTATTAGGACTATTACCTAAATCGCATCGTTTTAATCGTTAGTACCTACCTATTTCAAATACATACAATAAAGCGTGGGAAGTGTTACGGGAAAAGGAATACATACTAGAAAACGGCTGCTTTCGATATTGTAAAAGAAAGATGAAACTGCATTCTCGATATGGCTATTGTCTATCAACAACCTAATTGCGAGAACTTGTGACTCTATAATGTTACTACGTATAAATATGTAAGTATAGGAACCTGTCACTTTCATCTGTTTTCTGTTTAGCGCGGTAAGTATAAGAAAGTAAGGTACACTATATTTTCAAGGGATAAAAGGTACAGGTACATTATACTTATTAAAATATTCAAATATTCTTGTCACCAAGTCAACGTTCTTTGTTATCATCATTTCTAAGAAGAGGGACTATTTGCACAGGATGTCCTTATCGAAAGAATTTCGGCTATTTCCTTCGATAAACTTAAAGCATAATCTAACATAACATAACAATTAAGCACATTTCCTGTCGTTGATAGCTTTTAAATAACTGACATAATGGCATTCCGATATTGTACCGGATACCGCGCGGTACACTTACCTTATTTCTCTGCAGCTGACTGTACTTCACATGAAACTTTTATATCGTTCTACGTCTAAAATGTATATAATAGTGGAAATATACTAAAGGTTTTCTGTAGGCATAGTTATGGAAAGGGACATAAGATAATTATAATTACAAGTACTTATGTCAACTTAAGTTTAATTGACCGAGCGAGCGAAGTGTCTCGGTTTCAGCTTGGACAAAAATGCTTTCGTATGTCCGTCTGTCCGCGGTTGTTCTCCTCTACAGGCCCCCGTTTCTCGAAGCTTATTAGACTAATAATATTAGTGTTTTGTTTCATTTTGTCGTGTAATTTACGACACAAAACACTAATATTATTATTTTAATAGCTTCGAGAAACGGGGCGGGCCCAGGTAGCATTTCTCAACCGATTCTCGTGAAATTATGTGAACAGATTCGATTATTACCTACCTAATTAAGTACACAGATATTGTTCTGTCTACTAAATTTTTGGATCTTTTTTTAAGAAAAATAAGAAATACATATTATGAGCCGGTTCTCGTAAAAATTTGTGATCAGGTTTGATAATTATAAAGATGTTTTTTGTCTATTCTATTTTTGGAAGCAAAAAAATAAAAAATTAACTCGCTACCTCTATGTATAGCTCACAGAGCCACTTAGTGTCATTGGTAGAGGGTGACTTGTGCTGTAAATAAAACACCAGTAATCATTTTACTGGTGTTTACATAAGGTACATAAGTAAATCTTATTTATCATAAACACATATCAAAGTCCTCTATGTATAATGCGTTCAGAAACCGTACAGGTAATGACCACCAGTCAGTTTTCATCTTCAAAAACCAATATAATTAAAAAAAAGAGGCCTTAATTAAAAAAAAACTGGTCAAGTGCGAGCCGGACTCGCGCATGAGGGTTCCGTACAAGGATTTCCCTGCTTTTCCCCAGTGTTTTAAGTTGTCTATTATTAGTAGAGCCCTGTTCCTAAGCAAAATGTACACAGTGTGGGGTCATTTTATACTGGTATTTGACATATACAGACAGACAAAAAAATCAAGATTTTGAGAATTTTCTGAATGGTTTTGCTATAAAAGCTACCTTCATACCAAATTTCAAGTTTCTAGGACAACTGGAATACCCTTTAGGTTTTCACACGGCCATTTGTATAACCTTTTTAATGACTGTATCTTTTGATTGCGTTGACTTAGAAGTTTGATTTTTTCACAGCTTCAAGGGACTTGCAGGCTTGAATATTTGATGTTAATTTCAGCCTGCTACCTCCACGCGTTCCAGAGAAAAGGGGGCTTAACAGACAGACATACAGACGGACAACAAAGTGATCCTATATATAAGGGTTCCGTTTTTTCCTTTTGAAGTACGGAATCCTAAAAATTGTTGATTTATTTATTTATTCATATTAAAAGTCAGCTCGCTAGCTATATGTTTGTCTATGATGAAAAACTCACTCGTGTGATGTTATTATGAAACTCGGCTGCGCCTCGTTTTATAAAATCACACTCGGGCCTCGGGCCCTCATTATGTAAAGCCGAGTTTAGATCCGCAAGAAAAATCATGCAAGTTGCAATACAATGCGGGGCCGCAAAGCGCAAAGTTTGGAGTGGGCGACCGAACGCCGCAACTACGCTTAGGTACACTATTTTTCTTACAGGTCTAAACTCGGTTTAACAGTTGCATAAAGTACTATTTGACACTCATCTGCAGTTGATTTTACCTTAGCGAATTCCCAGTAAGTGTTCTAGCTCGACCACGCAACTTTTAAATTAATACCTACCTTATATGTATTTTGTAATTTAAATGATCTTTATTTTTATTGGGGTCTATTTAAGGTTGCGTTGTCGTACTTAAAAAAACTTCCACCTAATTAAATAATATCTCTACAGTAAAATATCGACGACTACAAGCATAGATCTGGCTTGAGCTCTTCCTGCTTCGACGTTAGGTCTGTATCGGCAAGTATGAAACCAAGTTACGGGACTCATAGTGACCTCATGTGCCGTATACCATCCACGGCATCTACCATCCACCTGCATTTGCGGAAAATAGACAACATGGTTTCTGAATTTTGTGGTTTCGCTCGTGTTGGTGTCATAAAAACTTTCAGTATGAAGGTGTTACAGAAGCGGTGCTATTTTTTCGTTTGGAACGCCAATATCGCATGTAAAAGTTGTCATCCAGACGCTGTGTCGTCATCATGACAAGACTTCGGTTAATGCACAAAGGTCGCTGTTGCATTGAGTAGGTCAGAAAACTATGTAGGTCGGGTGGAGTTCAAGGCGCGTGTGTTTACGTCAATAATACTCAGTCGGCACAGGTGTCTAAAAAGCGAAATACTCTTTGTGGGCCCTGGACATAATGCATATACGTATTTTACGAGTAGGTAGAGGTATATTTCGAAGCTGCAAACTGTGAGCAAGTGGCGGATTATTTATGTCCGTGATAAAGGCTAGGGTGCTAGGAACCTGCTTAATAAATGATTGTGTGAAATGAAAGAAAGTGACTCACTGTCAGCGTATCTCTCGTGGATGACGCGCTGCACGCACTGCGACGGCACGGGCGGCTCCAGGATGCGGCCGTTGGGGAACTGCGCATGCGCCACCGCACCCAGCGCCATCAGTACCATCGTCAATTGTTGCATTTTCTGGAAAGAACAGCCGAATGAGGACAAAATATGGACACTATGTTAATCTAGTCTAGTTAATCTTATTTAAAACAAAAAGGAAAGTAGCTATTAGCCTTTCAAACAAAAAAATATTTTTCAAATCTGGCCAGAAATAGATACGTCATGTACTTAGCTGTATTATAATATTTTAACCGACTTCTAAAAATGGAGGAGGTTCTCAATTCGTCGGACTTTTTTCTTTTTAGGCATAATATGTAAGTATATCTACTACACTATGTGAGACAGATTTTGGTTGAGTTGTGTTAATGAAAGGCTTAAAAAAATATTGTTTAGTGAATTCATAGCTTCTTGTTTTAAAATTCGCTAAAACAAATACCTACTTATAAATATTAAAAAAATTACAACGGCAATATATTTCCGGGCGGCCCATCTAATCATTAAGATCACGGAGTGCAGCATTGACCAGAGTTACTTGTACTATTATGTATATTGTGCCAGAGGGTCGAGCACGACTTTACGAATGCTGCGTAACGTAAAATCGAATAGTAAACGTTGTCGAGTTTGTATGACGTTTATAACAGCGCCCGCCCGTGAGCGTATTTGGAATTAAATTTAGTATGAGGTTTCTCGATCTCGATACGATAACCGTAACGTTACGCAGTATTCGTAATGTCGTGCTCGACCCTCTGAGTGTAAGTATTCCCACAGAACCCTGCCCGCTGGCTTGCGGCTCGGCGCCGCCAGTCATCACCGGGCCGGCACCAGCAAAACAAGTTTGGCATTTCAAGTTAAGATAGGTGACCAACTGCGGGTAGAGACAGACGTTTATTATGCGTGTAGACCTGTATACCTACTTACGGAACAAGCGATTAGCATAAACACTACATAATTGTAGAAATAATAAATGGCTTCTATGACCCTTTGACATGACATCATAATATGGTGGTGGTGGCGACGGCGAGGATGATTCAGAAAGGGCTGGCAGAGCCGCGCTGCCGCAGCCGTGTTAACTTTCTTTGAAAATATGCCGGTTGGTCCAACCGGGGGGCCGGGCCGGAGACCGGTCCCGGGACGTTTAGAAAGCGCCCTTGCCCAGGAGAGGGTCATTCCACCCGCGACCGCGACCTTCGGGGTCACAAAGATTGATCTCGCTTATTTGTATAAAATTTAAATGAAGTTAGTGATAACTCGCATCTCAAGTTAATAAAAAAACCTTCGCAGCAATATTTTGCAACGGCACAGCTGTTAGATGAATATCAGAAGGAATTAATAGACATTAATAAAAATAGGCAGTGGTCATCGACGCCGCCTCATTTATCATGGTTTTTATAGATCCGGTACATTTTTGCTTGATATTACTTATAGTTATATGGCATGTTGTTTAGAATCGTATCAATAGTTTAAATCCCCCAAACAGCTTAACCGTCCGATTCGTCCGAGTTACTCGATAAGATTAGTTGTAATTTGAGAACTGACATTTTTTTTTAATAGGGAAAAACACGATCAATACTTATGCTTACCTAAAAAATAAAAATACTTAATGCCTTATGGTTAAATATTTTAGTTAGGTTTCTTGATAAATGTCTTCAAGGAGACCCTTGTATTGTCGTTGATAAGTAAAATAAAAGTATTGTTCACTTCAGTATTTTACGAGTAAGTAATGGTGTATGGAAGTACTCACCGCGTCGTGAGGTGCGTCTGCCCCGTGAATCCGTCACAAACTGATGAGAGAGCGCGGCGTAGGCGTTTTATATGGTGGAAATATGCGTAACGCGCACCCTCGCTCGCACACAATGGATGAAAACTTTTGGAAAACACACTGTCGGTCAATTATATTTTCCTCCTTGACATCTGCCCCAGAATGAATTTCAAGTAGGGTAGGGACGTCTAGGATTTTTTTTTAATACTAAATATTAATCTCAAATGTAGTTAGACCACTCAATAGACTATAAGTTACCACTCAGTTACAGACTGACAAATATGTAGGTACGTAACTTGTCTTTTTTATCACTTTAAAAAAAGATGTATAGATTAGTTGCATCTTTCCAAAGTTTCAAATCGCGATATGTTGAATTTATTGTAAACTAGCTGACCCGGCGAACTTGGTTCCGCCTTAGACGCCATAAATGAGCAGATTTTTGATTTTATTAAGTTAATTGTTTTATTATATAAAGTTACATTAAAAAAGTTTAATAATTTTATATGTTATAGATATATAAGATAAGATAAGTAGCAAAGTTTCGCTTAACTCTATTCTATATTTTGCCGATCCAAATCTTCGTAGACAGTTACCTATGACCAATATGAACATAAACGTTTGAAGTATAATAATACTTTAAAAATACTTATTGAAACAAGATAGACCGAAAACCAGATAAATGTAACTAACCCCGAGGATCGAACCGGGATCCTTGACATTCCGTGTCATATGCTATACTCGTACCTACCATTCACCGAGCTATGAATAGGTATTTTATAAAATGAAAACCTACACATCGGAAATTTTACAAAAGTACAAAAACATAATCCGTTCCATTGAGATCATGAATTTAGAATTTTGACTTACAGGCTCTAATTTGCCAATCTTCTTATTTCCATTTGTTGTCTTAATTATTTATTTAATACAAAGCAGACAAAGCCATTATGAAATTAATTTAATTCCGAATTTAGATTTCAATTTTTAGTTTTATTCTTGTTATTTTTAAGTTAGTTTTAGTTCTTTCTTATTTTTATAAATCATGTAAGTAGATAACGTCATTCTATATATATTAATTTGTACAGTGTTTAAATAAATGAAAAATTGTTAAGTTATTATTTAATTCCTCAATATTTATTACAGCAAAACAAAGAAATACAAAATTAATAACAGTAATTTAATTTAATTGGTTTTTAACTTAACCGGCATTATTCAAAAATCAACTGCCTGCTTAAATACTTAGAATAGAGTAAAGTACTTTACTGAAATTAATCGGGCTTTGACTAAGTCGGTATGAAGATCGCTCTAAGTTTTTGAAAATTTAATAAGCTCTTGTGGCGCTTCCCGATCTCGTACAGCACCTTAGATACTTACTTGCTAAATATAATTTTAGCATACGGTTTAAAAATTCTCAAAAAAAAAAACTAAGGTAACTAGGTCCATGTAATCGACGTAAAGTATACTAAGCAGTATGATTGTCTAAAATATTCTCGTATAGGTAAGTATATTCTGTCGCAGGTGTCGACAGGGCAAATCAAGCATGGTACTTATTTAAGCATTTGTGGTAGCGTTGCTTTGGAGACGGGTCGCCGGAGCGGGCGCAGCGTTGCGGCTTTCCATGCGTCGGCGACGCGTCACGTGAGACTCGACCTCGTTGGATTTTCAGGCATGGAAAATTTTAGATTTAGCATAGATAATAAGGGTGAAAATGTAGTATAGTTCCTGTCGTTGATGAAAAAAGGATTTGGAAATAGATTTTATCATTGTATTCGCAATAATAATAATGTTATGTTAGACTGTTTGCTACGTGTGGAAAGAGTACCTGCCTATAATACCTATGTATTTATTAACTTGGTACTTAATACGCATTCGAGAACGGGGATATTTTTAACTTAAAAAAAGTGGCTTACAAATACGTAGAGGTTTTTAACCGACTTCAGAAAAAGGAGGAGGTTCCCAATTCGTCGGTTTTTTTTATGTATGTTTCCCGATTACTCGAAGACGGCACTACCGATTTCAAAAATTACTTTTTTGTTTGAAAAGGTATATGTACTTTATAGTTGGTCCCATTGTCACCAAGTAAGGATCTTTTAATGGGATCCTAGGGAAATCGAGGGCAACCCTCAAATTTTATAGGCACGTATTATGTGTTTCATATATTTTCGAAAGCTATTCAAGTACTTGCCTCATCATCTCGTGTTGATGAAGTGATGATGGAAGGTACAACTCCTTAACGGTTAGGAGTCGGAGGATAATATTTTAAATATTAACGTAACTTAAAATTGTGAAATAAAAAATCCTTTAACAAAAAGCAAAACCGCCTTCAAAAAAAACCTCAGAAAAAAATGAAATAATCCTCTAAAGCCATGAGTTTTTTTGAATAGCAGAAATATGAAGTCGGTGCTTCATTCAAAGAATATTCCGCTAGCAATGCACCGACTTCATTTTTCTGCTAGGCCATAAAACTCATGGCTTTTTGGCGATTATTTTACATTTTTCTGAGGTTTTTTTTAGGCTTAAAGATGAGGTTTTATCAAACAATATTTAACGACAAAAATGCTTTTACATAATTGCATTTTTGTACAAAACGAAATTAATTATCCCGTGAAACTTTTGATTGCTCGTTAATCAAAAAGCATCCTGTTTGTATTGTTTTGCATGTCCGTCTAATAAAGCGAGGTGAGAATCTCTAATGGCGTGCGTGGTACATCAACATCAGCTTTCAGGCCCCTATTTCACCAACTTTACAATTGTCACTTTTCAATGACAATTCGGTGTCAACTACTGACTTGAAGAGCTTTTGCTCGTATGACGCAAAACAACGGTTCCATGTGCGGCGCGGCGCGGGCCCAGAATGAAGGCAACCTTGGGTCACCAGCCTGCCGCCTGCGTGACTCAAGCGCGCGGCGAGAGCTCTCTCTCTGCCCGCGGCCACGCCCCCACTGATCACATCACAAATTTCGGTGGCTGAGTTCCGATGGCCCAAGTATCAGCTATAAGTACTAACTAGAATATTATTGAAGAATGGGACTGCAGCTAGGATTTAGATTAATTAGCCTATAATGTTATCTGCACTGCACTAGTTGTTTTTAAGGTGGGTACGAATTTGAGCCGCTCAGGGCCGGGTTTTATAAAGCTACAAATTACAAGCGGAAGTCTCTTTCTAACAAAAAGTGATAGAATGAGACTTCCGCTTGTAAATTGTAACTTGTAGCTTTACAAAACACGGCCCAGGTCGAGCAGCCTCGCCACGCACGGCGAGGCTGCTCGCGAGCATTTTAGTAACGGATTTGTTTGTGTGGCGAGGCAACGTGCTAGCGGCGAACCGCTATTTGTGCGTCAAAAAAATATGGCGTCGAACGCGATCACAGCTGATGCTACTTTTATCGTGATTCAGTATTGTTCAAGAAAAATAAAAATCCACCTCGGTGGTGGATGAAATAGTAAATTGTACAAAAATCGCATTTTTTTCATATCGTGCACATTTAGAAATTACCTAGTTTCTCCTGTTCCTCCGTGTCAGTCTATCTGTCTGTCAAGACCCTTTTTCTCTGTAACGCGTGGAGGTAGCATGCTGAAAGTAATATCATATGTACTCAAACCTGCTATTCAATTGAAATTGTGAAAAAATCAAATTTCTAAGTCAACGCAATGAAAAGATACAGTCATTAAAAAGGGTGTTTCTGTATAAATTGCCGTGGTATCAAAACCAACCTCCAGTTGTCCTAGACACGTCTGTCTGTTTGTATTAGTGACCAATATAAAGTACTTATTACCATCGCACACATCTTGCTCAGGACTCTCAGGAGCATCTGCTAGCCTAGCACTGGATGAGTTAAAATGTACTTGGTAACAAAACCTATAGGATAGGCTACTTCCAGCTCTCCTAGAAACTTGAAATCAGGGATGAAAGTAGCTCTTATAACACAACCAAAGGAATAAGTCTGAAAATCTTAAATTTTTATGTCTGTCTGTATATGTCACAGACCAATATAAAATGACCCCATTCTGCGTACATTTTGCTAACACTGGACATTTTAAAACATTTGGGGGAAAAGTACCAAAAATTTTACGATGACTTGATTCCCCGTGACAGACGAACAATTAATATCTAAAAACCGGCCAAGTGCGAGTCGGACTCGCGCACCGGCTCGCACCTCTGAGTTTTTCTGATGATATCATGAGGTTTTCGGTGAAGGTAAACACCGTGAGCTTAGGACACCTGCAAACTCCTGCGACGAAATTCAATGACGTGTGTGAAGTTCCCAATCCGGGCCCGCGTGGGAACTATAGCCTAAGCCCTCTCATTCTGCGAGGAGGCCTATGCCCAGCAGTGGGACGTAAAAAAGGTTGGTGATGTGAAATAGTTCGTCTATCACGGGAATCGAATCCAGAAGTTTTTTCCCGTTTTTCCCCTGTGTATTTATTTGTCCAGTGTTAGCAGAACCCTGCTCCTAAGCAAAATGTACGCAGTGCGGTGTCAATTTATATTCCTCTGTGACATAGATAGACATAAAAACTGAAGATTTTCAGATTTTTCTGATTGATTGTGCTATATGAAAGAGCTACTTCATACCAAATTACAAGTTTCTAGGACAACTGGAAGTACCCTATAGGTTTTCACAGTACGGCAATTTGTATGGAAACAACCTTTTTAATGACTGTAACTTTTGATTGCGTTGACTTAGAATTTTGATTTTTTTACGTCTTCGAGGGACTGCAGGCTTGAGTATTTGATATTTGTTTCAGCATGCTACCTGCACGCGGTCCAGAGAAAAAGGGTCTTGACAGACAGGACATACTGATGGACAGACAGACACACAGACGGACCACAAAGTGATCCTATAAGGGTTTCGTTTTTCTTTTTGAGGTGCGGAACCCTAAAATTTTTTATAGAACCCTCGGTGCGCGAGTCCGACTCACAGTTGGCCGGTTTTAGTTTAATGTAATAGCGAGAGTCCATATACAGATAATTTAAGAAATTTTGAGAACTGGATCTGCTCCTTTTATGTAATATCGGAATGACGCGAAGGGCCCAAATAGTAGAGTGTAGGAGAGTCGGTTTGACGCGAGTACCTACAGTACAAAAAAAAAAAACAATTCTGTCAAAATATGTAACGTTACCTTACGAAATAAAAATGTCTCGTAAACTAAAAAGTGGTTGTTATAGGTATCACGTGTAATGAAATTTTGTACGCTACCTCAGAGGAGCGCGCTTACATAATCCAATTAATTATAACGACAAATATAGGAATCGATCGTAGAACAAACATCTGCCAGCGTTTAAATAACGACAGAGTCAATATGTGCTAAACATCCAATACTTGAATATCCTTGCTGTTCTGAAGGTGACTATTAATTGAACTCGAATTAATCGAATCGGTTTGCATTTAAGGAAGTTTTGTTTTATATTGTTTACGGTGAGAATCAGACTTGAACAATGGCGGGTTATGTTAAGTGCAGTGCAGCCTAGCATCACAGGTTATCTCGAATTTGGTAAGAGTAGTTTTCTTGAATCATTAAGCAATGAGGGTGTAGGGGTTTATAAATTTGGTCCCAATAATATATCTTCTGATGGTAAAACTCCATTTATTAACTTATTTACACGTTATTACATAAAGGTGGGCGAGAGACTACTGACGCTCCGCACTGCATAGCAGGCGCAAGCAGGCGCATGTTAGCGATATCGCAAGCTAAGCGATCCTGTGTCGCTACAAGGGCTACCTATCGCGAATCAAAGATCCGCTAGGATCGCTAGTGTCGCGTGAGGTCTATTTTTCGATTTCCACCAATCATAGGCACAGGCCTATGATTGGTGGAAATCGATGAGAGACAGCTATCATCGGTGAAAATGACACATAGACCTCACTCGATAGCGGATTTTTGACTCGCGATAGCCCTCACCAAGCGGATGCTATACGGGTGGTATACGGTTTGTACGTGTCACTAAGCGTTCGTACTTATTTGTTTTTATGATGATTAGTGGTTTTCTCAATTAACGCGGTACTCATAGTTTGTTGGCATAAGTCGTAGGTATTACAAATATTAGATTGCATAGTTTTTTAGTGAATCCAAATCCTGCAAGTTAAACAGCAGAGTAATTTTAAACGTATAATAAAAAAACCGGACAAGTGCGAGTCGGACTCGTGCGCGAGGGTTCCGTACAACGATTTTAACGCTTTTCCCCAGTGTTTTAAGTTGTCCAGTGTTAGCAGAGTCCTACGCCTAAGGAAAATATTGGTCTGTGAAATCTACAGACAGACATAAAAATTTAGAATTTTGAGAATTTTCTGAGTGGTTGTACTAAGTATAAGAGCTACCTTCACACCAAATTTCAAGTTTCTAGGACAACTGGAAGTCCCTTTAGGTTTTCAGGGTACGGCAATTTGTACGGAAACAACCTTTTTAATGACTGTATCTTTTGATTGCGTTGACTTAGAAGTTAGATTTTTTCACAGCTTCAAGTGACTTGCAGGCTTGAGTATTTGATATTACTTTCAGCATGCCACCTAGACGCGTTCCAGAGAAAAAGGGTCTTTACAGACAGACGGACAGACAGACCTATAAGGGTTTTTATACGTTATTATAAGTGATCCTATAAGGGTTCCGTTTTTAGTGTTCCGTAAATCGAAAGGAAAAAACGGAACCCTTATAGGATCATTTTGTTGTCCGTCTGTCTGTCTGTCTGTCTGCGCAACTCGCATACTTGTAGGATTTTTCTTTTTGAGACACGGAACCCTAAAAATAACCCAATTATCACGGCCGGCCGTAATGTCGAGTGTAAATATATGCCCAATGAAACTTTTGGTCTTGTATCTTAGACAAAGGGAGTGTTGGTCGGTTGTAGTCTAAGTAGTCTGTAGATGTTGTTGTTGTATTAAGTATTAGGTACCCAACGTTCCTTGAGTGTACCAATTCCAATTTCCATACGTCACTCGCAAGGTGATGAATGCCTGAACTGTGTGGGAGTGCTTGGCGTTGGCGGGAAACCAATTGGCGAGATCGAGTCATGTGAAAGTGGATAGTACCAGCAATTAGAGCCAGTGTCGTCAGCCAATTGATTTTTAGTTTCTGCGCTTAATGATATTCGGTGGATAATAAAGACAGTGTATTATACAACCAATTAACGTGACCGTGTCCAGCAAATGAACGCATATTCCCTGTGTTTGTTACCCCCAAGTACCCGTCGGCTGCTGCTCGCCGTAGCTCGCCGTAAAGTAACACTATCGCTTTATGGAAGGCAAGGCCGTGTTTTATAAACCTACAGGCTACAAGTTACAAGTCTACAGGAAACAGGCACCTGCACCATGCACTATGTACAATTACAGGTGTTTTATAAAGACACACGGAAAGCTACACTTGTAATACGGTATTGTAAATCTCGACTGCAAGTAAATTCTACAAGTGTAATGGACATCACTAATTTAAATAAAAGTGGCTGCCAAAAATTACAAATACGTAGAGGTTTTTTATCCATTACGTATTAAAAATACCCATGCAAAGTTGATAAATAAAAATCTATCTAAATACTTACATAAAACAAAATCATGTTAATTGGACTATTTATAAGTCATGAACGGCTGGACCGATTTTTATGGTCTTTCATTCGTTGGATTTATATCTTTGCTTCGAATAGCGGGATAGGTAATAATAGAGGGGAAAATTTCACGAGAACAAAAATAAGAAGCTCATTATCTCATAGGTCTGTACATTTTCTATGGAATGACCTATGGCGGTACGAAGTTCGCGGGTCGGCTAGTAAAATATATCTATTCTATACAGTGGCAAAAAACGGCTAAAAAATGCATGTCATGCATGTTCTATTTATATATATATATATCATATCTAGTCTATTTGCGTACAGTTCATTCTGGACCTTTCATTATAATATTGAAAAGGTGTGTCAAAATCTGTATTTATTCGTGGCCAAAACTCCCTAGTTCTTTGCTGTCGTGGACTCTCTTCTTCCGAGTCCGACAGACAAGTTCCTCAATAAACGAATCATTCCTTGATAACCTTGAGTTTAATAACTTGAAGAAGAGATAAGTAGATAGAACGATTGATTTGGTACTGATCAAGACACCTAATTCAAAAATTTGTGCACCTGTAGCCATTGTTACAGGTCTCAAGACGTACGTAAGTTTTCGTTACAATTTTACAAATCTACAGTTGTATTTTACAATTTTTTTTAAAACGCTTGTTCGATTATGAATTTAAAACTATAAAATGTCCACTTTTTGTCTATGATACGGCTACAGGCGCCTGTACTTGTAGCTTGTAAAATTGTAGCACAGTACTTTTATAAAACGCAAATTGTAATAAACAGGACAAGTGCTGCCAATAAACGACTGTAAAATTGTAACTTGTGGGTTTATAAAACACGGCCCAGGTGACAGGACGTGACTAGGACAGACTGACGACTCTGACTGGGACGGGACTTTAATTTACAGAAAATTAACAAAACACAACGGACGGCTGTATGGACTTAGTTTCCTTTGCCTATGCTTTATGAGATGAATTTAAAAAAAAAAACTGAAACTGTCATCGATCTTGCGTGGGTTGTCAAAAAGAAGATTGTTTAGAAATAAAATTAAATGCTGCAAAACATCGATATTCTATTTTAAGTCATAGTTTATTGATCGGTAAGGGACTTGAGTCGAGAGCGAAAATGTTCTGTTGCCTTAAGGGATGCCTCAACGGATTTACCCTGACTCCAAGCGTCCCTATACGCATCAAAGAAAACCCGGTTCAGCTTGATACTTTACACATGGGTATACAACTTTTCATTCCTAAAGTCTTGTACAAGATCAGTAGTTCTCCAAGCGTCACAGACAGTTTTAAGTTATAATAAATTAATAGTGCCCAGCTTTTCAACAAAAAGCTGTGCACTATTGCCCACAAAACACTAACAAATATTGTAATATTTTTTCGATATTCATGGAGTAATCAAGTACAGTACAGATAATGTTTGTTCAATGTCTTTATGAATCAAAGAAATTGTAGTATGTCACAAAACATTACTCAAAGTAGTTTTTACAACATGGTTACATTAATTAATCATGTGGCATTTAAGTAGCACTTCGACAGTAACAACTTTTCTATGCAACAAGTTTTCTATGTAACTCTTTGAGTTGAGTTAAGATATTATAATAATACTTACTTACCAAAAATGTTTACATATCAATGGTCTTAACAAATATCCCGTAACAATCATCTGTAGAGCAGCATTTCAAGGGTCACTGTTATGAAATTAATTTGTAAGAGTTTTAAAATGAGTTGGGGCTTGATTGCAGGGCACGAAGTGGTGGTGGTGAAAGGCGGACAGCGGGTGTGCGGGTCGGGCTGTGCACTTGGTAATGCCCCGCTCGTGCAGAACAAGTCCTACTTCGAGGTGAAGTTACAGCAGGGAGGAGTGTGGGCTGTCGGCCTCGCCACCAGAGAAACAGATCTCAATCGAGTGCACGGTATTTGTGTTTCTTTTCTCTTTTTTTTTTTTTTATGGCTTTCACCCTTGCTCTTTGCTTGCAAGGAGTATTTTGCCAATGTCAGCGTTTAGACATTGCACACGTGAGAAGATTTTCTTTTCTCTTATTCACATCCCAGCATGACAATAGTCTTTATTCATTAGCTGTTATTGTAATGTAAGTTTTTTGACTGTTGAATAAAATGGTAAGCCAATGTCAAATATGACAGAAATTTCAGAAGAGCCCTTAACACAAAGTTCAGTGATACTGAGACAACCAGAAAATTCTCTCTGAGTTTCTTTCTTTCTCTTTTGATTGTTTTTTAATTGGTTTCTGTAACAATATGGTTAGTATGTGCTCAGCTGTATGATGCATGTGTATGGGACTAATTTAAAACTCAAATCAAAACATTTTATTTAGATTATTTATTACCTTAGGACCTCATCACAGATGACGCAATAGGTATTTTTTACAAGCTTTTACATAACTTGCACCATTCATATGTAAGTAATAAGTATGTATGTAATTGGTCCATCAAATCTTGCAACTGAATCTTAAAGCAGTAACATTCCTTTTTTCTAATAATATTTTCTAAAGGAATACTAGAGATGCTAACAACATCTAGAAACAAAACTCATCTACAGAGTTACACCATAAAAACTTGACTGTGTCTCAAATAACACAAAGCCTGTGTATATAGTTTGTTAATCATTATACTGAATGCCTTTCTATGATGCACTAGCTTTTCTTCTATGAGCTTTGCATTAGTCTATATAAATTGTATACCTACAACGCAAGATTTATATGCATGTATGGGAAATTTAATAGAAATTGTACAGTCTTAAATGTGAAGCTAAAATTCAAGTAATTATCATTCAGCATGTAAGTGTGGTGTATGGGTCAATGCGATGCGCAGCGCGGGCTCATGTGCGGCGCGCGGCGCGTGACACGAGGCACGCAAGTTGGGCTTGCGATGACACAACCATGAATCACCTGTAAATGAAGCACTTAAGTCAGAAATGCAGTTATGCTTCTAAAATAAATATGAAGTGTGCCAATATTGTGATGTTGGATTTCCTAAGGAGTCACTGGTAGAATATTAATTAAATTATGATTACTTTTGTTGGCCATACCCAGACTAAGAAATCTGAAAATCTTACTCACTGGAAAATCTGTATACATACATATGTATAAAATTCAAAATCCTGATTGATAATCAAAGCACAGCTCAAACCGCTGGACCTAGACACTTAAAATTTTGCATATAGATACCTTATAGAGTTTAGGCATCCACTAAGTAAGGATTTTAGGAAATTCCACCCCTGAAGGGCTGAAAAAGAGGATGAAATTTATACGGGAGCAAAGCCGCGCGGGCGAAAGTTAGTTTATAGTATTTCTCCAAAGCAACAATCCTTTATCTGCATAAGCGAAAGTGAAAAAATTTCAAAGCAAGGCAAATTCAACTGAAAAGTCCATGTGTTCAAGCGAAAGTAAAAATGACGCGCTGCGCCCGTGTATTTCCTGTTCATTTAATCTGGTAACCTGATTCTTTCCTATTGTTATTTCTTTATCCCAAAAGGAAAAAAAAACTGTCTGTTAATTACAAGCTTTTACTGGCACCGTTTGTATGTATGTAAGTTGTCTGTCAAATCTTGCTACTGAGTTTTAAAGCAGTTAGACTCAACCGATTAAGATGAAATTTGGCATAGGTACTTATATAAATAAATAAGTAAATAAATATCACGGGACAATTTGACACCAATTGACCTAGTCCCAAACTAGGCAAAGCCTGTACTATGGGTACTAGATAACGGATAAACATACTTATATAGATAAATACATACTTATATACATATTAAACATCCAAGACCCGAGAACAAACATTCATATTCATCATACAAACATCTGCCCCGACCGGGATTTGAACCCGGGATCTCAAGCTTCATAGTCAGGGTAGAGAACCACTAGGCTATTCGGTCGTCAAAATCCGGTGACAATAGAATAATCTGGTAGTGAAATTCTGGTGGTGCGGCCAGGATCGTCTCCACAGGAGGGAACTCTTCAATGGTTAATGGCATCAAATTTTTAACCAAGTTTTTACATCAAAACATTTATAAATTATGCAGTTGATAATAACATATGAACATAAAGATTTGGCGCATCAGATGACGAAGGTCGTAATCATACTTAGAACACTATAAATATTCCATATTAGACTCTGGGATTTAGCTGTATGTAGTACCAGTTAGATGTTAATGTTGCAGGCGGCGTAGACAAGGAGTCGTGGTGCTTAAACAGTGACGGCACGGTGCGGCACGGCAACGCCGAGCTGTACCACCTGTCGGCAGCGCCGCGGGACTCGCCCGTGGCGGACCTGCTCGGCGCGGCCGACTCGCCGGAGCCCGCGCCCGCGCCCGCCACAGACGCGCCCGCCGCCGTCATGCCGGTCGAGGGCGACACCATCGGCGTCGCCTACGACCACGTCGAACTCAACTTCTTTGTCAATGGAAAAAACATGGAAATACCCGTTAGGAACATCAGAGGAACAGTTTACCCTGCGCTCTACGGTAAGTTTCGTATAAATGTCAGTCAGCTAGTGTTCCTTTTGTGCAAACCTCAAAATTAAATTACCTATGTCTGATCAGAAGTGATCACTTATTCTGTTTCATGAGAAATTTAAATGCATCCCTTTAATAAATAAAACAGCAGCCTAGCGTTAGCAGTGCTAATAAATAATAGTAGTACCACAAGTTTGATATTGAAATTCATGAATATCCAATAACATGCCAGTTTCTTGTTTTCAGTGGACGATGGTGCTATACTGGACATTATACTTGAAAACTTTTTGTATCCGCCACCGACAGGCTATGAAAAAATTATGGTCGAACAATCTTTACTCTAACAGAAGACTCGACGCGGCTGATGATCGAACGAGTGCGCGAACACTGAAGTCCATCAAACTGCAACCACGGAGTTTGTCACTGTCATAATTGTTTTACTGACTGTGCTTACTAAGTGTGGCGGAAGATCCCTTCTTAATTTTAAGTATTACCTTAAGGAGATAGATGGACAATGTGTAGCTTTGTTCTTTCTCTGTGAGTCAGTACATGATAGTTGTAAGAGACTTGACTGTGTTTGTATTATGGTTTTATTTACTAGTTGATTATTTTACTTTAAAATAAAACAAAGTCGAATCGGATTTATTTAGGCATACTCACCCGTGAATTAGCACCGAATGGTCAAATATGTGTTATTAAAAATGTATGCATAATTACTAAATAATCAGTGTTAACTGTATGAAATTATTTAGGTACATTTTTATGATGATAAATGTTTCTTTTTATGGTTGACATAATATTGTTCAGTAAAGGAAATGTATTCATAATATTAACCTGAAATCAACAGTATAAAACATTATACAAACGGCGAAGACGCATCCGAATAACCGTAGGATTGGACTGACTATAGTCGTCCCACGATAACTGCAACGAACTGACAACAGTAGAAATCTAAAGTTTGTTTATGGCAACACTGATTTATAGTCAAACAACACATTTTGAACTTTTGATTAGATTAAACATTAAACAGATCACCTTTAAAATACATCTCATATTCCATTTATTAGATTTTTTTACTGTACAACGGCAAAACCTACTAAACACTGGCAAAATTGTCATCCAATGGACATAGCCATATTTTAAAAAAAAACAGCAACTTTTCATTGCTACTATCATTATTATTTTTAATGAAAAAAATGTCTGAGTGACATGAAAAAAGTATTACCACAGCGTGATTTTTCTGGGTTGCCAATGCAGAGTTATCGTGGGACGATTGTAGATAAAAGATATGTAGTTTACCGGCTGCTGCTCGCGACGTCGTCTACGTAGAAGTCGGTTAATGCTATCCCACGGGGAGAGCGTTTAATTTTCCGTAATAAAAGTAACCTTCGGCCTTTTCTGTGTCACAGGCTATGTGCATAAAATTTTTCGTCAAGATTAAGGCGTTGAGGCGTCAAGAGGAAATAATCATTACTTCATTAATATACTTAGGATGCGAAGAAGTTATTATCTGTCCCTATGCATCAAAGTTGTCTCAGATAAAAGTTGCGAGTTAGTAAAAATAGATAAGCTTTAAACTAGATTTTCTCAGTCTTATTTGTAATGCACGATTGGACGCGTATTCGACGATATTTACAATATTGAGCGTATTGACTGTCAGGCTCGTATAAGGGGCGCAGTCCGCGCGGGCGACGCCGAGTCGAACCCAGCGCACTGTAATGCAGTTTCTGTTACTATTTGAATGGCATTTAGAAAATACCTGTCTCATCATATCATTAGTTTGTAGTGCAGGCGTTTGCTATTACTATTTATCGAATGGCTTATTTAAAAGCCAGCGCGTTGGTGTCGGCGGGCCCGTGCTGGCCAGCGCGTTGGTGTCGGTGGGCCCGTGCTGGCCAGCGCGTTGGTGTCGGCGGGCCCGTGCTGGCCAGCGCGTTGGTGTCGGTGGGCCCGTGCTGGCCAGCGCGTTGGTGTCGGTGGGCCCGTGCTGGCCAGCGCGTTGGTGTCGGTGGGCCCGTGCTGGCCAGCGCTTTGATGTCGGCGGGCCCGTGCTGGCCAGCGCGTTAGTGTCGGCGGGCCCGTGCTGGCCAGCGCGTTGGTGTCGGCGGGCCCGTGCTGGCCAGCGCGTTGGTGTCGGTGGGCCCGTGCTGGCCAGCGCGTTGGTGTCGGTGGGCCCGTGCTGGCCAGCGCGTTGGTGTCGGTGGGCCCGTGCTGGCCAGCGCGTTGGTGTCGGTGGGCCCGTGCTGGCCAGCGCGTTGGTGTCGGTGGGCCCGTGCTGGCCAGCGCGTTGGTGTCGGTGGGCCCGTGCTGGCCAGCGCGTTGGTGTCGGTGGGCCCGTGCTGGCCAGCGCGTTGGTGTCGGTGGGCCCGTGCTGGCCAGCGCGTTGGTGTCGGCGGGCCCGTGCTGGCCAGCGCGTTGGTGTCGGTGGGCCCGTGCTGGCCAGCGCGTTGGTGTCGGTGGGCCCGTGCTGGCCAGCGCGTTGGTGTCGGTGGGCCCGTGCTGGCCAGCGCGTTGGTGTCGGTGGGCCCGTGCTGGCCAGCGCGTTGGTGTCGGTGGGCCCGTGCTGGCCAGCGCGTTGGTGTCGGGCCCGACCCCGAGTCCGGTATCGGCGCGTCGGATGTCTGCGGCAGACACGACGGCAAGTGGGCACGGGCCCGTAGTCCGCGGAGCCACGGTTGGCTGTATGCTTGTCGCGTTGATACGCGTTGCAAAAGCTACTAATAAAATAAGTATATATAATCTGTCATAGAGACGTTGGGGGTTGATCCGCTTATTACAAATTAATAAAGATTACTAAGAATACATTAATGTTTTGTCGGTAATCGGTATGTAAAGCTTGTGTGGTCTTTGATGGGGTTATAGATCTTTACACACTTATATACATTATATAAAACTAATTAAAATGAGCCAGTTTGATCACAGTGAAGTAATTTAATGCAAACATCATACTAAGGCATCATAGTAACTAAGCGATCGTTTTGACATTTCAAAAGAAGCTGTCGATTTGACCAACTAGGCATCATCCCCATTACATCGTGAATCTTATCGTTGCTTCAGACTATACTTATACCTAATGCATGTAAAGACTATTTTTGTATGAATGTATGTAGCATCAAATTGTATGAATCAATAATCATGTAAACTAATATGTTAACATATTGTTATAATATATCATGCATTTATGTACCTATTATGTAATATATAGAAAACTACTTACCGGCTTAGAGAGTATTTCCCACTTTTGAACACCAAATTGTAGCCTCGGGTAAAAGTGGGGAAGAAAAAATAGGTTTTTGGTCATTTGTACCCCGTGGAGGTCGGTAGGATTAAAATACATAAACGAAATGCTGTGTTAGTGAGTAGGTACATGTGGAAAGTTTCGCTTCTACTTGTCTGTCTCCATGGGGTAAAAGTGGAAGGACGTCATTCCCAAGGGTTCTAAACCTAGGGACAGAATTACGAATCTTTGCAAACTAGTCGATTTGACAACTGAATTGAAACCCACCGCGGTATGTACTTACAACGTCGAAATATTAATCTTTCAATTTTATCAAAATGACTGCTTCCATCTTTGACTCACATTTGATAATTTCTCTGCAACTGTCTAGTAATTGGTTACACTTTATTGCGTGTTGCATTATTGAGTATTCGGCAGGACGAAATAAATGCGGTAGGTATATAGCCTTTTCCAGGTTTCTATAATATCTACAACTGAAGGATAAAATATCATCATCACATCATCAGCCTTTTTTACGTCCCACTGCTGGGCATAGGCCTCCTCTCAGAATGAGTGGGCTTGGGCTATAGTTCCCAAGCCGGCCCAGTGCAGATTGGGAACTTCACACACATCATTGAATTCCTTCGTAGGAGTGTGCAGGTTTCCTCACGATGTTTTCCTTCATCGAAAAGCTCATGATAAATTACAGATGTAATTCCGCACAAATCCCGAGGTGCGAGTCGGGGTTTGAACCCACGACCCTCTGCTTGAGAGGCCATAGGTCAAACCACTAGGCTATCACGGCTTAAATATGTTCAGTTAAGGCCTAATTTAGAATTCATTGATAGAGTTAATATAACATCAAATCATTACTGTCCCTTGACAAAACAGGTTTTTGAAGCCTTGAAATGTTAAATAAGTACTTATCTACTTACTTCAATTTGCCAAAACAATATTATCAGCCAGCACATCATATACCTACATTAATAACCATATCCGGAAGCAAATAATTGTATACTTACATTAATTAGTACCTAAGAATATTTATTAAAAAGACATATAAAATGAAAATTAAATTTATTATTATACTCCGTTTTTTTGTTTGATTTTATATATGTCGGAGAATCGATACACTAGTCGGTGTTGATCATAGTCTAAAGTTATAAATTACCTTCATTTGTTATGATTTTAACGAAACGTCAAGCGGTGACAGCTGTCAAATAAATACTGCTTGGGAGTGGTCTGTGCTTGGTTCATTTGTGGGTAGTTGGTATAAGGTCGAAATGACATTTAGTAACTTTGAAAAGAAAAGGGCATTCTTGATCGGGGGGTCGGACTGATCACAAGTGGGTAATGTAATCCGTTTGCATCGGCTTGGTGCTTTGAGTTTTAATGAGAATTGTTAGTGATTTAATGAACTAAGTGCCTGTGCCCCAAGTACAGAGTCTTATTTTGAGTCTTAAATGATATCTTGGCAATAGATCACGTGAATGGGCGCAAGCACAGAACTCTCCAACGTTTCCAATATGGTACTTGCATTTCGCGTTAATAGTAACGAGTTAACTGTGATATCAATTGTAACTAATTTAGACCTCGTATGGTGCTATTATTGAAAAGATTATACCTCATTGAGTTTCTTGCCGGTATCTTCTCAATAGAGGTTATTTCCGAACCGTGCGGTAGAGTCATTGATGTAGGCCTTAATCAAATAAAGACTGGCCTAGAAGTGAAACATGATGTGTCTGCAGTTATTTCTACCACCTCAATCGACCTTGAGGATGAGTAAAGCTCATGACCAAGCTCTACTACGTGTAAAACCCATTTCATCCTGACACAGCTAGCTAGCAAACCAGGTCCGCTGGTGTGTGCGATGTCTCGTCCCGGTCCCAGTCTCCGAGTTCAGATGTGGGATGGAACTGCATGTCCCACTTCAAGATAACAAAGCTGATTATGACGACGGTTATGCTGATGATGATTGATTGAATTTTACGATCGATGCTGTTCGAGGTGACCATGCCAGTCTTCTTTGGCTGCTCCGGCTACCGTGCAAGTAGTTGTTTGTGAACCCCATTCGGAGGATTTAAATATGCCTGGTGAGTCGCTTTCAGTTTGTTATGATTTGTGTAACACGTGGGTTTCCGTTAAATTTCTTTACTGAGTTTACGTGATTTGGTTAAAAAAACTGGTAGGGTATACCCGTGCCCTATGTTCGATACTACGGCAGTATAATAAGTAACGAATTCTAATAGGTACTCAAGTTCATAATTTGAATCGAGCTATCGTGATGTTCAGTGCAAGTGCACCGAATAGTCATTATTGTCAGGTAAACTTTGTTTAAATGGTTTGAACGGTTTGACTTTAAAAAGCAACGTGAGGTTTATACGATGGTAATCAGTTTATTTTTTTGGATAAAACAAACATTAGCTATCCGTGTTTGTGTGCAAATCACACGTGAGGTTCTTGTGTAGTTAATCGGAGCCCTTAATAAGTGACAATGAATAATAAGAGTTGTGTGTTGAAATAATAATCGACGTGTTTTAAATTGTTTGTTTTTTTTGTACAAAGAAAATACGTTTCGATTGAGTACCTAACTAGAGGTAACGTTTATTAATTATGTTGTCGTAGCGCTCATGTCGCTAGCTTTGAGTGGTAAGTACGTGTATGTTCGCGACCCAGTTTACAATAAATCATAGTTTTGGGTTTTGGACAGGCAAGAGAAACGAGTGTTTTAATTTTTGCTAAGCAAGTTCGTGTAAATTGAATTCGTGATTTTGGTTACGCTACTGATAACGTGAAAACATTAACCTTTTCGTGGTGTGAACCATTAATTCGAGCTCTTAAGATTGACAAGCAAAATTCATTTGATGTTCGTATGTCATGTGTTGTTGATTGCTAGTGTGAGTGTCTTTGGCTCAGACTGATTGCACCTTCGGTCATTCGTAGGCGTAGGCGTAAAATCGGGCCTCATTTCCCGTCGCAGTGCGGCCACGACTGTGAGTGGCGTGCGTTTGGCTCGCGGGTGTAATCGGTCGCCACGATCGCTGGATGGAGGCGATTGGTTTTGGATATCGCTGGATGGAGGCGATGAGTTTTGTGTGAGATGGATACTGGATGGAGGTATTCCATGTGATATTGTGTGTAGAGGTTGCTGGATGGAGGCAACTGACACAGCACTGTGCACTCATGTCATGCTGAGAGAGAGACTCGATAATGTTTAAACTTTGTGCTGATTTGAGTTTTGCTTGACGAGTAAAGAGACTTATGTTCACCAATAGAATTATTTTCGTTATTTCCTTGATTGTTAGTTTATATGGTCAGGAAGGCCGAGTGGAAAAGTTTTGGGTACTGTTCAGATTTTCTTGTCCACAGATACCTCCCACGAGGACGTGTGAGACGTCAGAATGGCCGTGTCGGAGAATCGATACACTAGTCGGTGTTGATCATAGTCTAAAGTTATAAATTACCTTCATTTGTTATGATTTTAACGAAACGTCAAGCGGTGACAGCTGTCAAATAAATACTGCTTGGGAGTGGTCTGTGCTTGGTTCATTTGTGGGTAGTTGGTATAAGGTCGAAATGACATTTAGTAACTTTGAAAAGAAAAGGGCATTCTTGATCGGGGGGTCGGACTGATCACAAGTGGGTAATGTAATCCGTTTGCATCGGCTTGGTGCTTTGAGTTTTAATGAGAATTGTTAGTGATTTAATGAACTAAGTGCCTGTGCCCCAAGTACAGAGTCTTATTTTGAGTCTTAAATGATATCTTGGCAATAGATCACGTGAATGGGCGCAAGCACAGAACTCTCCAACGTTTCCAATATGGTACTTGCATTTCGCGTTAATAGTAACGAGTTAACTGTGATATCAATTGTAACTAATTTAGACCTCGTATGGTGTTATTATTGAAAAGATTATACCTCATTGAGTTTCTTGCCGGTATCTTCTCAATAGAGGTTATTTCCGAACCGTGCGGTAGAGTCATTGATGTAGGCCTTAATCAAATAAAGACTGGCCTAGAAGTGAAACATGATGTGTCTGCAGTTATTTCTACCACCTCAATCGACCTTGAGGATGAGTAAAGCTCATGACCAAGCTCTACTACGTGTAAAACCCATTTCATCCTGACACAGCTAGCTAGCAAACCAGGTCCGCTGGTGTGTGCGATGTCTCGTCCCGGTCCATGTCTCCGAGTTATATATGTATAAGTACACAAAACAGGATTAAATGTACTAAAATAATATAAACGCAAATATTGCAGCTAGATACGCAAAGATAATATAGCCAACTTTAGCAACTTTAGACATACACAGATTTTTGAAAAAAAAAGTTTTTCGGAAAGACGTTTCTCTTGTCTTGACAAAAAAAAAACTTTTGACAAAGCATGACAAGTTCCATCCTTTGCGAAATTGCGACCCTCGCCATACTATTGGTATAAATAATCCTAATCCTAATAAGTAATATTATAAATGCAAAAGTAACTCTGTCTCTATCTGTTACCTCTTCACGGGAAAACCGATGTACTATTATAGATGATATTTGGTAAGAAGATAGTTTGAATATTGAGGAATAACATAGGCTAACTTTTTTTTCAGGAAAATTATTATAGTTCCTGAGGGATAGCGATAACCGAAATCAACGCGGACGAAGTCGCGGGCAACAGCTAGTATTACATATAAACAAGAGCGTGTCGGACACGGCCAGGATAGGGTTTGTTAGCCATTACGAAAAAGTCCTTGCATACCTAATTTATAACCAGTGTTAGCAGAGCCCTAAGCAAACTACGCAGAGTGGGGTCATTTTAATATCGGTTACTGACATAGACATATTAATAAGTTTGTCAACTCGCAAACCTGTAAGGCCTCCTTATCTCTGATAGTTTGTCAACTATTACTCGCAAACCTGTAAGGCTCAGATAGTTTTCCCTTTAAATTCACTATATGCACTACTGCCTTGATTTTTTTCACATTTCCAAATGCAACAGTTTCTCTGGTAGAGGGGATTTTTTTCCAGATTTTATTCCAGCACTTTACTTCAAATTCAGCCTCTTTCGAGCCTGATACAAGCCAGAAAAGGACGGCATGCTTGCCTCGCCCGGTCTCGGCGAGTGTGTACGACCGCGGGGTGACGTATATTTAGATACTTATATCATTGACATGTTGACCGCTTAATAGGCAATGTACGGGGTGGTACGGGTGACGTAAGTTGTCAATTGTGGAGGATGTTGGAATTCGAAACCAAATTTATTACAAAACTAACTCTCTGTATACTTAATTTTGAATCCGTGAATTTTTCCGATATTTTAATAGGTTGTTAGGTAATTCTGCAATTCGGGGCGGAGACAAAATCCAACAAGTCAACGACAATAAATATCGGTTCAGCCGTTCTTGAGATAAGGGAGAACACTTAGACAGTCGTGTTAGAAACAAAGTCGTGTTAGAAAAACACGACTATAGATACGAGGGCTGTTTGATAAGTACCCGTTTTCTAAATATATTAATATCACTGGCCGCAAATAAGTATACCACCTTTTTAAGCTATTTTTCAGAGGCGGGAAAATTAAAAAAAAATGGCTTTCTTTTGTTTTTTTTCTCATTTGACAACGATTCAGTGAAGGCGTGAACTTAAAATTGTTAAAAGGGAGAAAGAACAGTATCGGTCTGTAATTAGATTCTTATTTTTGGAAGGAAAACCATGTGATGAAATAAAAGTAAGAATGCAAGCGGTTTACCATGAATGTGCTCCTTCTATGACAACCGTCAGATATTGGTATAACGAGTTTAAGCGGGGGAGAACAACCGTCTTTGATGAGGATCGCCCAGGCCGGCCAGTTGAGGTGACTACAGACAATATGGTTAAGAAAATTGAAAATATCGTTTTAGCCGACCGCCGAATTAAACTTCGAGAAATCGTTGATGCTGTAAACGTTTCAATCGAGAGGGTACAACACATATTAGAAGAAAAATTGGGTATGAAGAAAGTATCGACGAGGTGGGTGCCGCGTTTACTCACGGAGGAGCAAAAACGGAACCGACTGACTACTTCGGAGCAGTGTTTGGCCGTGTTCAAACGTAACCCAAAGGAGTTTCTGCGTCATTTCGTGACCGTGGACGAAACGTGGGTCCACCACTACACCCCGGAAATGAATGAGCAGTCGAAGCAGTGGATTTTACCGGGTGAACCTGCTCCAAAGAAAGCAAAAACCGTCCCATCGGCTGGAAAGGTCATGGCGACCGTTTTTTGGGATTCGCAGGGTATTATACATATTGACTATTTAGAAAAGGGAAAAACAATAACAGGGCAGTACTATGCCAATTTATTGGATGAATTTGACGCCGTGTTGAAGGACAAACGACCCCATTTAAAAAAGAAAAAAGTACTGTTTCATCACGACAACGCCCCGGCTCATTCGTCCAGAGTTGTGACGGCTAAATTAGCACAGTTACGCTGCGAACTATTGTCTCACCCCCCGTATTCTCCAGATTTGGCCCCATGCGATTTCTTTTTGTTTCCCAACTTAAAAAAATGGTTCGGTGGCAAGCGATTTGGATCAAATGACGAAGTCATTGCCGCCACAGAGGCCTATTTTAATGACTTTCCAAAATCATACTTTTTGGATGGTTTATTCAAGCTTGAGTATAAGTGGAACAAATGTATAGAATTAAAAGGTGACTACGTAGAAAAATAAATGCATATATAAAAAAAAAAGTTTTTTTTTTTCCATAAACGGGTACTTATCAAACAGCCCTCGTATACAGCGTGTGTGGGACGAACCCAACAAAAAGAAATGGAATGTTCCGTACCTAGTTCGTTTGGAGTTGAAAATGTTGTATCAAGTTTGCTTAATTCAGCTTACTTAGTTTGGAAGATACCTATCTATTTTAACTTTCTGTAAAAAAAAAACTTCAGTGCAACATGTCCTAAGAATGAGCAATTTAGCCGTACTTCAAGCCTGACAAGTCGCTTAAACAACTAACGTCAGCCTTACGTCCGCAAACTTGAATGGTGTCATTGTTATTTAAGAATTTTAGGATAAAATTATGTTAATAATTTAAGATACCAAACAAAATTCATACCAAAGAATATTATGGATGACAGTCTACCTTTTTTTTGTATACCTACCTATACATATAAGTATGCCGTCTTTGTTTTTCTTCGGTGGGAGATAGGTGCTTACCGTCAAAATAAATATTTTTGCATGGAAATTTACTTTCAGAGATAATACCGGCTGGGTATTGTTTTAAAGTAATTTAAAAGTAAACAAAAGCTGGGATATCGCGATAAATCGAACGGATTTCGGTAACCCGGTCCAAAGGGTCGGCCTTGTCTCACAGGAAATTAAGGGCGTATTAAATAACGTCCACGCTGAATTCATATTTCTATTCAGTCTTGCATAAGTAGATGATACCCTAATGTATTTTCGCTTTATCGTTTCATTAAACATTGTGAGGATCAGATTTTTTATTAAAAACGTAACCCTTTGTTGTCCGTCTGTCTGTCTGTTGTCTATCAAGGCCCTTTTTTCTGGAATGCGTGGAGGTAACGAGCTGAAATTAATATCAAATAAGTACTCAAACTTGCAGAACTTAAAGCCGTGAAAAATTTAAGCTCCTAAGTCAATGCAGTCAAAAGATACAGCCATTTAAAGAGGGTTGTAATTTGTTTTCTTGTAGCTTTATAAAAGACAACTTTTATCAAAGCGGGTACTGCGAGTTCTAAAACTTGGAATCTATACATATAAAACAGTAGTACCATGACTGACTGACTGACTAACTGACTGACTGACTGACTGACTGACTGACTGACTGACTGACTGACATACAACGCGCAGCCTAAACCACTGGACCCAGAGACTTGAAATTTGGCAAACATGTAGCTTGAGTATCCTAGAGGTGCACTGACAAGGGATTTTTCGAAATTCCCACGGGATAGGGAACTAGCCCGTTTTGAAATATTATACACGGGCAAAGCAGCGGGGCATAAGCTAAAGGTATAAAGGTTAAAGCACAACCAATCAGATCAATCTGAAAATCTTATTTTCCCCGTCACTACCTCGGAAAGCCCTCTTTTATCCTTTAATACAAGCGGGGAAAATCGCATTTTATCCACTAGTGGGGAAAGTAATCGACATTTCTGACGATGCGTTTAGAAATTGCATCGACTCAACGTGTGCGTTCAGATTTATATTCAATATCTTAATAAAAAAAAAATGTTTCTTATATTTTTTATTAAATTCTCAAACCATTTATCATTTATTTCATGATAATTAATATCGAACGAACCATTATTATGAGCGTTTTACGTTTTGTTATCTGTCAAAAGTTACTTACACGCTCCACTCCAAGGTCAAATTATTTTCCCCACCGTCTTTTATCCTTTAATACAAGCGGGATTTATTATTATTTTAAAATAACACTCCAACAGGTAAAATCGCGTTTTATCAGTGGATAAAACGCGATTTTACCCGCTTGTATTAAAGGATAAAAGACGGCTTTCCGAGGTAGTGAGGGGAAAAGAATATTCCGACCGCACCGTACCTACAGACTTCTTTACAACGACAAGGTATTTAAAAATCATAATTTTTTTCCTTAGAACAGGAAAGGAATGGAGATGTTAACGCGTGATTTCCCCTCTGCCAAAACTCTAACATTTAAGTCTGACCAAAATCAGGGTCTGTTGATTGTGTTCGTGTTTTTGCATTTGTGTGACAGTTTTGTTTTAGTGTGAGTTTGTAGGATCGTAACAAAGTTTGACATGAACGCAGATGTGTGCTGTACGTGTGTTCCTCGTCCCCCTCCAAAAATGGCAGAAAAATTGTGGTGCATAGATAAGCCAAAGCTAGGTGCCTCCCCTCAGTCAGCTTTATGATTTTTTCCCATCTTCGAGTGTATCTTTCACAAGTATGATCTGTAAAATCGGCCGCCTGAAATTATAGGTAGTATACGTTTACATATAAAAGTAGGTACATACCCGTTTTTACTTTGAAGCGGAAACCAATTTGTTCGCAATATCCTGTATTTTTGGCGCTTTTTGCTGAGGCCTGCTGCCACGCAGCGCTGCGCATGGCGGCACATCATCCAAACGAGATTCGCAAACGGCTTTGTGCAAACTGATATGGCCTGGATCTGCAAATAATAAAGGCTCACTGTAATATGAAACTCCAGTCTAACAAGTTGAGGATTTTAGATTTTTGCTCTCGGAATACGTTTCCGACTTGGTGTACTGATTACAAACGGTTTTTTTAGTAATTATTGAATAGAACTACTTAGATATAAGGGCCAACAACTCACCGTCCTTGTCGCGTCACGCTTGTACCTCGTGCTAGACGTGCAGGGATAGTGTCGCTACAAACAGCTTAGCATTATGGCATGAGTACGAGTAATGTCATGTACGCCCAGAGCGTCTAGTGTAATCAACGACCAATAAATTATTTAAAAACAAAAAACCCGACTGCAAAAACCATTAACTAAAAAGAGAAAAACTAGCTCATTATAAGTACTTTATACATCGGTAGCTTGAATATTATAAGGAGTGCAGGCGGGGGCATGTTACAGCTGTTTCGTCATTTTTGTTTGCCCCTGCCTGCAGTCCTTATAATATTATAAGGAGTGCAGGCGGGGGCATGTTACAGCTGTTTCGTCATTTTTGTTTGCCCCTGCCTGCAGTCCTTATAATATTATAAGGAGTGCAGGCGGGGGCATGTTACAGCTGTTTCGTCATTTTTGTTTGCCCCTGCCTGCAGTCCTTATAATATTATAAGGAGTGCAGGCGGGGGCATGTTATAGCTGTTTCGTCATTTTTGTTTGCCCCTGCCTGCAGTCCTTATAATATTATAAAGAGTGCAGGCGGGGGCATGTTACAGCTGTTTCGTCATTTTTGTTTGCCCCTGCCTGCAGTCCTTATAATATTATAAAGAGTGCAGGCGGGGGCATGTTACAGCTGTTTCGTCATTTTTGTTTGCCCCTGCCTGCAGTCCTTATAATATTATAAGGAGTGCAGGCGGGGGCATGTTACAGCTGTTTCGTCATTTTTGTTTGCCCCTGCCTGCAGTCCTTATAATATTATAAGGAGTGCAGGCGGGGGCATGTTACAGCTGTTTCGTCATTTTTGTTTGCCCCTGCCTACAGTCCTTATAATATTATAAGGAGTGCAGGCGGGGGCATGTTACAGCTGTTTCGTCATTTTTGTTTGCCCCTGCCTACAGTCCTTATAATATTATAAGGAGTGCAGGCGGGGGCATGTTACAGCTGTTTCGGCATTTTTGTTTGCCCCTGTCTGCAGTCCTTATAATATTATAAGGAGTGCAGGCGGGGGCATGTTACAGCTGTTTCGTCATTTTTGTTTGCCCCTGCCTGCAGTCCTTATAATATTATAAGGAGTGCAGGCGGGGGCATGTTACAGCTGTTTCGTCATTTTTGTTTGCCCCTGCCTGCAGTCCTTATAATATTATAAGGAGTGCAGGCGGGGGCATGTTACAGCCGTTTCGTCATTTTTGTTTGCCCCTGCCTGCACTCCTAATAATATTCAAGCTACCTATGTATAAAGTACTTATAATGAGCTAGTGAGGGTTCCGTACCTCAAAAGGAAAAAACGGAACCCTTATAGGATCACTTTGTTGTCCGTCTGTCTGTCTGTCAAGACCCTTTTTCTCTGGAACGCGTGGAGGTAGCATGCTGAAATTAATATCAAATACTCAAGCCTGCGGTCCCTTGAAGCTGTGAAAAAATTAACCTTCTAAGTCAACGCGATCAAAAGATACAGTCATTAAAAAGGTAATTTCCATACAAATTGCCGAAATCCGAAAACCTAAAGGGTACTTCCAGTTGTCTTAGAAACTTGAAATTTGGTATGAAGGTAGCTCTCATAGCGCAACCACTCAGAAAATTCTTAAAATCTTAAATTTTTATGTCTGTCTGTAGATTTCGCAGACCAATATAAGTTGACCCCACACTTCGTACATTTTGCTTAGGAGCAGGGCTCTGCTAACACTGGACTTCTTAAAACACTGGGGAAAAGCGTTAAAATCTTTCTTCGGAACCCTCGGGCGCGAGTCGGACTCGCACTTGGCCGGTTTTTCTTTTTTTATTAGTTAATGGTTTTGCAGTCGGGTTTTTTTTTAATAATTTTGTTTTATTTAAAGCTTTTTAGTCATATTTTAAACTGAAAATGTTTGCGAACCAACTTTAAAAAGTTATGGATCATAAATGGTCACTCAAAATGAAAAATGATAAAAGAAACCTAAAGTTGCTTTTCAAATACCTACCTATTCAATGATACGCCACTTGATATAATTACTTAGTTTGTCGACTTTTTGTTTTTTATTTTTCACAATATGGCGTCTGATGGTCGCCGTATTGAGATTTAAATTACTGTCATATAGTGACACTCGCAAGATTAGGTAACACGAATCATTTACCTATTTTTGTATTTTACCTTAAAAATCTCACTTTCGTAACCATATCGTAACCGAAACCATAAGTCTGTATACTTACCTATGAGTAAGTTCTTAAGCTCCTGGCAACCGGAAATTTTGGAGTCGGTCCGTAGGTTTGTAAGAGGAGTGGGCACTGGTCAGGTCGTTAGTTACGGCAATCGCTCATTGCTCGGCGCCCGTGGCAATGCACCGGACACGCGGAAAATTGGAAAGAGTCGGCGATCAGTTGCAGCCGCGCCGCCGCCCGCGCCCGTCCAGCCGAGCCGGCTTAAACTACTGAACCGAAACAATTTTTATTCTTTGTCTGTCACTTATTAGGCAGGAAGGTACAAATAAGCCTATGTCCCATATTGACAACTCTTGGATGTGCAGTCGATGAAAAAATTACGAACGTGCACTACTTACACTATCACCTACATATTAGTTTAATAATAGTAGTTTATGCAACTGTTACATAATGAGGCTCCTTAAAACGCGAGTGTATTTATGAAACGAGGCGAAGCTGAGTTTCATAATAGGTTCATACTAGTGTTTTATGGAATAATTATGTAGAGTTGCATACATTTCTTTATCTACACACATATTATAAGTAAGTACTCTAAGATGGTTCAGAAGCCGAAGGTAAAATAAACTTGTCACGAATTTGGCTGTTTTTTTAATCCCAGACAAAAATATCGTTTTTTTTTTAAATTGAGGCCTAATTATTATAATGCGTTTAGAAACCGTAGGAAATGACCAGCATTTCAGCATGTCGTCGACTGCTCGTCAACGGCCGCCGCCAGCTGCCGGAAGCAGTAAAGTTACAGTCATTACGTTTATATTAATTTCAGCATCCTACCTCCACGCGTTCCAGAGAAAAAGGGTCTTGACAGACAGACAGACAGATTTTCTGTCAAGACCCTTTTTCTCTGGAACGCGTGGAGGTAGGATGCCGAAATTAATACCAAATAATCAAACCTGCGGTCCCTTGAAACTGTGAAAAAATCAAGCATTTGAGTCAACGCAATCAAAAGATACAGTCATTAACAAAGTCGTTTCCATACAAATTGCCGTTTTTTGAAAACCTTAAGGGTACTTCCAGTTGTCCTAGAAAGTTGAAATTTGGTATGAAGGTAGCTCTTATAGTACAACCACTCAGAAATGTCTCAAAATCTTAAATTTTTATGTCTGCCTCTAGATTTCGAGGACCAATAAAAGTTGACCCCACACTGGGTACATTTTGCTTAGGAGCAGGGCTCTGCTTACACTGGACTTCTTAAAACACTGGGGAAAAGCGTTAAAATCTTTCAACGGAACCCTCGTGCGCGAGTCCGACTCGCACGTGGCCGGTTTTTTTATAATGATGTTGAATATAATTCTGAACGCACAAGTTGAGTCGATGCAATTTCAAAACACATAGTCAGAAATGTCATAGTCAGAAATGTCAACATTGTCAACAAAAAATTTCTCACCGACTCCGACTCACGTAAAAACATACAACTTCCAGAGATTTTTGTTACTTATAATATTTCCTCGCTTCGCTTTCCTCGCTACAGTGAGGTATAGGAAAAAACCGGCCAAGTGCGAGTCGGACTCGCGCACTAGGGTTCCGTAGAAAGATTTTAACGATTGCCCCCAGTGTTTTAAGAAGTTCAGTGTTAGCAGAGCCCTGGTCTTAAGGAAAATGTAGGCAGTGTGGGGTCAACTTATATTGGTCTGCTAAATCTACAGACAGACATAAAAAAATAAGATTTTGAGACTTTTCGGAGTGGTTGTGCTATAAGAGCTACCTTCATACCAAATTTCAAGTTTCTAAGACATCTGGAAGTACCCTATAGGTTTTTGGAAATCGGCAATTTGTATGGAAATAGACTTTTTAATTACTGTATCTTTTGATTGCGATAACTTAGAGGGTTGATTTTTTTAAAGCTTCAAGGGACCGCAGGCTTGAGTATTTGATATTAATTTCAGCATGCTACCTCCACGCATTCCAGAGAAAAAGGGTCTTGACAGACAGACAGACAGACGGACAACAAAGTGATCTTATAGGATCTTATAGGTTCAGTTTTTTCCTTTTTCTGGTACGGAACCCTAAAAATGGATATTTTTCCATTTCCATTACATACCTACATTTTCAGATGAAAATGTAAAAGGTAAAATGTAATTGCGACAACAAAGGTAGGCTTTGAATTGAATTTTCTTGCAACTTCCTGTGATTAGTAGTAACTTGATTTCCATTCTGTTATCAAATTGTTGTATGATTTATCTAAAATGACATGGCATGAGTGAGTTGAACCAGGAGATATTCGTGGCGTCCTATGTCCGGCTGTACCAGCTCAAATCAGGAAACTTTGCCTATTTGTAAAAAAAAAATAAACGACAAAAACCGAAACCTTAAATATGTAGTTGGATCCATTTGCTACATTTACACAGCAGGTAGGATGTACCTACGGCAACAGCGTGCAAACATTATCTAATTATATTATGGACTTCGTTCGTTTATAATGTTGCTGTCAAATATTGAACAACCGGCTCGAAGTAGGGTCGGGCAATCGAATTACGCTGATATAAACTGTATTGACGTGAGACAAAGTTACTTCGTGCGTAAATTGCAAACTAGATAGGCTCCTCTCATCACTTCCCAGACCCCGGACCCCGGAGCCCGGAGCCCGGAGCCGCGGAGCCCCGCCGATGCCGCACCTACTGAGCTTCTTCGCCTTGTCACCAATAGACGAGAATCTTGCTACTATTTTAAAACTTTTAGGGTTAGTTCGTAAATGGCTCTTGGAAGCTAAAAAGTCGTAAATCCGAAATACTCTGGCGTTCACTTATCTACTTCGATATATTTTTAACTTGTTAATTACTTAGACGGCTCAGGAGTTCAGAAGTATACTATATTTCAACGGAGGTCTCATTAGTCTCATTACTCGTCTTGATAACTTTGAGCTGCGAATTAGCTTGATGTGATGATAGGTACATCAGTATCAGTTAACGTTCGTACGTTCGCATGGTTTCTTCATCTTAATGAAAGTGTACAGTATTTTTCTGTTCCCATTCCTTAAACTGAAATTCCCTTTGGAGACTGACATTACACACGGACGTTGCAAAACAAGTTTTTTTAGACAGCATACAGCGTCATCGTCAGGAGGCCGCGGACCCTCGTCAAGCGACCGCCGCGCGCCTCCTGGGAGCGGCGCGGGAGCGGGACTCGCACTCGCATACATGTAAAGGTCGACACGAATACTCGGGAGCAAATAATATATAATACATACTAACGTAATGTCTGGAGCAGGTAACTGTGCGACGGCGCGCTCATGAATGTCGTGATACCTACCTAGATTATCTACAGCAGTGGTGCTAATTTAATGCTAACTACTTAACTGCTTAAGGTTCAATTGTTAGATGTCAGCGATTCTTAATTATGTATTTCACACTTAAAACCCGTATACACTCTATGATACGAAGTATTCTTGTTGGTAAGTTCTGATTATGAGGGTTTTACAAAACAATAAGGGTGATATGAATTATGATAACTATGTATGTACCTACCTACATATTTTTAAAGATTACTGAGATATCTAATGATATCGTTGCATTAATCTCTTCCGAAGTACTTAACTGATAGTATTATCACCAAACTTATTACCTTAATGTTATTGGTTAAATAGTAGGTAACCTGACCTTATTAGTGTCGGAAGTGAGCTGAGCCCCTAGTGTAATTTTTGACACAAGAAAACGTCTCGATAGCCTTCGCATCGATTGCCTCAATTATTACAGGCGAATAGGCAGAGCCTCTAGCGGCACGTATTGGCAACGTTGATAACATTTGGCACGTTTACGCCAACGTGATCGAAACGTATTTTGTCGGTCGTCGATTATACTAGGCACTCTTGTGTAAGGTCAGGGTCAGTCAGTTTGTATCACAGAGTCGGGCAGTGATGTTGTGGGCACGGGTGGTGGTGTACGCGGCGCTGGCGTGCGCGGGCGCCGCCGTGGGAAGGGAGGCGCGGCTCATCGGCACGGCGCAGGGACCCGTACGCGGGTACCGCGCGCCGCAGGGTGACCATTTTGAGTTTCATGGAATCCCATACGCTACAGTGCCATCAGGAGCGCAAAGGTTCATGGTAAGTACCTACTACTTAAGCAGTCATTTCGTATACAGTCAGTAACAAAACTTGGGGTTCAATATCAAGGGCCAAATTCAATCAAATTGATTCAAAGTCATACTGTGTAGTTGGCGATAATAATACATAAGGGTTGCTCCCTTATCCAGTGACTTGACTCATCTCATTCCTAACATCTAAACGTTGCTGAGCAGTTAGGTACCTACTTGATGAGGCGGTAAGGTATCATCTACTCGTTATATAATACATAACACATACGTAAGAAGGGTATCATCTACTAGTGACGGGCACCCTGCCGAGAGGTCCAGGTTTGGTAGGTAATATTTATTTTTTTAAGTTACTTTTAGTTCTACTAATAAACATATATTACATGTGTATACCTATATAAAACGAAGTCGTGCAGTTACACACACCATTTGTAACTCAAGAACGGCTGAACAAATTTCAAGATAGGTATTTGATTTGTTGGATTTGTCTCCGCTCAGAATACGTAGCAGTATAAAAGTTAAAGGGAAAGAAATGACAAAAAAAATATGTTTTTTTCCCAATAGGTGCATTTTCTATGGAACCACCATAGGGTCGTCGGTCTATTTTCTTATAGATCTATATCTATTATTATTTTATTTTATATATAATATATGTAGCTCGATACCCACTGACTCACTGACATGCTGTTTTGAAGAACCCACGAGGGGTGGGGTGGAACTGTATACGTCATCGTATCCAAAATGCCGCCCCGACCCCAGGAAAAATACGAAATCGACCTGAACGTGGAAACTGACCCGTGACAGGTAGCGGCTCTCCGCAACGGCTTAAGTTAAAACGCGAATATCTCGGAAACCAGTCGACATAGATGACAGGTGCTCGACCAAATGTCATTCAGGGTGGGAGGGGTAATCTATTGGAATGTTTTTTTTTTCAAGATGGCGGATTCAAAATAGCGGCCATTTTCTTTTTTACTCTGATCTGATTGATATTTTGCATCTAGGGCTCTTAAGGGCCACCGAATCCAATGCCGTAATTGGTTTTTCGATTCCGCTATTTTCCAACATGGCCGCCATACAATGTAAAATCTGACTCACTGACTCACTGTTTTGAAGAACCTAAAAGAGGTGGGGTTCAATTATATACGTTATCGCATCAGAAATGCCGCCACAACCAACAAAAAAGTACGAAATTGACCTAAATGTGGAAACTGATCTGACACATGGGGTAGCTCTCCGCAACGACTTGACCTACCGAGTTTGCCCGGAACTAAAGTTGCTCAGAACAGCCAGCCAATGGGTAAGCTGGTCAAAGTTTTTCAAAATGGCGAAAACAAGATGGTTGCCATACAAAATTTAAAAGCGAATATCTCGGAGGCCAGTCTAGATAGATATAAGGTGCTTGAACTAATGTCGTTCAAAATAGGAGGTATAATCTAATGAAGTAATTTTTTTTCTCCAAGATGGCGGATTTTTTTTTTGTTTGAGTCGATTGAAATTTTGCATCCAGGGCTCTTTAAGGCCACAATATTCAACGCCATAATAAATTTTTCGATTTCTCAATTTTCCAAGATGGCCGCCATACAATGTTATGTCTGACTCACTGACTTGCTGTTGTTTTGTAGCAGCCTTTAGAAGCCCGTTGGGTTCGACTCTATACACCATCGCATCAAAAATGCCGCCACGACCAATAAAAAAAATATGAAATCGACCTGAACTTGGAAACTGACCCGACACATGGGGTAGCTCTCCGCAACGACTTCACCTATCGAGTTTACACGGAACTAAAGTCTCTCAGAACAGCCGGCCGAAGATTGAACCGGTGAATTTTTTTTTAAATGCCAAAAAAAGATGGCTGCCATACAAAATTGATTGAATCGCGGATTTTCTTTTTAATCCGAGCCTTCTGAAATTTCACTTCCGGGGCTCTTCAAGGCGACTGAATGCAACGGCAACGTCGCAATTTGTTTTTCAGTACCGATTTTTTCCAAGATGGTCGTCTTTGTTTTATAGAAGCCTTTAGAGGTAGGGTTCGACTTTATACACCATCGTATTAGAAATTCTATAAGTACAAGTACCAAAAAATACAAAAACGACCAGAACATGAAAAATAATTCGACACAGGTAGCGGCGCTTCGTAATGTCATCACCTATCGAGTTTGTCTGGAACTAAAGTCATTCAGAACAGCCAGCCGACGGATGAGCTGGTGAAAATTTTTTTAGATGCCAAAACAAGTTGGCTGCCGTATAAAATTGATTGAATCGCGGTTTTTTTAATCTGATTTTTATTCAATGTAAGTTTCAGTTCCCAAAATTCTTATTACAAAGAAAATCGTTTCATCGGTGTTGCTAATACGTGTCAATTTAGGGTTCCGTACCTCAAAAGGAAAAAGTTGAACCCTTATAGGACCACTTTGTTGTCCGTCTGTCTGTCTGTCTGTCTGTCTGTCAAGACCCTTTTTCTCTGGAACGCGTAGAGGTAGCATGTTGAAATTAATATCAAACACTCAAGCCGGCGGTCCCTTGAGCTGTGAAGAAATCAAAGTTCTAAGTCAACGCAATCAAAAGATACAGTCATTAAAAAGGCTATTTCCATACAAATTGCCGAAATCCGAAAACCTAAACCAATATAAGTTGACCCCACACTGCGTACATTTTGCTTAGGAGCAGGGCACTGCTAACACTGGAATCTTAAAACACTGGGGAAAAGCGGTAAAATCTTTCTACGTAACCCTCGTGCGCGAGTCCGACTCGCACTTGGCCGGTTTGTTAATGATTAGGTACACGGAATTGACTCGGGGTCGGGGCACCCCGAGTAGAATTGGTTAGGTTTAGTTTATTTATTTTTATGACGACCCAGAGTAGGCTACGTTACTGCAATTAAACGTTTTGTTAGTTCGTCCGTTCCTTAGTTCGTTAGTTGGTTAAATGGTTTGTTGGTTAGTTGGTTAGTTATGAAGGGGAAAACAATATATGCAAAGAAACAAGCAGAGTAGGTTGGAAGCACTACATTTGTGTTTGCTTGGCATTACCGGAAGCTCTACTGTATCTTTCTCTTCTCTCCGATAGGAGATAAGGGTCGGTAAGAGAATAAACAGTTAGACACTATCGGAAATGTCAGTAATCAAATGCGTAACACTTGCTACTTTTATTTCTAGCAACAAACAACCTGTTCTTCCCCTCCTCTCGTGGGAGAAGCTGGTTGGTAAGAAAATTCATCGTTGTTGCTAGAAATATCAGTAATTAGTAATTAAATTGCCATGGCGTCCTTAAACACAGTATTAACCCTACTAAATGCAAATTTTAAACTATATTCCAATGTATGAAGGGGACAACAATACGCTAAGTAGCAAGCTAAGTAGAACGGCCCCAATGCATTTGTGTTTGTTGGCATTACCGGCTGTTGTACTGTATCATTCCTTTCTCTTCGATAGGACATAAGATTTGTAGGAAAATAAACTGTTGAACACTCTCGGAAATGTAGGTATGTATTTTTTTATTACTTGCTACTATTATTTCTAACAATAAACATCCAGTTTTCCTCCTCCTTCCCCGTAGTATAAATATGGTTTACAAGAAAATTTAGCACACGTCCATCTTAGGTTCATGTCGAAAAAGGCAAAACTAACTGTACACAGTGGAGGGCTGGTACCTACGCTTAAACATGTCATAAAAAGGCAAAACTAACTGTACACAGTGGAGGGCTGGTACCTACGCTTAAACATGTCATAAAAAGGCAAAACTAACTGTACACAGTGGAGGGCTGGTACCTACGCTTAAACATGTCATAAAAAGGCAAAACTAACTGTACACAGTGGAGGGCTGGTACCTACGCTTAAACATGTCATAAAAAGGCAAAACTAACTGTACACAGTGGAGGGCTGGTACCTACGCTTAAACATGTCATAAAAAGGCAAAACTAACTGTACACAGTGGAGGGCTGGTACCTACGCTTAAGCATGTCATAAAAAGGCAAAACTAACTGTACACAGTGGAGGGCTGGTACCTACGCTTAAACATGTCATAAAATTTTTGATAACATTATAGGTAGAGTTGTTGGGAAAATTATTCCGACCAGCACTTGCTAATACTGGCCCAAATAAGCGCGCCTACTGTGCCAAAAATATGTTATAGAATGCCCGTCCGCGAACGTCAACCTTCATCCCAAATTTCAAGTTTCTAGGACTACTGAAATTACCCTATAGGTTTTCAATCCACGGCAATTTGTATGGAAACACCTTTTCATCACTTCCAATGAACACTACGCCAACTCGAAAATCGTAGGTTTACACGAGAAAGTCCTAATGCAAAAACGTTTATAATTTCTTTATTATTACAGCTATTTTCATTAAAAAATCTGTGCGAGTTGTTAATTTATTGTTTCTTAAAAATTCATGCATAATAAGATTTCAAAAATGCTTTTCAGTTTAAGACGAAAAAATTGTATTCATAATTCGATTACCTCCGCCAACTCACGGTTAGCTGAGAATAAAAACCTATAGAAAGAAAAGAAATAAAATTTCTGGGGCTGGTCCTTTAATTAGGAACTATGTTATCATTTGCGCAGTCGGGCGCCGTCTTTTTGTATTTGTGGTCCCTCAGTCGGTACCTAAGGCAGCCGACTTAGAAATTTCATATTTCACTTTTTATAGGTTTTTTAAGTCGGATGTTTTTCAAATTGTAAGTAATTTTTTTTGACACATTTTCCAAGATATCAAACGGGCTCCAGGATTCTGGTTCCCGAATATTGCCATACTGAAGACATCAACGGGCTCTCACGTTTTTGATTTGAACTTGATAGAACCCCCATGACATTTTAATTTTATATTTAATATCTCAAAAACAACTAAAGTGAATTTGATGAAACACATCTTAGAACCATCGCTGGAAAACCAGCTTTCAAATCAAAACACACATTCATAACGGTCCAACCGTTTAAGAGCTACGGTGTTACAGACAGACACACAAACACACAGACACGCATAGCGGTCAAACTTGTACCCCTCTTTTTGCGTCAAAAAACAATTTAGAAAATGACTGAATTATAAGACTAAATGTCGAAATTAGGTTCCTATAAGTAATTTACTTAGACTTACTTAGACTTTTATTTACAATGAAAAAAAAAACGTTTTTTTTTTTGACAATCTCATTTGTGAATAAGGCGTAACGCTTTTTTTCGCCTAGCCGAATGCGCTCCAAGTTTCTTATGAATTTATTTCCAACGCCTTGAGTGACCTTAAGATAGTTCGTATAGCAGCGTAACGTCGCAAAATGTATCACCTGACGTAGATATACTAGATATATCACTTACTTTTTTTAAAGTTAACTAAGACAATGTGGGAATGCCTGAGTGTGCTACAGTATATATAAAGGGCTATAAAGTATGACGAAAAAGTAAATACTTAAGGTTAGAAATATGATATAAGCCTAAAGAACGCTAAATTTTTGCCTTTAATTAAAACTATGCTGAACGAGCACTATCCGTCAACTTGTAGGTAGGTACGTGAGCTATGTGGCTTACTTTAAAAAAAAATCTATAGTATTTAATGTATTTAATGTTATCATCATTCATGTTTATTTTATGCTTATTACGTATTTTTTTAGTGTACCTACCTACTATTAATTTGTTACCTAAAAACTTTCTAAATAGCACCACCTGCTTTAATCTGTTCTTACCTTTATTCCATTATGGTTACCGGGTAGAGATCGCTCTGTTGCGAGAAGGCCGCCTATCGTTACCTTGTACTTTCCTTGTGCCTTTTTTTCTGTTATGCTTGTTATATGATATGGTGTTCAATAAAGAGTTATTAGTATCGTAAATATTTAAAAAAAAACAAGGCGGCAGTGAAACCTCCGCGGGCTCCTCAAGGAAACGAATCGCTACCACAAAAGTGGGTTAGGTTAGGTTAGAATTGCGATCCTTCAGAACCGAATCGCTTCCAGGAAAGTAGGTTAGGTTAGGTTAAAACTGCGATCCTTCAGAACCGAATCGCTACCAGGAAAGTAGATTAGGTTAGGTTAGAACTGCGATGCTTCAGAACCGAATCGCTACCAGGAAAGTAGGTTAGGTTAGGTTAGAACTGCGATCCTTCAGAACCGAATCGCTACCAGGAAAGTAGGTTAGGTTAGAACTGCGATCCTTCGGAACCGAATCGCTACCAGGAAAGTAGGTTAGGTTAGGTTAGAACTGCGATCCTTCAAAACCGAATCGCTACGAGGAAAGTAGGTTAGGTTAAGTTAGAACTGCGATCCTTCAGAACCGAATCGCTACCAGGAAAGAAGGTTAGGTTAGGTTAGAACTGCGATGCTTCAGAACCGAATCGCTACCAGGAAAGTAGGTTAGGTTAGGTTAGAACTGCGATCCTTCAGAACCGAATCAACGAACCGAAGTACCATACCATCGTAACATAACAATAAATGTTAATACGAACTAATCCTACACTAATCCAAAACTTTCTAAATAGCACCACCTGCTTTAATCTGTTCTTACCTTTATTCCATTATGGTTACCGGGTAGAGATCGCTCTGTTGCGAGAAGGCCGCCTATCGTTACCTTGTACTTTCCTTGTGCCTTTTTTTCTGTTATGCTTGTTATATGATATGGTGTTCAATAAAGAGTTATTAGTATCGTAAATATTTAAAAAAACTTTTGGGCACTATGCCACGGGGGCCTTATTTAGATTTAATTTAGTTTTAAGTTGTAGTTTATTTAGTTTAAGCTTAGATTTAATGTCATTGTAAATTGCTTTTATCCTACACCGTCAAGTGAGATAGGGGTCAATGTTTGGTCAGATTATAATTAAAAAAAGAGATGCATAAACGCATAAAGGAAAAACCGGCCAATTGCGAGTCGGACTCGCGCACGAGGGTTCCGTAGAAAGATTTTAACGCTTTACCTCAGTGCTTTAAGAAGTCCAGTGTAAGCAGAGCCATGCTCCTAAGCAAAATGTACGCAATATGGGGTCAACTTATATTGGTCTGGAAATCTAGAGACAGACATAAAAATTTAAGATTTTGAGACTTTTCTGAGTGGTTGTACTATAAGAGCTACCTTCATACCAAATTTCGAGTTTCTAGGACAACTGGAAGTACCCATTAGGTTTTCAAAATACGGCAATTTGTATGGAAACGACTTTTTTTATGACTGTATCTTTTGATTGCGTTGACTTAGATGCTTGATTTTTTCACAGCTTCAAGGGACCGCAGGCATAAGAATAAATAATAACATAGTAGAACGGAATCTCTTTTGACCGAGTCCAAAACGCCATTTATATACCTACTTCCCCCTTCACGACGTTACACCCCTCTGTCATCCAGGCGTGTTGCTAGGGTTGCTTGCTGTTAAATATTAGGTACTTCTAAAGATAATATCACAAAGATATAAGTTTTTCTTTGCTTTAAAATCATTATTTTATTCCAGTTTTACAAAATATGAGATTTATAAATCATTACGAACCTACATAATTACTTCTAAATAAGAAGTTATTAGGAGCGCTATACCAAATGAAGCCATTTGAGGTGATTTAAGTAAGTATTACTTACCTACAAATATAAAATGAAATACATTAACGTAAAACTATTACAACCAAATTATAAGCAACCAAACGCGCGTGCGGCGACGCCGGCCGTGACAGCCTGACTGAGTAGTCTGTTTAACGAATACTCTAATATTGTGATCTTGAGTCCGTCCGGAGCGGGAGTTTCCGTTCTACTATGTTATTATTTATTCTTATGCCACAGGCTTGAGTATTTGATATTAATTTCAGCATGCTACCTCTACGCGTTCCAGTGAAAAAGGGTCTTAACAGACAGACAGACAGACAGACGGACGGACGGGCAACAAAATGATCCTACAAGGGTTCCGTTTTTTCCTTTTGAGGTACGGAACCCTAAAAATAAATAATATTACAAATAAAAAAAAAACATGGTGGCAGGGAACCCTCCGCGGGCCCCTTGGGGCCCGCGGCCCCCACCCAAAATACTAGTATGTATATATAAATATATAAAACAGAAACGTGACTGACTGACTGACTTATCAAGGCACAGCCTACACCATCGAATCTAGAGACTTGAAATTTGGTAAGTACACATAAACCTTGAATGTCAGAGAGGGATTTTTTGAAATTTCCACGGGATAGGGAGTAAAGAGTTTTATATTTCCGCTTCAATGGGGCTATTTCCGTAATTACAATTATTAGAGACTACCAATTTGGCTTGCAAGTAGGTAATAAGTTATAAGAACAGCTAAAAAATATATTCCGACTAATTGAGAACCTCGTCCTTTTTTCGAAGTCGGTTAAAAACAGCTTTCAGAATTTTCCAACATTATCACGGAATAAGGAATAACCAGGGTTATTTTATACAGTATGGTAGACGGGCGCATGGCGCGCATAGCGCGCATGGTGGCGCAGGGCGTGCGTGTACCTATATTAGAGCGCTTCAGTATGTTCGTTTCTGAAAAAAATAAAATAGTTATTTGTTATACGAGGGTGCAAAGTTGTATTTTACCCGCGAGTGTGGAATTGAAACACGAGAAGTAAAATACATTTTCCCCTCACTACCTCGGAAAGCCGTCTTTTATCATTTAATACAAGCGGGTAAAGTCGCGTTTTATACACTAGTGGGGAAAGTAATTTAACCTTGGAGTGGAGCGTGTTTAAGTAGCTTTTGACAGATAACAAAACGTAAAACGCTCGTAATAATGGTTCGTTCGATATTAATTATCATGAAATAAATGATAAATGGTTTGAGAATTTAATAGAAAATATAAGAAACATTTGTTTTTTTTTTATTAAGATGTTGAATATAAATCTGAACGCACACGTTGAGTCGATGCAATTTCTAAACGCATCAACAAAAAATTTCTCACCCAGTCCGATTCACGTAAAAATACACAATTTCCTGAGTTTTCTGTTACAATGTCGTGAAAAAAATAGAGATTCCAGTGACGGAGATTTATTTTTGTGACCTTTTTTTTTGCATGTTGTGCTTTCCTCGCTACAGTGAGGTGCAAAGTTTTGTGTTACACATGGGTGCAAATGTATTTTACTTCTCGTGTGTTGAAACACTCGCGGGTAAAATACAACTTTGCACCCTTGTATAACAAATAACTATTGCACCCATGTGTAACACAAAACTTTTCACCTCACTGTAGCGAGGAAAGCGCAACATGCAAAAAAACAGCTCATGAAAATAAATTTTCATCACTGGAATCACAATTTGTTTTACGATAAATATTATAAGTAACAAAAATCTCTGGAAGTTGTATGTTTTTACGTGAGTCGGAGTCGGTGAGAAATTTTTTGTTGACAATGTTGACATTTCTGACTATGACATTTCTGACTATGTGTTTTGAAATTGCATCGACTCAACTTCAGAATTATATTCAATATCATTATAAAAAAACCGGCCACGTGCGAGTCGGACTCGCGCACGATGGTTCCGTTGAAAGATTTTTAACGCTTTTCCCCAGTGTTTTAAGAAGTCCAGTGTGTGTGTCCAGTGTCCCTGAAACCTTCCATGAACTTGCACAAATATTTCAAGATCAAAATTAGCCAAACCGGTCCAGCGAATTAGTTTTAGCGAGACATTACGAGGGCTGTTTGATAAGTACCCGTTTTCTAAAAATATTGATATCACTTGCCGCAAATAAGTATACCACCTTTTTAAGCCTTTTTTCAGAGGCGGGATATTTAAAAAAAAAGGCATTCTTTTGTTTTTTTTCTCATTTGACAACGATTCAGTGAAGGCGTGAACTTAAAATTGTTAAAATGGAGAAAGAACAGTATCGGTCTGTAATTAGATTCTTATTTTTGGAAGGAAAAACATGTGATGAAATAAAAGTAACAATGCAAGCGGTTTACCATGAATGTGCTCCTTCTATGACAACCGTCAGATATTGGTATAACGAGTTTAAGCGGGGGAGAACAGCCGTCTTTGATGAGGATCGCCCAGGCCGGCCAGTTGAGGTGACTACAGACGATATGGTTAAGAAAATTGAAAATATCGTTTTAGCCGACCGCCGAATTAAACTTCGAGAAATCGTTGATGCTGTAAACATTTCAATCGAGAGGGTACAACACATATTAGAAGATAAATTGGGTATGAAGAAAGTATCGGCGAAGAGGGTGCCGCGTTTACTCACGGAGGAGCAAAAACGGAACCGACTGACTACTTCGGAGCAGTGTTTGGTCGTGTTCAAACGTAACCCGAAGGAGTTTCTGCGTCGTTTCGTGACCGTGGACGAAACGTGGGTCCACCACTACACCCCGGAAATGAAAGAGCAGTCGAAGCAGTGGATTTTACCGGGTGAACCTGCTCCAAAGAAAGCAAAAACCGTCCCATCGGCTGGAAAGGTCATGGCGACCGTTTTTTGGGATTCGCAGGGTATTATACATATTGACTATTTAGAAAAGGGAAAAACAATAACAGGGCAATACTATGCCAATTTATTGGATGAATTTGACGCAGTGTTGAAGGACAAACGACCCCATTTAAAAAAGAAAAAAGTACTGTTTCATCAAGACAACGCCCCGGCTCATTCGTCCAGAGTTGTGACGGCTAAATTAACACAGTTACGCTACGAACTATTGTCTCACCCCCCGTATTCTCCAGATTTGGCCCCATGCGATTTCTTTTTGCTTCCCAACCTAAAAAAATGGCTCGGTGGCAAGCGATTTGGACCAAATGACGAAGAGGCCTATTTTAATGACTTTCCAAAATCATACTTTTTGGATGGTTTATTGAAGCTTGAGTATAGGTGGAACAAATGTATAGAGTTAAAAGGTGACTACGTAAAAAAATAAATGCATATATACAAAAAAAAATGATTTTTTTTTCCATAAACGGGTACTTATCAAACAGCCCTCGTATATAGATAATTGTTGCTAACTTTAAACAAAGCTACTTAAACTTCAGATCACAACACCTTGAACTTAAAATTTCTATGAATGAGTAGTATACCTACGTACATAACTACGATTATACGCACATTACTTAATTTACATAACTAAACTGACTATAAAAATGTCAATGTTTATTTGGATTTTTATGGTCTCGACATATATTATTACGGTAACAAGATTTAATTGTTATTTTCAGGCGCCTCTTCCTGGACCTGTTTGGCTGCAACCTTTAGAAGCTACAGACAATTCTACGATATGTCCCCAATTCAGTGTTATACCGCAGAAGGCAAACAACAAAGTTATCAGAGAGAACTGCTTAATTGCTAATGTTTATGTTCCTGACACAAGTAAAAAAAACCTTCCTGTGGTTGTCATAGTGCACGGAGGTGCTTACCAAGTCGGGTTCGGTGACATGATGAAGCCGCAAGGCTTAATGAAAAGTAAAAAGGTTATTGCGGTCACATTCAACTATCGTCTCGGAGTCCATGGCTTCCTGTGTCTTGGTACAGCGGAGGCTCCAGGTAACGCCGGCATGAAAGATCAGGTGGCCATGCTGCATTGGGTAAAGAAGAATATCGGGCATTTCGGCGGAAATCCTGATGATGTCACGATCACTGGCTACAGCGCTGGTAGTTCATCAGTAGATCTTTTAATGATATCGAAAATGGCTAGAGGTCTCTTTAACAAAGTCATTCCTGAGAGTGGTGCCAATGTTGGCGTGTGGAGCGTTCAGATTGATCCACTTGAAAACGCAAAGGCGTATGCTAAGGAACTCGGTTTCGAGGACGTGGACGATGTGTATGCTTTGGAAGAATTCTACAAGAGTGCTCCCTTAGAGTCTTTGGCCACTACCATGTTTATAGATAGAAAAGATTCTAGTTTTGTTTTTTCCCCGTGCGTGGAACGGGATACCGGGGTTGATAAATTTCTTGATGAGTCTCCAGTGAATATTATAAAGCAGGGTAAATACAGAAAAGTTCCCGTATTGTACGGCTTTTCAAATATGGAAGGTATTTTCCGTTTAAATTTATTCGAAAGTTGGAAGGATGAAATGAACAAAAATTTTTCTATGTTTTTGCCCCTGGATCTTGAATTTAAGAATACGGAACAGAGGGAGGAAGTTGCAAATACGATAAAGGAGTTTTATTTTGGCAGCAAACCGGTCGGAGAGGATACGGTGTTGAGTTACATTGATTATTTTTCAGACGTTATTTTTGCTTACCCGACGTTGCGATCAGCGAAGTTGCAAATTGAGGCAGGAAGCAAATCAGTGTACTTGTATGAATACTCTTATCCTATTAGTATATTTACAAGAAACTTCTTCGATCCCGACCCCGTTCCAGAGTACATGAAGGGAATACACGGCGCGCGGCACGTCGCGCAGACGGATGCCGTGTTGGACCAAGCCATGGCTCCGCCGGAGGGTGACGCGTCCGAGCAGTACAATAAGCATAAAGAAATAATGAAAGAATTGTGGTTGAATTTCATAACTACTGGGTAAGTAATAATTTAGTTAAGTGTAGTCTAGTGTAAGTTTAAAACTTTAAATACGTTTCATTTATTTTTGTATTTTGAAAAAATAGGTAAGCATTTTAACTCCAGTTATTTCGGATTTAAATTACATACAATATCCATCAATAATTTACCTGCTTACTGTATATTTTGCAGTAAGCCGTCGAGCGCGAGCGAGGACTCGAGTGCTGACGCTCTCGCGCTGTCAGCGTGGGCGCCGGCGGACGCCGAGTGCGCGCCGCACGCGTCGCTGGGCGAACGGTTCGAGCTGCGGGGCGCGCTGCTGCCCGCGCGCCGGCGGTTCTGGGACCGCGTTTACGAGCGCCACTATCGCCAGCCGCAGCCGCCGCAGCCGCCCGCGCGGCACACCGAGCTCTAGATATTTTTAATACATTTTCTCGAAAAGTGGTATTTTTTGTGGTTATATATAATACCTCTTACAGCTTTCGAGTAAAATGCCTGTGACATGCCTACGCTACGGACGGACGGACGGACATGACGAAACTAATACCTAATGGTTCCGTTTTTGCCATTTTGGCTACGGAACCCTGAAAGAGAACGGAAAATGTTCAAAAATGTGGTCGCGAGGTCTACAGCTCACCGAGCCACTAGTTGACCGAGCGAACCAAGCGTCTCCGTTTCAGCTTGGACAAAAAATCTTTCGTATATCCGGCTGTCCGTCTGTCCTTCTATCTGCAACTTAGTTCAAAGACTATTGTAACTATGCATGGGATATACATTTAACTAGGCCGAAAAATGCTGGAAAAAAATCTTGAAAAAGTGGGGATGTTTTTTTTTTCTCTTGTACCTACCCCATAGTGTGGGGTACATTTGGGTAGGTCTCTTAAAAATATTAAGCGTGTTTGAAAATCATTTTTCGATTGAGAAATTCGTTTGCGAAATGTTTAGCTTTGAAGTACTTACTCACTTTTGTTGGAGTCAAAGTGTCCACTCTACCAGACAAACTACTGTGTATTTGGAAATATGAAAAAATCAGAGCGGTAGCGCTCTGCCTGACTGATATACGTAGCGCATAGTGAATTTAAAAGGAAAACTATTAAAGATAAGAAGGCTTTACAGGTTTACGAGTGATAGTTGATCAAATTTTATTTTTATTTATTTTACTTATTTATTTAACGAGAACCAACAGCTTATAACACAATATAAGTAGTGAAAATAGCAACACAGAGCCAATGGGCATTGTTCAGTTTTTTTAAACACTTCTTTTTATATTTTTTTCTTAAAACATAGAACATTTTAAGAAATCGAGTTGAATATCTTGGTATATAATAGCGTAGTTAAATTTTAATGATTTATTAAAAATATCAGATACGACTTTTCGTAAATTACATATGCTGGCTGCATCCAAGGAAAGAGCCAAGCTTTTCACTTGATAAAAAAGTCAATGGTTGTCACTGTTACTGTCAACCCCTGTCACCGCTGTCAGTCACAATATAGGGGGTCGATTTTTGAATCTCACCCGGTGACAAAATTCAGTAATTTCAAAAAAGTTCGTATTTTTTAATCTCACCGGTGACTAAAATTCTCATGCCTATGATATCAAATATGAATGCTCCCACCCAGACGTAAACGAGATCACCTGAATGACTTCTTGACCACGGGCAGTCACAGCTAACCTCAATCTACTATGTTAACATGCTTGTTTATGACATAAACGCAAATTAGCTGCATGTTAGTAGACGGGTACGACATTAAAAAATAAGGCTTTTGGCAAATAGTGATATCAATGTCATGGCTGAGTGAGAATTTAGTCACCTAGTAAGATTCAAAAATAGACCCCCTGGTGCACATTTTTCCGGTTGTTGAACATAGTTGTTGAATTATTTCAATAATCAGAAAGCAGAAGTTATTACAGTTAGAGTTATTAAATATGACCGATTTCACCAAAGCTTTTAAATATCAAAGGAAAGTTAAAAAACGAGCATTGTTTATTTTATGCTGAAAGTGACATTTGACAGTGACAAGACTACCTAAATACCACAGAATAGATTCGATTGGTATTTTTTAAATGAAAAGATGCAAAAGCTTTCAACGTATACAGGCTGGGACTAAGGTCAAACAAAGGTCATACGTATTTTTGTTAAAATATCCGTAATCGTTGACTATTTTATAAAAGTGAATCGTGGAAAATGTCTGTTAAACATATATCTCGAAATGGTTTTCGAAATAAAGCTTTTAAAAAAAAAAAAATCTCACGAATAGTAATGAAATATATATTTAAGCAAAAATTAAACGAGGTGCGCGCCCCATATCAAACGACACACCATGCTAAACAAAACACCACAGAATTCCAAGTGTAATTCCCACACTCTATAACTCATTATTTGCAAATTGTTGTTTTTCTTTTACAAAAAATCTACAAAATTAATTAGAGAATTCAGCAAGTAAATAGTATTAAGTTTATACATTGGGTTAGTGCTGCACTATCCTAAAAAGATAGAAATTGCAAGCCAATAACTACAACTTAGATAACTAAAATAACTAACAAATGCGTCAATGGCGCATCAATCAAGGCACCTCATCGCTAATCTTCGCCTCACGGAAGGGATGTTACAGTTAAATATATCAATGTCCATCTCTTTCACCAGGTTGTTTAAATTACCGCTCGCGCGCCTGAGAAAGCTGTTCTGCCTGTACCTAGTCAAAGTGAATTTGAGTAAAATAGGAGGATTGAATCTTTTTCGTCTTGGGGGTGTGTTAAAGGACAGCTTCTGAAGCAGTTCTGGACAATCAATGCTGCCACTGACGATGCCAAGGATAAAAGTAATATCGGCTATATCACGGCGCCGGTGCAAAGGAATGAGATGGTGTTTTTTACATATTTCTATGTATCTCAGACAACTTATAGGGACATTTTAGTTTAAAGCATAGGTATTTAACAAACTTCTTCTGAACGCGTTCAATCCGGTCGGCATATATTTTATAACAAGGGTTCCAAATTGGCGAAGCATATTTTAATTTACTCCTGACATAGGTACAATAAAGAGCTTTAAGTGTTTTTGCTTGAGTAAATTGTGATTGAGTTACGCATAATAAAGCCCAATGACCTCAACGCACTACCAACAACACTATCTATATGCTTATCAAATAGAAGTTTTGAGTCCTGTATTACACCTAAGTCCCTCATAAAGGGTATCTTATCCAAGACGTTACCTTTCAACATGTAAGTAGTACTGATCGGTTCCCGTTGACGCGTAAAAGTTATCGCAAAACACTTAGATGGATTCAAACTTAATTTATTAGCCTGACAATACTGATCCAGTTTTGAAAGATCCGCCTGAACTAAATCAGAATCATGGCTGGACCCTATCCTCGCAAAGATTTTCATATCATCAGCAAAGCATAGAAGTTGCGAGTGAATAAAACACTTGCTGATATCGTTAACAAAAATGTTAAACAATATTTATATTTTTATATTTGTCTATGTAGGTATAACCGATATAAAACGACCCCACACTGCGTCCAGTTTGCTTAATGGAGTAGGGCTCTGCTAACACTGGTTTCTAATAGATGTGATGAAAATACCTTTAAAATTCTGTATGTATGTAAAAACTTTTTAGTAATGGCCAAGGGAGGGTCCCTTAGAGGGTCGAGCACGAGTTTTCGAATCCTGCGTAACGTAATCGAGTCGTAACGTTATCCAGAAATTCGTATGACATACAATGACAAAGCAAAGAAAAATCCGTTAAGCAGCTGGACATTTCATTAATTCGTATGACGTTTGGAACAGCGCCCGTCCGTGAGCGTATTTGGAACTAAAATTTAGTATGAGGTTTCTCGATTTCGATACGTTAATGTAACGTTACACAGGATTCGAAAACTCGTGCTCGGCCTACTGCGCGTGTCCGACACGCTCTTGGCCGGTTTTTTAAAGGCGAAATATGCTTTCAGTAATAAGTTAATAACATAATGATCCATACCTAATACGTAGTAACGCCATCTGTCGGCCAAACTGTAATCTTCATGCATTGATAGCGCTCAGTTGGTAGAGCAGAGCAGGTGGCGGGATCGATGGCCGAAGCAGTGCGAGGCAGAAACAGAACGATTTATAGGTTTTATATTTAATTTGTTAATTTTTGTTTTGTTTTATATTTAATTCGTTAATGATGAAGAATGATGAGATTTGTTCAAAATTCTATCAATTTGTTCAAGACTTGTTATTTTTACTTGCTGAAATTTACAAAGTCTTATTGAGTGATATGTATTTGTAATGGTTACTTAACTACTATATTTGACTATCATTTATGCAAAAATTTGGGCAAAAGCCACTGAGAAATCGCTTTATTTCCTCTATTTTTTAGAGAAAATCACTACCTACGTATACTCACAATCTTCGATAGAAACATGTGTATCTCGAACCATAGCCGGCCTCGTAATACTCAGCCGTTTAACCCACTCTTCCGGCAACTCTTTTCTTCCTGGCCTCTGCAGTAATGTACTATTAAATTAGAGTTTGTTTGAATGTGGTGGCAGTAAAGTAAAGTAGACAGTAGTGCAGCGTTGTTAACGATCTCGGCTCCCTGGGGAGGGCGGGATTAAATCTTAATTGCAGCGGCGCCGGCGCCCAGGGCTGTTTTTTGCGAGAGCCCGGATATGTCGATGTCGAACTGTCTGATCAGCGCTGCGGCGACGCTGAGAGCTAATGATGTCTCTGGGGAGGACGCCCGGCGACGCACGCCGGCGCCGTGTACGTAACAAATGAAGAGTAAGTACATAGGTGCGAAAACGCAGAGTGCGGACGCATTACCTATGGTGGTTTCGGATTAATTATAAATTCCTAAATAACAAATAATCTAACCAATTTAGAACAGTTGAAAGAACTGAGACGATTTTAATTTAACTTATAAATAAATAAGTAGGTATGTAAATAGTTTGCCTATCATGGGATTCATGGGACTCGAGTCCCGAAGATTTTTTCCAACTATCCAGTGTTAACAGAGCCCTGCTCCTAATCGACAATATGTAGGCAGAGTGGGGTTGTTTCATATTGGTCTGTGGCATTTCCAGACATAAAAATTGAGTAATTGTTTAATTTAATTGATAGTGTTGTAACAGCTACCTTAGTCACGATGGGACCAAGAAGAGGAGCAGGAACATGAGATGAGTTGTAAAGGATATGGTGCTGATATTTAGATTTATTGAGATACGACTGTACAGAAAGCACCTGACATTAAACCCGGGTATCTTCCGCGAAGCAGTGCTCGCGTCCGCACCATACTATGCGATGTAAAACTAAATTGCACCCTGTCTACCTACGCTGCATGTGCGTAAACGGAAAAGCAGGAGGCATTCTTATTATTACATTAATGATATTTAAGCTTCTTTCAAAATCAATCGCAAATCGCAACAATAACAGGATAATCTAAATTTCTTCTACTTTCTTCGTAATGGCAGCCTCTAGGCCTTGTGCCAATGTCAGTAAATATAAAATACCTCGTATAACAATCGTCTATGCAAGAGTAATGTAATATAAAAAAAATTACATTGAAAAAAGATGTGGGATAGGCCAAACGGAATAAACCCCCCTCTCCTTGTCTATAAAATCTTTGGCCAGGAAATAATTGACCGATGCCCAGGGTGCACCGGCCCGAGCACTGCTCTTCCCCCCGTACGGATCCAGAAGGGAACCGCAGCTCTTAGGCACACGAGGAGGTAACCCGACCCGCACCCCTAATCTAAATTTGCTTGTTATGACAATAAGTAACTTCAATGGTGCGTCCGAAATTAAGAATAAATTTTATTCATAAATTATCCGTCTGGATATTTAAAAAGGTTAGTGTTTACTACAAAAATAGTTTTATAAATAAGTAAGTTTTTTAAGTAAGTAGTTAGAGTAACCACGATGAGCCTTAATTAACAGGACAAATTAAAACAAAGATACTTGTTACGATTATACTTCAACAGCACGACACCTACCGAGGGGCTTTAGTATCAGGGAGATGAGTTTAAAAATAGTAATTTATGCAACTGTTAAGGCCCTAATTATGTAGAGTTTCATACATTACTTTATCAACACACATATTTATAAGTACTCTATGATGGGGTCAGAAGCCGAAGGTGATAGTTATTTATTAAAGACAAACATACCGAGCACGCTTCGTACCGAATGTTTTTTTTATTGTAAACTACGTTGTTTCTTGAAGATGCGCTAGCGAGTCAGTATTCCCTAAGTAATTTGAATTATTATTTTTTTCGCTGCTACCATGCGCTGCTCGGGTGGCGCAGTTGGTAGCGCGAATTATGTTAATTTGTAGGACTTTTAAAATAAAATAGAGTTCTTTAGTCACTACATTTATTTTAACACTTAAACAATGATACATAGGAATTACTTCCACCTTAATCGAACGCGTATTTCTAACTAACTCTAACACAGGCTGCATCGACGCTCCAGCGGTGGTCCGCTTATCTGACTGATATGCAATTCAGCGTTTGCGTTCCCGGTGGCCGGAGCGTTGTTGTTGTAGTGCTTGAATTCATAGAACTTAATAACTATAACTTAGTCTACATAATATGGTTATGTATTTTACATAACATCTCCCCTTCGAAATAGAGGTCCTTTCTTTAGGTTATCTTAAGAAAGACCGAGGAGGGTTTGCTGTTTGTACTGGTAGCTCTATTTCAGCTCTAGATGTGGTGACTACGGTCTCTGTGTTTTCTGCTATGTTTCTTATCTTTCTGTATTTCTTCAGTTTAAGGTAGATGAAACAGGAGATTATCAAAACCGTGATAATGTAGAGCGGTGTAGTCCAATATAAGTGTTGTTTATAAATGACTGAACTATCTAGCTGGATGGGTCGCTGTTCTCGTTCGATGAAACCAATCGTATTGTGAAGTTCTTTCAAGTTAACGTTTTCGAGTTTCAGTGGCTGGAGCTGGTTTTTGACTTTTGTTTCCTCCAAGTTAAAGGTAAAAAGCTTGATAGGTACTCCGCTGATGCCATTTTGAGTGTTTCTAAAGGTCACTTTTTCAGTTGATGCACTGCAGTTGGCGGGGAGTTTAAGTAAGAATGCGCCCTTTATTTTTAGATATTCGTCATGAATGCACTGTATGTGGAGTCTCGTAGAATTTAGACTAATTAGTATGTAGTATTCATTGTTGATTTTTTCGAAAACATTTTGATCGATCTTGATTCCATGATACTGGCATTGCGGTGATAAATGTTGTGATTCGATTAGCGTATATACACAGTCTGGATTTTGTTTTGAATCCTGCAACGTTGCCTCTTCTTGGCAGTAGTGAATATTTCCGATCTTATTGCATGCTGTTTCCAAATACTCGTACTCATTTTCGTTCATAACCAGATAGGATTTATTGGGAATAAGTATAGTATTATGTATAGTGGGAATTGGGAACAAGTTGTAATAAGTAAATAGATTTTTGAAGAATATCGGTATCTTTACAACAAAAACTAACTTATTATCACTAAAATAAGAGCTTACATTTAAGAAACTATAAAAGAGGCGAGATTCTGTCATGTCCGAAGTAATCAGCTGTTCTAAACTATAATATTTGCGTAGAACAGATATAAAATATTCCAGATTTAAGAATGATATTAAATTTCGAAAAGCTATATGTTTAGTCGATAGAGATGTGGCTGTTTCTAGATCTGACAAGATATCGCAGACTGTTTGTACGTTAATTTCTAATAACTTATAAGCACTATCTATTTGCACAAAGCCAATAAATTCTTTTTCAGATCTGTAGAGTGGTAATTGCGTGATCATATCTTTTTGCATCATCCTGATCCAAGTTTCCAGTAATGCTGTGGATTATACTGCCTAACCCGTCAATGAGGCCTCTTTTATATCTGTTTCTACTTAAAGAATTATATTTATCTATGATTATATGGTATTTATCGTTTACATAATTGTGTAAAGCTATAAATCTAAACCTAAATTCCTTATTTAAATCTTTAACCATTGCATCAGGGGTCTGAATTTGATTTTCAATGATTTTAATGTTATCTTTTATTGGGTCAAAATCGATAAAGTGCAAAAACACATGGTCGGATTGTCGGATTTTGGCTAGTCCCAACTTAAATGGCAAAATTCCTGGGTTATTCGTTATTTGAGTCAGAATTGACTGCTCGGCTCGTGCCGGGTTGCTCGCCGTTATCCTGTAACAAGGAATGTTGCATTTTAAGAGGTCTCCGTATGTTTCGTTTATTGTATTCGCGTTCTTTGGTATCGGTGATTTTAAACCCTAAGTTTAAACTGACATTTCTAGTTACGTAACGTGGTTGGTGTTTGTGACGAACGGCAAGAGGATTTTTTGAATAAAATGCAAGACCTTCTTCGTATTCAAGTGGAGCTTCTAAAGTTTCATTACGACTATTAGCTGTAGTTATTTGTAAAGAATTAAGGCGTTCGTTGATTTTTGTGTACAGGTTTTTTGTTATTTCTTTGTGTTTATTAATATAATTTTGAAGACATTGCTTTTCTAAAAGAAGGTCGAAAGGGTCCCTGTTGTCTAGATGTCCGTTAGTAATTTCGATAGGTTTTTTGTCCGTGGCTGAATGAATTGAATTATTGTAAGCTAATACTGCAAAAAGCATCAATTCCGTGATTGATGATTGTTTATGATTTTCTTGAAGTAAACGAATATGTTCTAAAATTGTCGAATGAAACTTTTCGATAGCTCCATTTGACTGCGGGTTATTAACACTGGTAAAATGTAAGCAAATTTTGTGAAATGCAGCAAATTCTTTTAGAGGGAGGTTTTTAAATTCTGTTCCCTGATCAGCAATGATATTTAAAGGTAAGCCATGGTGTGTCATCCAGATGGTAAAAGAGTTAGTAACGCTAACTCCTGTCATACTTTCAAGAGGGTACGCTTGGGCGTATTTTGAAAAAGTGTCTATTATTGTGAGAAATTTTTGACCTTTTATTTGGAAGGTATCTATGTGAATGATTTCAAATGACTTTGTTGGTACTGGGGTTAATTGTAATTCCTGTTTATTTGGGTGTCTTTCGTATTTATTCATTTGGCAAGATGAGCAGTTATTTACAATTTCCGTTACTGTTTTTAACATATTGGACCAGAAATAATTTCGTTTTAGTTGCTTCTCGCTTTCTTGAATTCCTCTGTGATTAGATTTGCCCTTGGAGATTTTTTAAAGGAAAGATGGGAAGTAGGTACCTTATTGAGACGGGCACCGTAGCGGGTCACTGGTTCGATTTTCTTGCAGCACTGCACTCACTTCAATCACAATCTCTAAAGTATAAAGTTCTTATGCGGGTTTCTTTCTAGTTTTTAAGATTTTTTTTTTGCTTCGGGAGCATGCGCGCGCGCGATCCGAGTTTTTCCAGCGAAGTAAGGGGGGGGCGCGGCGCGGTATTGCCAACGTCACAGGTACGAAAAAAAAAAGAATAGACTAAAGGACAGGAAATTGTGTCGTGTATGTTTAGTAGTGTGAAGCGTGCTTTATGAAGTATATTGTACTTAATATAATTTATAAACTATTCGGCCAAACCAGCCCTCATGGTATGCTTTTGCAAGGCGATACTGTTCATCTATTTGCGTTACATCTTGTAATTTTTCTTTACAATATATTAAGTTATAGGCGGAGTGTTTGAACGTTTCCTGTAATACCGTTGTAAGATCAGGTAAGTATGTAAAATCCGAAAGCCAAACAACGTATTGAATATCGGGCCGAATAAAATGTTTAAACAAGTCAACTGTGTTGCTTCGGAAATTATTTGTACCAATTTGAGCTAGTATACGGTTTTTACCTGGAAAGATTTCTTTAATGTTGACTTTGGATGGGGAGTGCAATACAAATTGTATACAAATTTGATTCTTATGACTACTTATTGACTTTTCTACAATAGGGATTTCCAAAATAGGCTGTTCTTGGTTAGTGTGAATGGTTTCGCATTGTTGTTTGCCCGAGTCTAGATTTCGTAGATCGGGTGTTTCAGAAATGTTTCCAATGAGTGATAAAGCGTCATCAAGAATTTCGGGAGAGTAACGTGCCTCATCGTCAGTAAAGGTAAGTGATTCTATTTCATTATTGTTAATTATAACTCTAGATAAGGCATCTGCATTGGCGTTTGATATACCTTGTTTATACACGATAGTATATTCAAACTCTTCGAGTTTTAGCCTCCATCTTATGAGACGAGAGTTAGGTTCTTTCAATGACATAAGCCATTGAAGGGGTTTATGATCGGTAATAATCTTAAACTTACGGCCGAATACATACGGTCGAAAGTATTTGGTTGCCCAAACTATAGCAAGCAATTCTTTTTCCGTTGTACTATAATTTACTTCGTTATCATTAAGGGTTCTAGACTATGCTATTGGTTTATCTGACCCAACGAGTCCCTGAGATAGCACGGGACCAATTGCATACTGAGAGGCATCTGTAGTGATATTAAATTCTTTTTCAAAATCGGGGTAGCTGAGTATAGGGTCATTCATGAGTATTTCTTGAGTTATTTTAAATGCATTAACATATTTAGGGTTTTCTATATAAATCTTGGAACCTTTTTTTAGGCACGATGTGAAGGGTTTGGTTAATTTGGAAAAGTTTGGGATAAATTATCGGTAATAACCGACAAGGCCAAGATAAGAATTTATTTCTTTTGCACTTTTAGGAATAGGAAAGTTCTTGATGGCATGAACTTTGTCTGGATTCGGTTTGATACCTTCGGGGGTAATTATATGTCCTAAGTAGGCAGTTTCTCGTTTCAGAAATTCGGACTTATTAAGTTGGACTTTGAAGTTAGCCTCTCTAAGACGTTGGAAGACTTTTTCGGTATTTGTGATATGCTCTTGTAGAGAGGTTGAAAATATAACAATGTCGTCCATGTATACGACACATATATCATTGATAAGGCCGCGGAGAACATTTTCCATGGTTCTTTGGAAGGTTGAGGGGGCATTTTTTAAACCGAAAGGCATGCGGCAATATTCAGTGCCCATTATCTACTGTGAATGCGGTCTTTTGAATGTCACTCGGCTCCATTTCAATTTGATGGAACCCGCTTGCTAGATCGAGTGTTGTAAAATATTGACAACGGCCTAATTTGTCAAGAACATCGGATATGTTTGGGATTGGATATCTGTCACTAATCGTTTTTTCATTTAATTTCCGATAGTCTACTACCAGACGCCAGTTTTGTTTTCCTGATTCGTCCTTTTTTTTCGAAACAATCCAAATAGGAGAAGACCATGGTAATCCGGAAGGTTATTTTTTGCTTCAGCATTTTATCAATCTGAGATTTGACTTCTTCTTTGTGGATATACGGATATCTATATGATTTTGTATAGACAGAAAAAAATTCAGCGTTTTCTATTTCATGCAGATTCACTTCCTCGAAAGCAAAATCAGGGTAATGACCCACATTTTGGAAATAATTTGATTGTCCTTGGTTAAACTGCTGCGGTCTGAAATTTAGGTTCGGAATGAATCTTGGAGCATTATTATTTTTTGGTAAATTTGGATGTGAAATACCACTTATAGGTGTAGGTCTTGGTCTAGGAATTGTATTTGGGTTTTGATAAAAGTAGTTGGATTTGTTTTGCTGGTTTTGATTTGGTCGATTTGGGTTGAAATTTGGTCTAGAATTTTCTGAGATATTTTGATTTCCCAGCTGGTGATTTTGTCTGAAGTTCATATAATTTGGTCTCTGTTGGGGCCAGTTCAAAGGAAATCTCTGTGCGTTAAATCCGAAATTTTGATTTGATGTTTGATTTAATGTTTTGTTATTGATTGTTTGACTTTGGGATAAGTTACGTTTTTGTAGATACATTATGTTAGATTCTTCCTTAATATATTGAAGGGCTACATGAAGGGATTCTGGTCTCATAGCACGAATTGTTGATCCTAGGGGCTCTTTTAAACCTGCCAAAAATGTCTTAAGGGCTTGAGCCGTGAAAAAATCTCGCTTACAAGCAATAACGTTATCATCGTCATTATGTATATTAATATAATTTATTAAGGTTGTTAACAAACTAACGCACCTACCGTAAAATTGCTGCGGGCTCTCGTTGCCTTTATGTAAATTAACAAGGTCACGATTGAGGAAATTTTCGTCCCTTTGGTCAGATTTTTTTTGAATTAGCACTTCTTTAATTCTTACCCAGGTATTTGCGGAGTTAACGTCAATTATTTTTAGAGCTTTTCCGCGCAATTTTCCGATTATACCGTTAACAACAATAACATTTTGAAAATTTCCTTCGTCATTAGCATCATAATACTGTGCCACTACTTTATTGACAGCGCTAAGAAATCTGTGCAATGAATTAGAATTACCATCATATTCTGACACTATTTTTAATGCTAAATCAAAAAGTTGTAATTGTTCCATTTTACAAGTTTTTTTTTACACACGTAGGTATAACTACTATTATTAATTAAATTTAATTATTTTGCAACAATAATTATAAAACTCAACAGAAATATGATGTACGATACATCTATTTTTGTAGTGCTTTTAAAACTAACGAGTTTATTATTTTATTTTATTTTTATTGATAATCACTTTTCACTTCACTTTTCACTTTACAAAATTCTTGGAATCAAGGATAGGATAAGTTATGAACTGATCTTATCTGAGAGTACTTACAGTATTATCAGCAAACCGATCATCGTGATTAGTCCCACGAAGGCGATTTGTGTCCCTCAGGGCGTTACACCTTCCACAAAAAAATGTAAAGTCAATTTCCGGGAAAGTAGTCCACACCGTAAACCGTTAAAACGGATACTGAACACTATTTTCGGTTGTCCAGCTCAGTGAAAACTACAGACTGCGCCAATTATGTTAATTTGTAGGACTTTTAAAATAAAATAGAGTTCTTTAGTCACTACATTTATTTTAACACTTAAACAATGATACAAAGGAATTACTTCCACCTTAATCGAACGCGTATTTCTAACTAACTCTAACACAGGCTGCATCGACGCTCCAGCGGTGGTCCGCTTATCTGACTGATATGCAATTCAGCGTTTGCGTTCCCGGTGGCCGGAGCGTTGTTGTTGCAGTGCTTGAATTCATAGAACTTGATAACTATATAAACTTAGCGTAATGATAATTATGTATAGTCTACATAACATGGTTATGTATTTTACATAACACGCGACACCACGGCATGGTGGAGGAACTAGCTTCGAATCCCAGTTCGAGTATATTTTTTTCTGATCTTTCTATATAGGTACTTATTTACGTTTCAGTTTGAAATTTGAGATATAATTTCTAACGGAATGACCGAAAAATAAAAATACATAAAGTTGGTTTACCCGCTTACAAGCTAATTTGCCCATATTAATTCAGACGTAAACACGAACGCGATCGAGACGTTCTTTTTTGGTCGTTGATTACCTACACTAGACGCTCAGATCCCCTAACGTAACGGACGGTCAAAAAATATGTCATGAACGCGTTTGGCGTTAAGTATCAAATAGTATGAGAATTCTTGGTTGTCGATACGTGCCACTAGTGGCGCTGCCAATTTGCCCACTGTAATTCAGAGCGCCTAGTGTAATCGCCGACCTGGCCAAGAAATACGTCTCGATCGCGTTCGCGTTTAACAATTCTCATACTATTTAACACTTTAACGCAAACGCGATCGAGACGTATTTTGTGCTTTTTGATTACACTAAGGGCACAGACGGAAATGCGAACGCTATCGTGACGTATTTTTGGGCGTTGATTACAGTATACGCTCTGTAGAGGAGAACAGCCGGACAGACGACGGCATACGAAGTTTTGTCCAAGCTGAAACTGAGACGCTTCGCTCACTTCGTTCGCTCGGTCAATAAGTGTTTTTTTTTTTCGTTTTCGATTAATTGCATATTTTAATTAGGTTCATCAGTAGTAATTTTTACATAATTAGCGACCTCGCGGCCTCGCCCCGCGAGTGATGAGCGAACTTCCCGCAACGACCTCCTTAAGCGCCAAACTTACGAGGGGCGGCTGAAAAGTAATCTACCTTACAATGAAACAAAAGTCTGTCGTGGCTAAATTTTTTTATTTTTCTATGTGGGGACTACATGCTAGTAAAATGCACTTATTAAATTTTTCAAATATTGAATTTAAACCATTAAAAAAAATCTTTTGGTTTGTCGTCAAAAAAGTCAGTAACCGCAGCCTTCATTTCGTCATCGGTCATAAACCTTCGTCCCCTGAGGTCTTTCTTGAGAAGTCTAAACAGAAAATAGTCAAAGGGGGCTAAATCTGGACTAAAAGGGGGGTGGTCAATGGTTTCGAAGCCATTGTCTTTAATTGCTAGCTTCGTTGTGCGGGCGGTATGCACTGGTACGTTATCGTGCAAAATCAGAATTCCTTTGCTTAGTTTACCTCGCCGTTTTTCTTTTATTGTCTCTCTTAGTTGATATAGTAAGTTTGAGTAATAATCAGCATTCATTGTAGTTTTCTTCGGTAAATAATCTATGAGCAAAATCCCTTCTGTGTCCCAAAAGATTGTAGCCATAAGTTTACCTGCCGATGGACAGACCTTGAATTTCCGAGGCGGCTTCTCATCCTTAAATTTCCACTGTAACTACTCTTGCTTACTTTCCGGGTCTCATTGTCGAATCCAAGTCTCATCACATGTTACAATTCTAGAAATTATTTCTTCCTCTTTCCCTCGACTCATGTCCAAAAACTCTTCGCAACATTTGACACGCCTCTCCATGTCAAATGCAGTCAACATTCTGGTGACCCAATGTGCACTAACCTTGGACATGTTCAAATGCTCATGAATTATTTTATTGACTCGCTCTTTACTGACGCCCATATCTCTAGCTATCTCCCACTGCTTCACTCGTCGGTCCTCTAATACATTTTTTTTCACCCTGGCTACATTTTCATCGGTGACGGCCGAAACTGGTCTTCCGCTACGAGGATCATCTTCCTGGCTCTTACGACCTAACTTAAACTGCTTTGACCAAAACTTTATAACAAATTCGGAAGAACACGAACTGTCAAACACACGTAAAATACGCTGTCTGATCTCCGAAGGCGTCCCTTCTTTAGTCAAAAACTTAATCACCGCACGCTGCTCGATTTTATCCATTTTCACTTTTTCTACCGACATGTTTAAAACAATTGTAGGAGACAAATAAACGTGATGCAATAAACAAATGAATGTAATACATTTTGAAAATAGAATAACAAACGAATATAAATCCGTACCAGCCAGCATTATTTTTGTATATATTTCTGACCAAGGAGATTACTTATCAGCCGCCCCTCGTACACATCCGCCAATTTCCTTCAATAAAACTCTCCGATTGCTACCCAAGTTAATTACAGCATCCATTGTTTTGATACATACAAAACGTAATTTCTTAACAATCTGCGATCTGAATTGGATTTCTGTCGTGTTTCCCTGTTGTTTATTTAGATAGATACTTGTTTACATACCTACATGACTTAATTGTTAAGTGTTGAGGTATCGATAGAATTACATTTTTATTTAATACCTAGCTGTTGCCCGCGACTTCGCCCGCGTAGATTTTGGTTATCGCTATCCCGCGGGAACTATACAATTTTCCCAAATAAAAAGTAGCATATGCTATTCCTCAATATTCAAACTATCTTCTTACCAAATTTCATCTAGATTGGTGCAGCGGTTTTTCCGTGAAGAGGTAACAAACAGACAGAGAGACAGTTACTTTCGCATTTATAATTTTAGTTAGGATTAATTTGCCAATGAGGACTATCGCGAGGTCTATCTGTCAATTTCCAGCAATCATAGGCCAGTAGCTTGTCTCTCTTTGGTGGAGGATGACAGGTAGACCTCACTCGACTTTTGACTCGCGACAGCCCCCTTTTTGTAAGACAGGCCCCGTCTCTGCAATGGCTTCAAGGTTGAGGGTAGTTTAGGAAGAGTGCAAAGACTTGAGACGTGTGAACATTTTAGTGAACATTCCGTACCTCAAAAGGAAAAAAACTGAACCCTTATAGAATCACTTTGCTGTCTGTCTGTCTTTCTGTCAATACCCTTTTTCTCTGGAACGCGTGGAGGTAGCATGCTGAAATTAATATCAAGTACTCAAGCCTGCGGTCCCTTGAAGCTGTGAAAAAATTAACATTTTAAGTCAACGCAATCAAAAGATACAGTCATTAAAATGGCTATTTCCATACAAATTGCCGAAATCCGAAAACCTAAACGGTACTTCCAGTTGTCCTAGAAACTTGAAATTTGGTATAAAGGTAGCTCTTATAGCACAACCACTTAGAAAATTCTCAAAATCTTAATTTTTTGTCTGTCTGTAGATTTCACAGACCAATATAAGTTGACCCCACACTGAGTACATTTTGGAGTAGGGGAGCAGGAGCAGGGCTCTGCTAGCACTGGACTTCTTAAAACACTGAAGAAAAGCGTTGAAATCTTTCTACGGAACCCTCGTGCGCGAGTCCGACTCGCACTTGGCCGGTTTCCTGAACTTAGTTTTACACTCTTGGTCTAGATAAGCCAATTGAATATATTGAATTGAAATCAACATCGGCTGTCAAGGTCCCATCATTTGTAATACATAATTAATATTAATTTGGGCTGGACTCTAGTCTACCATGGAACGAGACAATAATTTTAATTTCCATAAACAGATTATACCTAGGCAACATATTGAAATTATGGGTTCTCACGGGAAAGTAGTGGTACTTAGTTCCATAGAAGTTTTATATTAAATAACAATAACGGTATGTCTCGCAGTAATGCATGATATCCGGACGGCGGCGAGAGCGGCGCGCGGCGTCAATGAAATGGGATGACACTTTATGTAGTATGCTACATAAGCGCAATAATGTTTGTAAATTCTCTAATATGTGCTTGTGCGCGTATCCCAGTGCGAGCTCGATAACCTACCTCAAAATACAGATTGCTTGACAGCTTTAAATAGACATAAATTATATTTGATGTCGTCTTCAAGTCGTCGTAGGGGTGCGGGTCAGGTTACCTCCTCGTGTGCCTAAGAGCTGCGGTTCCCTTCTGGATCCGTACGGGGGAAGAGCAGTGTTCGGGCCGGTGCACCCTGGGTATCGGTCAATGATTTCCTGGCCAAGAATTTATGGAACATCATTGGCCAATGGCTAAGAACTCGACCAGGGGAGGGGGATTTTTTCAGTTTGGCCTTTCCGACATCTTTTTTAAATGTCAAATTTTTTATATTACTTTACTCTTGCAATTGATTGTTATACGTGTTTATTATATTTACTAACATTGGCACAAGGCCAAGAGGCCGCCATTACAAAAGAAGAAGAAGAAGAAGTCGTCGTACCTTTGTACGTTATTAGTTGCACTATTCTAGTCTAGTCTAGTTCTGTGACCAGCGTCCCAGTTCTTTTTCAACATAAAATGTAAGATATCACAATTAGAATACACTCAGGGTATGCTTCCATTGTGGTGTCGTGCTGCCGTGTAGTGTCGAGTAGCGCAGACAAGACGTGCAGAATCGACCGATCACATTAGGTAGGTAGCTGAAATTCACACCTCGCCTTGTTTCTCTTGTAAAATGTTAATGTGATTGGTCGATTCTGCATTTACACGTCTCATGTCCGCTGTCTCTTTACTCTAATCTAGGCAAAAGAGGCATTAATTTTGTAATGCCAAGGTTGGATTGAATCTTGCATTGAATTAAATTAAAGGTACAGATATAGTGAAAAATCCTTTCGCATCGTATTTTCTCGGAAATGTTCGTATTTTCAGCATGCTACCTCCACGCGTTACACAGAAAAAGGCATTTGACAGATAGACAGACAGAATACAAGGTGATTCTATAAGGATTCCGTTTTTTCCTTTTGAGGTAGGGATCCCTTAAAAACTGCCAAATTGCTGACAGGTTTAATATGCCGCCTTCGTTCGGCGGCTTCTAAACCAATCTTAGAGTACTTATGATATGTGTGTAGATAAAGTAATGTATGCAACTCTACCTACATAATTTAGGATTTAAAACACATGTAACAGTTGCATAAACTACTATTTCACTACCTACCTATTGCTTACCGTGATTTTTTAGAGAATGGGAATTTACCTAACTGTATCACTATCAGATCTATATTACTTATTCTATGCACAATTTACTCTCAAATCCGTTGGAATAGGACATATCGAATATAAAGTACTTACACATTATCCCAATGATCGACAGGTTGATTCCAATAATTGACACCCTGCCTGTCACCCTTATTGCTACGTATTAAGATTGAAGGTGCCAACGATTGGGACAGCGTCGTTCACCGGGACATTTACCTTAGTAAGTACGACCAAAAATCCAAACTTCGAATTACCTAATTAGTGGGACATGGGGACTGGGGATGCTGCCGATATTAGAATGGATTTTTTCGCAAAACACAAACATTTATAACGTTCAATCCACCACACGATTTGTACCAGAAGCAAGGTACGTAATATCCAAATCTTGAGAGTCGATTTACAGGTAAAAGGGGGGTCATTGATTTTGAAATTGATAAATACTTACTTACGCGAAATTCAATATTAAACATCCGTCATTAAAAACTCTGCTTACAAAAAATGGCACCATCACAATTTTCAAAATTATTTTCGAAAACCTGAAAAAACATTTTGTTGGTCTATACATAATATCGTGTTGGTAGAATGTAGAGGTATAAATACTTGCATAAGTAACTAGGGCGTCTATGACGCGTGCTTCAGAAACGCTTCCGCATCGCGCCTAGGGTGCCGAGGGCACGAGCACGAGGCGCTCCCGGCGTCCATAAACAAGCGGCTAATTGAGGCTATCGCTGGGCATCGCTGGGTTCAGCGCCAAGTGCCGAATAACAGCCGCGGGATCCAATCGCCCGTCCCTCCGGCGTCTTACTTGCAATGGTGTAAAGCCTTCCGCATTTAAATTGATAGTGATATTTGACATATTTAACTTCGTGACATCAGAGGAGAGTGCAAGGCAAGACCAGGTCCGTCGACCGAGCCTGCGGGTACCTAAGCCTTTCCTTAACTTTGAATATAAGTACATTTTATATTTTTAACATTATAATCACAAAAATGCGTGAGTGAGTGAGTATATTTGTTAATTCTTCACATTGAAATGGCTAGACGGATTTAGATGAAATTTAGAATGGGGATAGCTTATACCCTAGATTAAAACATGTGCTATCTTTCATCCCCCAAAATTAAATAGTTCCCGCGGGATAGCGATAACCGAATTCTACGCAGACGAAGTCGCGGGCAACAGCTAGTGTATAATAGTAAAATAAGTTATGGTTCGTAACTATGATTAAAAATGTTTAAAATAAGTAATAAAATAATGGTGGGGTGGCCGGACACTTCACCGACCGTTAATTAAATCTCCGCTGCTCCCCCCAGGATCGTGATAACGTCGCGGCGTGTGAACGGCGGGCATGCACGCAAGCCCGCCGCTCTACATTGCCATTCATGGCGGACCAACTTGGGAAAAGATATAAACGTTTGTTAGAGAACGAGAAACTATCCATAGACCGGCAATTGTTTTATTTATCTATCAGTAAAAGTTACGATTGCTTTGAAAGCGCTACCGTAAGTTGGTGCATGTGATTGTAAGGATTGTTTGCCATCGCTCGTGGGGTAGGGGTATATTTATTGAAGTAGGGGTGGAATAGCTGGGGTGTGTTAGCTCGGTTCGAGCAGCTATTGCTCGAATCATAGGAAAAAGGGGTGCTATTCTCTAAGGGGATAGCGTTGTATTCACAGCTGTTCCTGGGTCGAAATGTCATGGAAAATTTGACACTTACACACTGAAACAGCCTGGATAAACGTACCTTAGAGAGTAACAATCCAGAAAGGTACTTTAGTCTCTAGTTTTAACACCAAAAATTGAATAATCCTCCGCCAACAGCAATGTCGATTAGACACTGATCTTCACATAAACTAAAATAAATAATTACCTAAGTAATACATACGCGCAGAAAAAATGCATTCTGCAAAGAGATGTCAAAGATCAGTGTCAACACACAGTGAGGTATGCCGCCGTGTACTCAACTGGACTTGCTCACTTAGCTGCACGCGAATCTAAGTTGCTTTACCAATTAAAAACACCTAACCCTTGACGTTCTAAAAGAGTACTTGCAAAATAATGAGTTTCCAATAATAGTATTTTCAGTTTCCTTATAATTGAATCATTATTTGCACCATTAAATTGGTCATGCTTGGCTGAAGAACCCTATACAGGAGTCGGTGAACTGTCGCCGGCGAGAGTGCGCCGCGCCGGGGATTCCCGGTGAGTGGTTCCACACACACATCGATCAATACCGGGAAAAGCCGATTAATGCATTCAATCTGGCAGAGTTTTGTATTTTTATTTACCTATAAGTGCTCGATCATTCATGTCGAAAATGCGCCTAAATATGGTTTCGTGGTGGTGATTCTATGCATAGGTTAACTATTTATTATTTACAAACAATTTACATAGCAAGACAGTATAAAACCAAAACGCTGTTGGAATATTCAAACTACATAATATAACACAAAAATCCAAAAGATAATGAAAAAACCGTCCGGTTTCTTCACTTGTCCAAGTGCGAGTCGGACTCGCGCACAAGGGTTCCGTACAAAGATTTTAAAGCTTTTCCCAAGTGTTAGCAGAGCCCTGATCCAAAGCACATGTACGCAATGTGGGGTCATCTTATATAGGTCTGTGAAATCTACAGACAGACATAAAAATTTAAGATTTTGAGACTTTTCAGTGGTTGTGCTACAAGAGCTACCTTCATTTTTTTTTTATAGCAGCTCGGCAAAGTGACTACATGGCGTCTGATGGTGAGCACACAATGCAGTCCAGAAAACAACGATGACGGAAGTGGGACATAATATCGCACCGTCATGCCGGCTTGGTAAAGTGCCTCTTCACATTTCTCTTGAAGGATCTTTGTAATAAATGATAGTTAATTCCATGACTGCTTCAAAATGCTATTTTTGTACCGTCTGACGTAGGTATTAGAGTAGAGGTAGAGCAACCTTGAGTTAGTGAGTCGGTTTAAAAAGTACCGGTGTGAAGTTAGCAGCCTAAGATAACCCGACCAAATAAGGAAGTACCTTTTTAAACAGTTTGTTAAATCGAAGTTATAACGTTATAATGAGTATCAAAGCTTGCTATTTTTATTCAAAACGTGTATAAAAATAAGTTATCGCTTTAATAAATAATACCAAATAGAGTAACCAATTTTTTTTTTTTTTAATAGTCGAAATTTGACGAAAATTTGAGATAGTGCCCTATTTCACAGAAATAGAAGTCAAGCCAGGAGTAATGGCTATATGTGTCGCATAGCTACACCATGGGAGCTCCAGAAAACAGTGAGTCTAGAGTGATACCTAACTGTGTTTGGGAGATGAGAGCGGTCAAAAGTTAGCAGCCTAAACGCGTCCAACGAAAGAAGTCGAAATTCTACGAGATAGAAGTTAAGCCAGGAGTAACTGCTATATGTCGCTTAGAAGTAAGGCGTAAGAGCTCACAAAACATCAAAGTCCAGTCCAGAGTGATACCTTCCTCTGATAAAAAAAGCAGAGGAGGTAACTCTAAAAAAATATTTTTTTGGCAGTAACCAGGTATGGTACCAATTTTCAGCTAAACGAAGTAAAGCCAGGGGTAGTGAGTATATATAACGTGTAGCAGCATTACCGAAAGTCTAGAAAAGCGCTCCTCCTGAGTGATACCTAACTTCGATAAGAAGAAACAGAAGGGACAATTCGAATGAAATTTTTTTTTTGTGAAAATTTGAGATAGTGCCCTATTTCACAGAAATAGAAGTCAAGCCAGGAGTAATGGCTATATGTGTCGTATAGCTACACCATGGGAGCTCCAGAAAACAATGAGTCTAGAGTGATACCTAACTGTGTTTGGAAGATGAGAGCGGTCAAAAGTTAGCAGCCTAAACGCGTCCAACGAAAGAAGTCGAAATTCTACGAGATAGAAGTTAAGCCAGGAGTAACTGCTATATCTCGCTTAGAGGTAAGGCGTAAGAACTCACAAAACATCAAAGTCCAGTCCAGAGTGATACCTTCCTCTGATAAAAAAAAAAACAGAGGAGATAACTCTAAAAAATATTTTTTTGGCAGTAACCAGGTATGGTACCAATTTTCAGCTAAACGAAGTAAAGCCAGGGGTAGTGAGTATATATAACGTGTAGCAGCATTACCGAAAGTCTAGAAAAGCGCTCCTCCTGAGTGATACCTATCTTCGATAAGAAGAAACAGAAGGGACAATCCGAATGAAATTTTTTTTTGCGAAAATTTGAGATAGTGCCCTATCTCAGAGAAACAGAAGTCAAGCCAGGAGTAATGGCTATATGTGTCGTATAGCTATATCACGGGAGCTCCAGAAAACGACGAGTCTAGAGTGATACCTAACTGTGTTTGGCAGGGGCGTGCGGTCAAAAGTTAGCAGCCTAAACGCGTCCAATGAAAGAAACTGAAATTCTACGAGACAGAAGTTAAGCCAGGATCAACTGCTATATGTCCCTTATAGCTAAGGCATAAGAGCTCACAAGACATCAAAGTTCAGAGTGATACCTTCCTCTGATAAAAGAAAAACAAAGGAGGTAACTCTAAAAAAGTATTTTTTTTGCAGTAACCAGGTATGGTTACAATTTTCAGCTAAACGAAGTAAAGCCAGGGGGAGCGAGTATATACAACGTGTAGCAGCATTACCGAAAGTCTAGAAAAGCGCTACTACTGAGTGATACCTAACTTCGATAAGAAGAAACAGAAGGGACAATCCAAATGTTTTTTTTTTTTGCGAAAATTTGAGATAGTGCCCTATTTCACAGAAATAGAAGTCAAGCCAGGAGTAATGGCTATATGAGTCGTATAGCTACACCATGGGAGCTCCAGAAAACAATGAGTCTAGAGTGATACCTAACTGTGTTTGGGAGATGAGAGCGGTCAAATGTTAGCAGCCTAAACGCGTCCAACGAAAGAAGTCGAAATTCTACGAGATAGAAGTTAGGCCAGGAGTAACTGTTATATGTCGCTTCTAGCTGAGGCATTAGAGCTTACAAAACATCAAAGTCCAGAGTGATGCCTTCCTCTGATAAAAAGAAAACAAAGGAGGTAACTCTAAAAAAATGTTTTTTTGGCAGTAACCAGGTATGGTACCAATTTTCATCTAAACAAAGTAAAGCCAGGGGTAATGAGTATATACAACATGTAGCAGCATTACCGAAGGTCTAGAAAAGCGCTCCTCCTGAGTAATACCTAACTTCGATAAGAAGAAACGGATGGGACAATCCGAATGATGTTTTTTTTGCGAAAATTTGAGATAGTGCCCTATCTCAGAGAAATTGAAGTTAAGCCAGGAGTAATGGCTATATGTGTCGTATAGCTACACCACGGGAGCTCCAGAAAACGTCAAGTCTAGAGTGATACCTAACTAACGCCGTAAGTTAGAATCTCTTCGATGCTGAGTTGGGAACTAATCCTTACGCATTGGGTGCGGCCAGTGAGATAGCTTTTTAAAATTTCAAGGGAATGACCTCGTTTGCCAATTTTTTCCATTTGTGTTAAAAGGATGGGACAGAGACGGTGTCGAAAGCCTTCGAAAGGTCTAAGAAGATGCCGTACCATTTTTTGCGTCTATCCATTTGATTTACTAAAGTATTTGTAAAAGCTGAGACTGCATCTTCTGTTGAGATGCCGGTTCGAAAACCGTACTGGTTGGGGGCGATAATTTTGAATTTATTTAAGTGTGAAATTTGACTTGAATTGAGAATATTTTCTAAGATTTTTGATAATGAACTCAAGATTGACATAGGCCTGTAATTTGTGACACTGGCTCTGTCCCCACTCTTGTATACCAATGGGATGCACTACAGATTTTTTAAAAGCATCAGGAAAGATAGCCGAAGCTATAGCTAAGTTACAGATATGTGCAATAGAAGGTGTTAGAGCATGTTTTGACTGTTTTATTACTTTGGCTGGTATGTTATCCCAGCCGGTAGCAGTCACTACGCAAAAAAAAAATTCATTCGGATTGTCCCTTCTGTTTCTTCTTATTGAATTTAGGTATCACTCAGTTGTTTTTTTTTTATCAGAGGAAGGTATCACTCTAGACTCATTGTTTTCTGGAGCTCCCGCGGTGTAGCTATACGACACATATAGCCATTACTCCTGGCTTGACTTCTATTTCTGTGAAATAGGGCACTATCTCAAATTCTCGCAAAAAAAAAAGTTTCATGCGGATTGTCCCTTCTGTTTCTTCTTACCGAAGTTAGGTATCACTCAGGAGGAGCGCTTTTGTAGACCTTCGGTAATGCTGCTACATGTTGTATATACTCACTACCCCTGGCTTTACTTCGTTTAGCTGAAAATTGGTACCATACCTGGTCACTGCCAATAAAATTTTTTTTTAGAATTACCTCCACTGTTTTTCTTTTATCAGAGGAAGGTATCACTCTGGACTTTGATGTTTTGTGAGCTCTTATGCCTTAGCTATAAGCGACATATAGCAGTTACTCCTGGCTTAACTTCTATCTCGTAGAATTTCGACTTCTTTCGTTGGACGCGTTTAGGCTGCTAACTTTTGACCGCTCTCATCTCCCAAACACAGTTAGGTATCACTCTAGACTCATTGTTTTCTGGAGCTCCCGTGGTGTAGCTATACGACACATATAGACATTACTCCTGGCTTGACTTCTGTTTCTCTGAGATAGGGCACTTTCTCAAATTTTCGCAAAAAAAATAAATATTGGTTACTCTATTTGGTGTTATTTATTAAAGCGATAACTTATTTTTATACACGTTTTCAATACAAATAGCAAGCTTTGATACCTATTATAACGTTATAACTTCGATTTAACATATTGTTTTAAATGGTACTTCTTTATTTGGTCGGGTTATCTTAGGCTGTCAACTTTAGGCTGCTAACAGCACACCGGTTTAAAAAGTGTGTACTTAAGTACTTAAAATGATTTTAATAAAGAAATAACACTAAAAATATCGATATAGCAAAAGCTTTTGTTATTTCACTTACTTTACTGTAGAAGTGTTTGTTGTCGCTCCCACGACACAAAAATGCAAATGAGGGGCTCGAGTGAGTTGATCGTGCTAAGCGTACGAACCAGCCCAACCAGCGCGCGCGTATCCCGGACGCATCAGTTGCGATGTCGGCGTCGCCGGCGCGCAGCCTGCTTTATGAGGGGTCGTCGGATGTCTATTGTCATCTCGTATGGAGTCTTCACGCTGTTTGTGTAAGCGAGGCGTCAACTATTCTATCCTCTTTGCACACGATCAGATACTTTATCTCGGGTGAAAGTCGACAAGCCCCTATATTAAGAGGATTTATTTATACCATAGAAGTGCGAAATCAGCAATTTACCATGTTTTTAGGGTTCCGCACCTGAAAAGAAAACACGGGACCCTTATAGGATCACTTTATTGTCCATCTGTCTGTCTGTCTGTCGAGACCCTTTTTCTCTGGAACGCGTGGAGGTAGCATGCTGTAATTATATCAAATAGGTACTCAAGCCTGCAGTCCCTTGAAGCTGTGAATAAATCAAACTTCTAAGTCAACGCAATCAAAAAATACAGTCGTTAAAAAGGTTGTATCCATACAAATTGCCGCACCGTGAAAACCTAAAGGGTACTTCCAGTTCCCCTAGAAACTTGAAATTTGGTACGAAGGTAGCTCTTATAGCGCAACCACTCAGAAACATCTCAAAATCCTATATTTTTTTTGTCTGTAGATTTCACATAAGATGACCCCACACTGCGTACGTTTTGCTTAGAAGCAGAATTCTGCTAACACTTGGACAACTTTAAACACTGGGGAAAAGTGTTAAAATCTTTCTACGGAACCCATTCCTCGTTTTCATTCCATATCGCATTTTATTGAAAATAAGTTATTGTCAACGATAAAACTTAAAATGAAAGAAGACGATGATAGCTTCATTACTTTTAAAATAAGCATCTATCAACGACCCATGGATCGGCAATGGCCTCAACGTACTGTTTACTTTTTTCTCCGTTTTGTGTTATTATTTTACAACAAAACAAGTATTTTTATTAACCATTTTGATTACAAATCATCAGCCTTTGTACTAATCTATTAGCGCCATACACAATGTGCTCTTGTTTTCTTATTTAAGCGTTATCAATTTAACGAAAATTATGACACTATTCGAAAATCGATTTTGTTAAGTAATATTTGTAACATTTTATTTTATATTAAAGACTGTACGTACGGGTTTCTTAATATTTTATGATCTAAATTGATTACGGTCTACTGTATGGTTGATAGGTCAATCGAATAAATATTACATAGGTAGTTTTTATGAGTCGGTAATAATACATTTTACATCGGCATTCACATATTTCATTACCGACCCATACGACTCGGTAAGGGGTCGGTAATATAGTCACAAAGAGAAGCTATGAACGATCGCATATAGATTTAATTTTTATATTGAAGACTGTATGGATTTCTTAACATTTTATTATCTTAATTGATTACGGTCTATTTTATATAGTTAGATAGGTCAATCGAATAAATATCACCTAGTTTTTATGAGTCGGTAATACATTTTACATCGGTATTTACATATTTTATTACTGACCCATACGACTCGGTAAGGAGCGGTAATAGTCACAAAGAGAAGCTATCACCGATCGCATATAGGTATTATATGATCGGTAATAGCTTCACAAAAATAGTTAAATATCATCACAGCTTTTGATGGGTCGGTAATAGCAACAATCGACTTAATCACTTTATAAATTATTTTATGCAATATAAGGTAAATGTACGGAATTCCGTAAGTTTACGTTTAAGGCCCAAAAACAAGAAAACCATAAACTGTTGCAAACATTTTTGTAATTTTATATTAAGTGTGATCAAGATGTCGTCAAATAAACACAGCATCAATGAACTGCAACCATCGGGTCAGCTGTTATATCATTAAACTTTATCATCACCGTCAAACCGCCGCATAGATTTTTCGTAAGGATTTTATAAATTATGGGTAACTGTTTTCATAATAAATTGTTTAAATTATTGTAGTAGATTTTAAAACAAGCAGATTAGATAAAGTTTCATGACGTTTAAGTTACTATTTGGTAAATGACTGGTAATTTACTGATTACTGGTGCCATAAAAACGACTCATGTCCCTAAAGGCGTATGAATTACGGAATTGAGGATAATAAAGGGTTTTTTATTTTGCATTTTGCCAAGGATTAAGATGAGATAAATTAACAAACTTTACTGGTATGAGTACGATATAGTGTATAGTTTCTTGGGATCAAATTACGTAGTATGGTATTATTTAATCTTTACTATTAAAAAGATGTCCATAACGAAATTTTTTTTCTACTTTTTGAACATTTACCACAAAAAAACCTAAGCAGGAAATCACTAATCTATTAGCTGAAGATCGATGGTTTAGTGTAATTTATGGGATCTGTCAATGACATAATCATATTACTACAGAATTCAAGTAATTTCGAATAATTCAAAAGTGTCAATAGTTTAAATTTTACCACGTTCTGACTTCCGTGATTACCTCCACTGTTTTTTGGCTGTGTCTCTTATACGGTATAGTAAGTTCGTAATTGTGTTCTTAGTTTTCGAGAGATTAATCAGTATTTTTAACATGAAACTACCGTAAGACTCAATTATAATGAAATAAACGGATTACTCACGTACATAAGTCGAATTTAGCCCGACATGTTTCGGACACATGATGATTAGTCCGAAACATGTCGGGCTAAACTCAACTTATATACGTGAGAGATCCAATTATTTCACTAAGATTCATCAGCAGTTTTGGGTAATTTTTTGTTAAAATACTTAAAGCACATTGATTTTTGTGATCAAATTTTGTAATTTATATATGCACTTAGGGGAGACTAGGGAAATTCAGAATGACCTATATTATTCCGGTTGTCCCCCACGGGGTCAAGGGCGTGGAGATAACTGAAATATCCAAAATTTTATGCAAAATTCCCTTTCAAACGGATCACACGGTACCACACGCATCCAATGTCCCCAATCTCCCCTAGTTAGCTAAAAGTTTTTTTTGTTTAGAATACAATATGTTAAAAACGATTTATTTCAGATCATATCACATTCGTGCATTCATTGCATATAACGGAATTACCTGCACACATTAACGGGATTAGCAGCACGGCCAAATTTTATACCGCAATAACGGACATTTAGGAGGTCCACAAAAATAAAGATTAATCATAACAAAAGCAATTCAATACATAATTATTATATGTCATTATATACTCTGAAAGCCTATCATTATATGTGAATCAATTTATATTAGCTGAGATTTATGGTTTTACTGGAAATCGCTTGGAAAGTCAAAAATGCCTTAATACTCCGTAATTCCGTACACTTCCCTTAGTCCATTGTTTATAAGAAATTAAGTTATTAAATGTAATCTTTATGAACTATATGAGCATATTAAAATAAAAAACCAAATCTGAAGGCAACCAGTATATCCAGAATTCGTCGATTTAAAAGTTGCCTTAAGGGGGTCGTTAATACCTGCGTTTACCTTAAGCAAGCTTCATCTCCTTACAAACTGGAAAATACCTTAATTAACGGATTCGATAGTGAGTAAATTTTCGGCCGGATGCTTAAATGTGCAGTATTTATCTTTCTGCGCTCAACGCTACTCTTCTTACATCACAGGCGTAGAAGTATGGATGCAAGTTAACAACATGTTTTAATACGAGATACATACTACGAAAGGATTTCATTAATTAGCAGCATAAAGGTACCGATTAAGTATCTCAAACATTTATTTATTTACTTATTAAAATAATTACACAGCATTACAGACAAGCCAAGGCACTGTGAAATTCATACAATTAAAACAAGCACAACACTTATAACACAAAAGTGGTCCAGAAGATAACAACATTGAAACATTTACAAGCAATTAAGAGAGGACGGACGGCCATCCTTCGCCTCACAGTACTTCATACATTCACTAGATATAATACTCCAGTTGCTAGCAAAAATATCGCAGTCAGGTGCTGATGCAAGAAACGCGAATTTAGTAAGAGTGCTAACAAGTGGTGAATTCTTGTGCTAGACAGTGCGTGCTGCACTGCCTGCAGATCACGGTTGCGGGGGCGAAAATTGAACCTGAACATGTAATTAAATATTGACGATACTCCTTGTAATTAGTTCTTCTTGTCCGTCTTTTCCCTATAACCCTGCTCCTAAGCAAAATGTAGGTATGCAGTGTGGGGTCATCTTATATTGGTCTGTGAAATCTACAGACGGACATACAATTTTAAGATTTTAAGTATTTTCTGAGTGGTTGTGCTATTAAGCCTATTAACCTTCATGTCAAATTTCAAGTTTCTAGGACAACTGGAAGTACCCTTTAGGTTTTCAGGGTACAGGCAGTTTGTATGGAAACAACCTTTTGGATGACTGTATCTTTTGATTGAGTTGATTTAGAAGTTTGATTTTATCACAGCTTCAAGGGACTGCAGGCTTCAGTATTTGATATTAATTTCAGCACGCTACCTCCAACTCCACGCGTTTTAGAAAAAAAGGGTCTTGACAGGCAGACAGACAGACAGACGGACGGACAACAGTGATCCTATAAGGGTTCCGTTTTTTCCTTTTGAGGTACGGAACCCTAAAAACAGGATGGTGGTGGTGGTTGTTAGCGGCGAACGTCCGTTAAAGTGTCGGTAGTGGCGGCACGGCACTCGACAGTCTCGGCACACAGCGCGACAGTGGGCGAGTCGTTGGCTTGGCGTACCGTACCGACCGTGCCGTACGCGCGCCCGCCGCCGCCGGCTCATGTTTCACGCACTATTGCCACATGCAGGGCTCGGCGCGCTCGCAACAAACAATGCCCTTTTGTTCGCCGTTATTTCGACCGACCGCTGCATACGATTAATTACACCATAAACCCGGTGAAAGCTGGCTGTGAAGTATTGCAGAACACAAGTCAGTGTTTTTTTTTAAATTAAAATATGGGCAAATTTGTTTTTGATTCTTGAAAAATTACGTATTACGTACCTACGAATATTACTGGTACCACTAAGTAAAGCTAATTTCAAGTATTACTTACTTCCTATAGATAAAGATAAAGGAGCTTCCGCTGTAAAAAGTTATATTCATACCTATTTATTTGCAAAATGTATTAATGGACATTTTAATTATACCTAGTTGCAATTTGTTTTCAACTGACGTATAATTGAATAGGTAACTAACGTGGTCGGTACTTACCTACCAACTTTTGTAGGAATTAATTGTGAATGAAATAAAAGCATCCCCTTTGTAGAACGGCAGTCTACTTGATGTGGGTGCAAGGAACTGGTTGGTATGCAGTTATATTAATTTAGGCAGATAAGTTGTAAGTGTGATAGCAAGTAGATACCTACAATAACCATGACAACAAACAGAATAAAAAGACAAAGCAGGGGCGTCTTAACGCAACTTGTTCTGAAAGCTTTTTAGAGGGAATGCGGGGAATTTAGCTTGTCCCTTTGTAAAACTTTAGCTACTTACTTCAGGGTCTTTCGGAGAACAACATCGGTTCAGTCACGGACCCCTTTCATACTCAGTGCTGCTCTAATTAACTTGAAACAATGGATTTGTGATAAGGATGTATCTGTAATTACATATAGGAAATGTACGGTCGAGGAAATTAATTCCTGACCCACCATGGAACCTTTTCACAGTAAACGTCATAGTGACATCGCATAGCTTGACAAGGAAAATCGTTATGACGTTTACTATGAAAATGTTCTATGGTGGGTCAGAAATTAATTTCCTCGACTCTACCTACGACCGTTTAAATATTATAATAGGTAGGTACTGTAGCGTTACGTGGAAGTGCTTATATTGTATTGTTCTACATCAGAATGATTCTATATCAAACCTCTAATGCTTTAATGAATAAGTAGTTGTTTACTTATGTTTTTTTTTAATGGTTAGGTAGTACGGGTATTTAGAAACAGGAGGCTAAATGAAGATGCGCCTATTTGCCCTTTAACTCACAACAAACGCACTAAGTATACCGTCCAATATTTAGCCCAATGACTAATATGTTACTTGAATACTCGACTTAGATAAACTTGATAGGTTGCTCTGCTCAATGGATATAAAATTAAGTAAAAGACACTCTTGACAAGAGTTGCCATGTAAATGTGGAGACGTGGACCAGGATAATAGACGTTTTTCTTCATTCCTCGTGCTGAAGGCCAGGCGTACCACCTCCTCATCTCGAGCGCTAACTAGGTCTTAATTTTCCTTTTCCATACCTATCTATTTGCCAAGTTATGAAGTATGGTTTTCAAACCGGGACAATTTCCTTTATGGCCGGGACACCGGGACACCACTCTTCAAGCCGGGACATGTTCCAGCGTAGCGGGACGTATGGCAACCCTACTCTTTGCACCACGATCGAGGAAACTTACATGTGAAAATGGAGGAGAAAATATAGACATTTTCAACATACTTGCTCGTAAATTGACTCATATTGCACGGTATTTCAGTTCATAATACAACTGACGTGTTTTTCATATTTTTTAGGGTTCCGTACCTCTAAGGGAAAAACAGAACCCTTATAGGATCACTCTGTAGTCCGTCTGTCTGGAACGCGTGGAGGTAGCATGCTGAAATTAATATCAAAAACTCAAGCCTGCGGTCCCTTGAAGCTGTGAAAAAATCAACCTTCTAAGTCAACGCAATCAAATAATACAGTAGGTAATTAAAAAGGCTATTTCCATACAAATTTCCGAAATCCGAAACTTTAAAGGTACTTCCGGTTGTCCTAGAAACTTGAAATTTGGTATGAATTTTAATTGACGCCTATTTTCTTTTATTATATTGGTTTTTGAAGATGAAAACAGACTGTCGTAATGACGGTATTTGTCATTACCTACGGCTTTTGAACGCATAATAGAGGACTTATGATATGTGTGTAGATAAAATGAATTGTACATTCAGGTCTTGAGATACGTTGCCTTAGAAGGTTGATTTTTTCAGAGCTTCAAGGGACCGCAGGCTTGAGTATTTGATATTAATTTCAGCATGCTACCTCCACGCATTCCAGAGAAAAAAGGTCTTAACAGATAGACAGACGGACAACAAAGTGATCCTACAAGGGTTCCGTTTTTTCCTTTTGAGGTACGGAACCCTAAAAAACAGGCCTCCAGTAGTTTTTGTCCATGGAGCCTACTGCGCTGAGCACGGCGGCCGCAGCAAGTGGCGTGCACGACGGCGAGTCGGCGACGGATGCGCTCTAATGACATTAATGCAAATTCGACCATTTCAGCTTCCTGCGCGCTCGCAGTGCCCCGAGCCCCGACGCCACGCCTCCTTTATTGAACCTTCCCGTTGGGTCACAAATAGCATGTGTATTGTATAGTTCAGTCTGTTCTGTAGTGACATATACAAAAGGTGGGGTAGAATAGTAGTTTACGCAACTGTTACTTATTGATGGTCCTCAAAATAATAGTGTTTTTATGAAGCGACGCGAACAGGATCACATGAATGTGTTAAGGCCTAGTTGCATAGGTACATTAGTTTATCTACACACATATTAAGTACAAGTACCTACTACAAGATGGGTTCAGAAGCCGAAGGCATAATAAACCTGTCACGAATTTTGCTTGAAAATTTGAAATTTGAAGTTGAATTTTGTGAAAAGGAAAAACGGAACCCTTATAGGATCACTTTGTTGTCCGTCTGTCTGTCTGTCAAGACCCTTTTTCTTTGGAACGCGTGGAGGTAGCATGCCGAAATTAATATCAAAAACTCAAGCCTGTGGTCCCTTGAAGCTGTGAAAAAATCAACCTTCTAAGTCAACGCAATCAAATAATACAGTCATTAAAAAGGCTATTTCCATACAAATTGACAACATTTCATAGTTTTCACATCTGGAACATAAGAATAAATAATAACATAGTAGAACGGAAACTCCCGCTCCGGACGGGCTCAAGGTCACGATATTAGACTATTCGTTAAACAGACTACTCAGTCAGACTGTCACGGCCGGCGTCGCTGCACGCGCGCTTGGTTGTTTATAACTTGGTTGTAATAGTTTTACGTGAGCCTGTATGTATTTTGTATTTGTAGATAAGTAATACTTACTTAAATCACCTTAAATGGCTTCATTTGGTATGGCACTTGTAATAACTTCTTATTTAGAAGTGTCTATAATATGTAGACCTTCGTTATGATTTATAAATGTCATATTTTGTAAAATTAGAATAAATATAATGCTTTCAAAGTAAAGAAAACTTATATTTTAGCGATATTATCTTTAGACGTAAGTAACATTTAACAGCAACCAACCCTAGCAACACGCCTGGACGACAGAGGGGTGTGACGACGTGAAGGGGGAAGTAGGTATATAAATGGCGGCGTTTTGGACTCGGTCAAAAGAGATTCCGTTCTACTGTTATTATTTATTCTTATGCCTGAAAATTAATATAGGTATCGAAAGGGCTTTGCCTCCTGAACACACCACTATGTTTACAAAAGTCTAATATTACTTATTTTTTTAAATACAAGAGAATAAAATAAAATTAACTATTCTACCAAAACTACGCAAGAATGGGTGTAATATCTTTGCCTTTTTCAAACAAACCACAAGCACAACAATAATAATAACATGACATTATTGACAATTTTGAGTTTTGTTTTTTGATCGTGACAAGACAAAGGCAATTGATCCATCCTAGCGTAGTTGCGGAGTTACGTCCTTTTGGAATAAGTACCTTTTAATACATTAATTAGAAATCTAAATGAAAATTTAAATTCGTAGGTTTGCTCCTCTTTCAAAGTAGATTGCAAATAATCAAATTATGCTCTTAAAAATATGAAATGTTGTCAATTCCGTACCTACCCTGAAAGCCTAAAGAGTACTTCCAGTTGCCCTAGAAACTTGAAATTTGGTATGAAGGTAGCTCTTATAGCACAACCACTCAGCAAATTCTCAAAATCTTAAATTTTTATGTCTGTCTGTAGATTTCAGTGACCAATATTGGTTGACCCCACACTGCGTACATTTTGCTTAGGAGCAGGGCTCTGCTAACACTGGACTTTTTTTTTTCTTTATTATTATTAAAGGGTTTGATCAACAGTGATCATGCCAGCCTTATTGTGACTGCCTTACACTCCTTATAACTTAATCTGATTTAACGCTTCTTCGCTGAAGTCCTATCCCAACTAATTTGTACAATGTTTTTGCTATAATAGACTCAGGGTATGCCAAAATTGAATTAAATTTGCCGACGTTATGACCCTCAATATTTTTTTCGATACAAAAATCTCTCCGCTCGACTTCATTCCTGACACACTCCTCCAGAATATGGTACACATCCTCTTTCCTATCACACTCTGTGCAGCTAGGAGAAGTGCACTTTTTCATAAGGTATGTAAAACTGTTAAGAGGAATATGTCCAGATCGAAGTCTTAGAGCAATTACTAGATCAGATCTGCTTATATCTATTCCTGCAAACCAAGGTGTCCGAGATATGTGAGGTTGTATAGTTTTGTACCATATTCCCTTAATGCACGACCTCTTATCGAAATACTCTTTCCATAGTTCAAGAAAATTAATTTTGACAATATGAAGCAAATCTGAGTAATAAGGTAGACAAACCAACGGAAACCCATCACTACAGCCTTCTCATTCCAAACGGTCGGCTTCGTCATTTCCTCTGAGGCCAACATGCGAGGGCACCCATTGTAAAACCACTTTTTTATTATTTGTGGACATTTTGTATATACAATCTATGATCCTATAGGCTATCGGTATTCCTCGAAAGTTCGAGGAGCATCGAGCCAGATGCTGTAATGCACTTCTTGAATCTGTAAATATTACATAACTGCCACCTACGAATGATTCGATATAAGACAGAGCCTCTGCAATAGCCAATAATTCAATGTACATGATAGAAATGTTGACAGTTAGGTGTATACTTGTCCCGCTGTCGATTTGTGGATCATAAAATGCAAATCCCGCTGAGTTCGTGTCTTTAGACCCGTCTGTATAAATATGGTAATCGCTGGAATAATTTCTAGCCAAAAGTTGTTGACATGTTTATTTTATCATATCTATATTTAATTGATTTTTAGGTTTATCTAAACTCTCAATGTACGGCTTCACAATACCCAAAGATCTATACTACTTAGCCACGTGTCTAGCGAAAACCTGTCCAATTGATTCGACACATGCATCGGATGTTCTTTAAGAGCCTCATGTACCACAGTTAATAAAGGTTTTTTTTTACGCCTCCAATATGCGTTTATGTCCTAGAAACTTGAAATTTGATATGAAGGTAGCTCTTATAGCACAACCACTCCGAAAAGTCTCAAAATCTTAAATTTTTGTCTGTCTGTATATTTCGCAGACGAATATAAGTTGACCCCACACTGCGTACATTTTGCTTAAGAGCAGGGCTCTGCTAACACTGGACTTCTTAAAACACTGGGGAAAAGCGTTAAAATCTTTCTACGGAACCCTCGTGCGCGTGTCCGACTCGCACTTGGCCGGTTTTTCTATTCTCGAAACTTTCAGTGCGACCCTCGTAATCCTCGTATAATGCCTACTGTACTGCAATTAAAGTCATTAGCTAGCGCCAAGAGCCAAGACCTTGTTTCATTATACGTATAATATACTTAATATTTTACCTTACCCCTTACCCTGTAATATCACTACATAAAATTGACATAAGACGAGGGAAATTAAATAAAAATCGCAAGGTTTCTGTCATTATTTATTACAGAGTGTTCATTAACACAATTATGACATACTATGATTTGGTTCAGTCTGGAACTTAACTAACTAAAAACTAAAATTTGGTAAAATACCACAAATAGCTGGCTGAGATGTGAAATTAATTAGTCGTTACATCTTTGATACCGAATTTAACATTAAGAGGACTTATATGGCATACAACACATGAACGTCTACAGCTACTGATCCTGAACATTCTTTACTTGTTTCAGACATTGTTTCTAGATTTTGTTTTCGAAATAATCTGCCAATCATTAAAGGTATTATTGATACCAGCAGCGTTTGTAAATCCATCATATTGGCTGTTTATTTTTCCGGAAGAAACTATTGTCAAAGTGGCAACGTCGATTAGATATTTAACCGACTTCAAAAAAAGGAGGAGGTTCTCAATTCGTCGGAATGTTTTTTTTTTGTTGCGAAGCATCTAAAACATTCGTTTTGAGTCTGAAATTTGTATTGTTTTTTTGCATTGTTATTTGGAACGGCAATTTCGATGCCTATCTCTTATTTCATTAAATGGTACAATATTTCAGCAACTGCGTCATATTGTTCTGTACAGTTTATATTAGTTGCTTAAAAGGAGCTCAAAAAGATGCAGGTTACAGATATACCTCCGATCTTAGAGGTATAAGCAATTATGTAATTTAAATAACATTACATCAATTAATAAAAACAGTGTGACGAATGCGAGTTTGATGTCAACAAAATGAAAAATGTACACGATATGACTTAGAAATATTATGTTTTATGCGAATAACAATATAATATATAATCGAACACCGAGCAGAAAAAAACAAAACGTCAAAGCATGTAAATGTGAGCATTTACAAAATTCTTGGGTGCAAAAGATTTTATCACAGGGCTTAGTGTCATTTTATACACAGAAAATTAGAGATGAATGTGAGGCCGAGTTGCACCGAGGGGGGTTTGACACACGGAACGCGGGATTAACTTGAGGTACGTGTAACGTCTGACGTCTGACCGACCGACGTAGGTACTTACCTAATGTTAACATTGAGTTAGTGTCTAACCCAAGTCGACGCAACTCGGTCTAGTTATTATTCTTCCCTACAGCTAAAATTAGACATAACGTCAATATCATTATTCTATTACTCCCGTCTGTTTATGCTGAATAGTGAGATTATTGCTCACACTTGTTCGTTATCTAAAACTAAAAATGTGTGAACAGGTGGGAACGACCCTCATCATTGACATAGTCGGTACGAATGAGACGGAAATCAATAATTAATTACATATTACATCGTAACAGAAATGACAATTCAAATATAACAATGTCTTTTTAAGTTTAAGAATTCATAAACAACATATTTAGATAGTATCACTGCACCACTGATTTTAATCGATACGAGAGAAGTTGAATCTATCGAATTTATTGTCAAAGGTCGACGGCTCTGCGGTCTCTGCACCCTTCGCAACGGTGACTATTCACTGCAGATTGACGAGTGCAACATTCAGCGTGCTATCATAGCTGAATTAGCAGGTTTTTATCAAATTTAATCAATAATTTAAAAAATCTACCACTTATCTGGATAGATGTGTACAATTCAAGTATAATTAGTATATTAATACCACGACAACTAGTGTTCATTTTGATGAAGGTTATTATTTATTACATTTTTGTACTTGAAAAAGTTATGGTGAAGTAAAATAACTTATAAGTTCAAGCATCCTGTAATGTAGTATGAAATCTTATCCCGATGATGAACAAACCATACCTACTTATAATTACAAGTGCTGCCCAGACTCAAAGCTACGGAAAAATAGAGTCCGGTCTTGACTCCTGATTACACTAACATTTTCATTATGGGTTACGAACAGGGTCCTGCACGTTTGCTACCTTTTTTTCCAAACAGTTGATAATACATATTTGCATATTATTATAATAAAATTCATGAGTTTCAAAATAAATAATAGAGCCGCTCCAGTTTTTAATTAAAGCCTCGGATCTAGAAAACAATTCATTAATTCATTAAAACACAAATCTTTAATCTGTTTGCTTTTCACTTCTTGAAACAAATATAAGATAACGAAATTATACACATGTAGGTACGCACAACAGCGCAACGCCGATAATTATGATGATTTACTGTCCTTGGATGTAAGTCCATCTGTTATTAAAGTCTTGTGCTTTGTTATAGCCTAGTGCAGGGGTGGCGAACGTTTACTGGTGAATGTGCCATTTTTTATATAAAAAAATATATTTGGATATGACGTGTTATCCAAGAATCTAACTTAGGGATTAACAAGCATGTACCTAATATCGGGTCAATCCAACCACTGAATCACTGGAATCACTTGTAAGATTTGAAGCACTATCATAAAGACACAAAGGCAATATACACTGGCGAAGCTTAATAAAAGATTTTAAAAATATAGATCAAGTTTAGTACCTAAGCATTATTGGCGCGAACGAATTATTTTGTCGCGTGCCACCTCCGGCACACGCGCCATTGGTTCGCCATCCCTGGCCTAGAGGCTGCTGCAACATTGGCAGTCACGATGGGAGATTGACACACGGAACCTATTTACTCCTGACGAAACTGATACCTACGGAACAAGGCAAGACAGTGGAAAAGAAGTAACTGCTATATTTTTGTTGCTGAATGCTATTGAAAAGCAAGAGACATCGTGGCACACGCCACAAGTGAAAGTAACATCGTGATGAAGTAGTACATATTTAATAAACAGTATTTTTTTGTGTTGCGCAGTTGCGCCTGTAACACTACCGCTTGTTGCTGAATACAATGCGAAATTGATACAATACTAATCACCAGCCACTGTCTTGGTGTGCACTAAGGCTGAGAGATCGCTTATGTGAATAGTAAATAGAACCTAACTAACGTTAAAACTCTAAACCTAAATTACAGAGATATGTAACCGATAAATGGACGAAACTAAAACGATCGGCCAAAACATTAGCAATAATAACAACGCATACCTACCTAGAACTAGAACTCGGTCGTCCGACAAAGCTACCGTTAACACACTAAAAATAAATTCACTTCAAACTCTACGCTGCCGGCGGCACAGTGACACAAAGGCCATACTGCTATCATATTATTTACACGCTCGTAACTGATTCCTAACTATAATTACGATGAGTATGACTTATTTTCAGTACTCTTTTTGATCTTTGGTTAATTTAATGAGAATATTTCAATAATACATAGCGTGCCCCAGAAGCACATCCAGTCAATAAAAATGTATAAAGCAAAAATAAAATCAATTCAGCCAAATTAACTTGAGAGTTATAGGCGACATTACGACATTAATGAATGATTAAATTACGGAAAGGTTGGCCGATTAGCTGTTATCTAAAGCCGCGTTTATTCTAAGTTGATCTGTGATAAAAAAAGTATTTAATTTAATTTGGAGTGTACTTAATTATTTTTCAACACACTTGCTCGTAAATTGGATCTTATTACATAGTATTAAAGTTCATAATACAACTTATAACACACGCGTCTTTTTTAGTTTATAATTACCGCAATCGTGTTTTTTACATTACGTATTTTTTTTAATCTCAGCAAAGTCTTTTCCCGCCTAAAAGTAATCAACAAATTATTGCGCGTAATTAAAATATTTTAGATTAAGATGACTCAAAATTATTTAATTTAAGTCAATTTTCTATTTTTATCTATGAATTAACGTTTAATTGCGTATTTAAAACTTTATTTTGTAGTTTATCATACATATTTTTAATATTAGGTTGTATGGCGGTTTGGTCTGTGACTTGATTTGAACCTGCGCGCGTATTACAAAACATATCGCGCGGAACAAGCGCGAAAAAATGAAAAAAGAAAACTGCTGTGCTGTGCTGTCGACTTTCTTGTATTTGTTTGTAGTACCTAGTAGAGAGATGCATTATGTTTATAACTTTGAAAACTGTAGTTTTAATTATTGATAAAGATCTGAATGTAGAATCCCGAAAAACCTACTAAGTGAAGACAAAATGCAATTGATGTTTTAAAGTGAATTATTGTGCCATCTAAATCAAAACAGCGGAGTCCCCACAAACTCTTTGCGGAGCCCCAGGGCTCCACGGGTTTGAATAAGGCTACTAGGCAATTAAACTGGCTAACACGTACAAGTATAGTTCGTTGTGGTGAACAATACTTAGATATACTCGATTTTGTAAAGCATTGTACGGACTAAAACTGGCACCGACATCAAAACGTATTCACGGTTAACTGTGATCTTAAAGAAATACTAGTACGTTTATCACAGCAACAAATGCAAGGTGCCATCACCAAAGACATTCAGACATTGGAAAGTTCTCTAGGTTAGTTGAATACTTAGTTAATTTTTGCTATTTTTTTTCCTCGCAAGTGTGTTGAAAAACGTCGTATGAAACGCGTGAGCATTAGTCATTACACTCCTCGGCTATATTAAAGCCTTCGCTTCGCTCAGGCATCAAACCCGCCTCGACTGTAATGACCAATTTAGCACACTCGTATCATAATGTACTATTATTTTGTGTTAGGCATTCATTAAATTACCCGATGAAATGACAGCTTTATAAAAAAAACAACAACAGGGAAACGTTAATTCTAACAAATGGATTCAAAAGTACTTAGTGGCGAATTAATATAAAAATTTGAGAAAACTACAACTTATCTGATTAATTTCCATTAATGATAAATGATAAGAGTGAAATACAAAGCTGCAAAAATCACAGATAACCTGATGTCACATTGTCAGTTCCAACCAAACAATTATTACATATTAACAAATGAATTTAACATTTTTGTTAAGTTAGTTTTAGATATATTTACATTTTAGTGAAACAAATTGACTACTTGTTGTTTGAAAGAAATTACAATAATATATTTTAGAGCCATAGCGCCCGAAAATACTGTCGGTTTCCAAGTTTCCCGATGTCCAATGTTTATTTAACAATTGATTATTTTATATTTGACTCAACTGCCACATTGTACGTCTACAAATTGGTACTGGCTTTTTGTGATATTTTAGTGCATGATTAGTTACCTTGTTACTTCTGAGACTCCCTTTATGAGTATTTAAACCAATATAACATTGAAAATAATGTAGGTAACAATATACAAACTAAAATATTTCATTTTTCTTGTCGGGAGATACTTGTCTGTCAGCTTTTTTTTATGTACTTATACTCTCACGCGAAGTTATCAGTACCTAATGATTGTCAATCTCATGCTTAATAATTACTAACGCAATCGTTAATCAAATAATTTTATTTACCCGAAAAAGGGTATGTAACCTATAATTTGGCCTAAAAACGTTCGGTCAAAAGTAATTGGCATACCTTCATAATGATAAGCTACTTTCTTGCCTAAATTTACACACGCAACAAAAATCTTGCAACTTGCACGATTTTTCTTGCAGGTCGAAACTTTGCTAACGTAGGCCAAATTTAAGCCAATAGATACATTCGAACAAAAGTTTTTTGGCTAGATATTAGGATACCTCAGTATTAAAGACTACACTTCGTTGGGCTCATCCTAGAGGCATCACCTACCCTGTTTATCAACATTAACATCCTTTTTATACAACAGTGGGATAAAATATAATTTATACTTAGACATTATAATTACAAGGGATGGAATTATAGCACATTGCGTAGATACTGATGTCTACAAATAAACTTACTTTTAAATAATGATATTTCAAGATACATAGCTTAAAGAAAGGAATTATTTGAAGAAAAAGGTACATAAAATCTTCTTAGTAGCAAAACATTTTCCATTTTGCATCAAGATACATTTATTTTGTACAGTCCTATGTTAACATCTAGAGTTTAAAATATTTACGGGTGTAACTACGAACGTACTAGTATGATTATAGTCGCATGTTTATTCGTGGTTACGTAATGAAATGACTAGTGAGTGCACTAGGGTTGTGAGGCGGGGCGCGCGGCTGCAACTTACGGTCGGCCAAGTCCGTGTGACTCGTGGCACGCGGGGGCTCGCGGGCGCGGGCGGCCTACTTGCCACGGTACTTCTCGGTGGTGGCGTCCTCCAAGTTGCTGTCCCAGTCGAACTCCGTAACACCGCTGCGGGGCGCCACCTCGCCCAGGTGCCGCCAGCGGTACTCGAAGTCTGAGTCGCGCTTCTTCAGAGCCTCGAATCTATGTATGCGAGAAAATGACATTTGTTGAACATGATCCGTTAACTTATCGCATCAGTGCAACGACCTGAAATGCCTATATCTTTGAGCTGAGAATACAAACGCAAAACCCTGACCCATACCTAACCCTGTCGAATAAGACCAAACACACAATAATTAAATTGGCCACTGAATAACATACGTACTTACTACGTACTATGGAGTGTATGAATTGGATTTTGTTGCATGTATAAAAGCGTCATTTCTAGTATACGCTCGCGGCCTTAAAGGTCCATTTACGCTGAGAACACAAAATCATACAAATGTATCTAAAATTAATAAAAAAAACCAGTTAAGAGCGAATCGGGCTGGCGCACCGAGGGTTCCGAGGCACCATCTAATAATAATTGTGCTACTTTACGTAGTCAATTAAATGTAGAATAGAGGAACAGGCGGCCAGCACCATCATCTCTTTTCCCATAGTGTGGAGGGGAATTTTAATGTAATTGTTGATGATGCCTGAAAAGCGGTGTTATTTAGAGACATTGATTTATTTTTCCTGAAGTCTTTAGCTTTCTACGTCTATTATTTTCTGAATGTTCTCTTTGCAAACTTTGTAAACTATGAGGCTTAAAAAAATTTAAAATTTTAGAACAGCACAAACAGACAAAGGTCACTATAGATTACGATTGCAACAACTCTTTATTTTCCGAGCAAAACACTGCTACTGTCATTTCGTATCTTTCTGAAGTCTACGTAGATACCTACAATTAAATAGCGTAGCTACTGTGTTCATAAACACACTCTACCGCTTTTACAATAACCCTTTATTATAAAGAGCGAGTATTCATACACATCGGTAATCTCGTAGCATTCTGGTAGCACTTGACAATACAAACATACTTTTTTAGCTTTTGTTATATTAGGGACTGGAGGTCACGAGGTCGCGACAAATCTGGTAACGATATCCTAAGTGACCTAAAAAAAAAACGATAAGATATGTAGGTAAGTGGCTGACTTTTAAAACGGAATGAAGTACTAGTTTCACTAATATCAATAATATAAACACTGGTCAGATTTTCGGTTTATGAAGACCATTCATTATTTAACAACATTTTCGGTTAGTACAGTCAGCAGCAGAAGTAGCTAAGCAGCCGAAGCGGTCATAATGATCTGCACAAGCTCTTATGTTTATAACAATTGAGCCGTGCTTAGACCATTGTGAGTGCGTCGGTTGCTTAGCTACTTTTGCTGCATGACTGTTCCTATTAATATATTTTATCATAACGTTACTTGAAAATTTGTCATATCACAAATCCGTTAGTAAGCCAAGTACTACTTCAATGCTACGAGATTAGTGAATGTGATGTGCTGATGTGTAACTGCTGAGGTATCGTCCGGCACGCGTTCGGAGCCGAGGAACGAGTATGTTACCTTTTGAACATGAGGTTTTTGGCGAATTCATAGAGCTCCTGATCGAGCGAGTTGAGGCGCTTGATGTGCGCGACCTGCGCCGGCGCCAGCGCCGCCAGCGTGGCGCCCGACACCGTCGCGTTGTGCTGCGTGAACGGCACCGCGAACCGCAGGTTGAACGTCTCCTCGAACACGTACTGCGAGATCTGATCGAAATCGTTAAACTTACACACTTGTTTGCCAAACGGCTTCAGCTCCAAGCCACTTGTGTGGTGGTTTTTCACATTTATGTTTTTGGTGGGAATACTTATACATACAGGGTGTCCCAGAACCAAACGATAAAACTATATTAGAGGGCTAGAAGAAGCAAAAAAGTAAGAGTTTTCACTCTTTGGCATTATTGAGATATTCAATACATTTGCTCGAAAAATTTACTTTCTAAATACATGGCCCGTACGTCCATTTTACCGCACTATAGTGTTTTTCAACTAAGAGGAGTTGTGTGACGTTTCTAGTTTGATACTTTTAGAGATGTCCATAATGAAATCCTATAAGTCAATAGTATCTACTTCAAAGGGGCATTTATGTCCAATTTTTAAAATGTCAGTGTAAATGTCAACAGAAACATTTAATTTGTAGTATTGCAAAATCTCGCTGAGTTTTGTTCAAAATTTTAATATCTACGTATTCACTGTTATTGAATAATGAACCGCGGGAATTTTCGATTCTCCTGTGTCCCACCTAGCTATTCTCTTCCGTTTCACACATTGCATACTTTTAAAATGAAATATTTTTTATCGTGTTCAATTAAATGTAGAATAGACACAGATTGTACTATACATATATTTCAGGAACTGTAGTTTTTAGTTTTTTTTTATTATATTGCTACAAAATATAAATGATTTTTATTAATTCGGAAAATTTTAAAGTGTCACAGACAGAACTCATCGTAGTTGAAAAACATTAGAGCGGTAGTGTTTAGGTACAAATCGAGTTAGACGTAAAAAAAAATACAACATAGAAAACCAAGCTACGAACTCTATTTAATTCAAATTTATTTATTCGAAAAATTCGCAGTGGATGAACGTTCGAGCACTTTTGCCCGAAAAAAGAAACTTAGTTACAAAACTTACGCATGCGCCATTTTTGTTAGTTAACTTGTGTTTATTTTTCAGTTTGCTGTTTATTTAATTAGCTGTTTTCTTACAAATGTATCGAAAAACGTCGTATGATACACAGTTGGCAAGGTTTTACAAACTCGTGACGATGAAAACCCTCGCTGCGGCTCGGGTTTATCACTCGTAAACTCATTTGTTAGACCTTTCTTTAAAACATCGTATCACAATTATTTTTTTCTTATAATCAAACGGAGTTTCAGCTCAAACTCATCTAAACATCTTAAGTAGTGTTTCTGTATACTGGCACTGCGTTAGTAGACAGTTTCCAGTGCTAAGCCAAGCACCACATGCACGAAGTTGTCCGACCGCAATGGAGAATGCTAGTGTTATTGCGTTCACGGGCCATGAATATGCATTTAACCAATAAAGAAGCCGGAGCCGGTTCATGTCGGAGCCAGCGGTCTGCAGAGTGCCGACAAATGGCGCCGTAGATACGCGAACGCGAACAATGATTCAAGTGCAAATAATAGGCGTGCTTATCTTTGTCCGGGGTCACTGCTCGGGAATAGGTGGAATAGGTAATTGTCTATGCTTAGAATGGCTCGCGCCCGCGCGGTGCAGCGCACAACCCAGGTCTTTAAAGCGCCACCAATAAATCACCTTATCGGTGCCGATATTTCCGTCACATTTTACGACCGCAAAGTTATTCCGCTTTTGCTTGTCCTTTTTAAGTCTAAGTACTTACAACGTGGAAGTAGCAATTAATAACTTCTCAAAATAGTTAAAAATACACAAAAGTTTTGTGTTCATGACGGACTTTCACTCTCGGAGACTTCAGGGCCAGCCGGCGTTCTACATTTGTGGCCTACGCTAAACCTAGCTAGCATAATATAATTTGTCTCTTAACATAGCATAACATAGTTCGACATAATAATATAAATATACATGTATTGTATTGTGAAAATATTTTTATTAAATCGTAAATGCTAAAAAACCTGGCTAAACCTACGTTTTCTTCTTCTTCTATTTTCGGAAAGAACTAATTTCTAAAGCGGCCATTTAGAAAAATTACATTTTGGAGAAATGTTATATATCTAGGTATCTATCTACCAACAAGTTGTTAGCATACACAGGCTGTTGTTGTTGCTTAAGGGAGATGAATGTGAGAAAAGTTGAGATTTTTAGAAATAAGAACGACAATAGAATGACATATTGACAAGGAAAATGTACATACCATTGCAATCGCATTTACAGTTTATTTTTCGATCGATGTAAGTTATAGCAATATATGGCATTACACAGTAAGGCCAATTTAGCGTCCGTAAATAAGCTGACCTTCTGATACTCGGTGAGTCCGAAGTAGGCCATGGCGGCGAGGTTGCGCTTGGCGGAGGCGAGGAGCACGCGGTCGGTCTCGGCGGAGCGGTGGCGCAGCGTGCCGTTGTAGCAGCCCACTAGCGCCAGATCGGCCAGCATGCGCGTCTGCCGGTTGTTGGCGAGGTTCCACGGGCACGCCGCGAACTCCTCCAGCGTCACAGCGCGCCACGTCTCGCCCGAGTAGCACGCCGGCACCTCCGCCGCTGCGTCCGCACACAAAACAATACGGTTAAACGCTTTATGCTTACTCTAGCTTTGCAAACAATAGGTACCTACCTACTTTAAGTTCTATAATATTATTACGGTGTAAACGCAAGGCAATTAGTTATATAGTCAACAACTAAAGCCGTTGAAAAAGATTTGTTGATTTTTCCGAGAAATATGACTTCTGCACTTTCATAACTATAATCCACTCTGATTGAAGTGAACTAGACACAAACAGATAAATACTGTAACTAGATTTCGCCCGCGGCTTCGCTCCCGTGCCGTGGCAGAACTCGATCCCTATCTCCTGGGTAGGTATTTCGCAAAATCGCTCCCTATCAAACAAATATTTAATAAGTTTCACGATTGTAACTTTAAAAATAACGTTTTTTCTCGTAAAAACTTCCACCCCCCTTTTTCACTCCTTAAGGGTAAAATTTTCAATAACGGTGAAAGTGAAACACGTGTTCATTTACTTCTTTGGAAAAATATACTAAGTTTCATGATTGTAATTTTAAAAATAACGTTTTCCCATACAAGCTTCCACCACTTAGAGGTGGAATTTCGAAAAATCCCTAAGTGTACATTAGGTACATTATGCCAAATTTCAACTTATTGGGTAAAGGATTTGTGCTGGGTTTCGGTCAGTAGTCGGTTAGTCATTAAGTCAGTCCGGACTTCTCTTTGTAATAAAAACCTAGATATGTGAAAACAGACTTTATCAATTTTATTAATAAATTTATTATAAATACAAGAGTGCGCTCGTGAATTAATTACATTTTAAGCTTCAAGTATCTGACCGATCGCTGTGAAGTGAAAACCACGTAAAATATTTTCCTCCATTCATGAGAGGAAAGCAATGATCGAGAGCGTGAAAGCGCGACATTATTATCGCGATATCACGGGCATTAAATAATTAAAATGGATCAGATTGTTGTAATTGGGTACAAAATAAATACAACAAAAACAAACCAACATGACAAGTTAGTCAGTTCAGAAAACCCCTAAAGGCGTTTATATTTCGAAATCGGCTGCGGAGAATATTAAACAGGTTTCTGGTGTAATAAGGATGAACAGATCGATCAACGTCATGCGTCTTGATGTAGGTCTCTTCAATCATAATCGCAAAATGCTGTCGCGAGACTCGCGAGCAAGGGCAATAGGAAATGGTAATAGCGGCGACTGTTGGCTGCGAGTCGCCCCTAGCCTCTTACCTGTGGCCGTGCGCCCCTGGCACCAGTGGCGAGAGCCTTTCCAGGTCGCCCCACGCTTCACGTGACGGTACTCCGATAAATATCTGTCAACAATTTTGCTATTTTTAAAAGATTATGTTCCTTCATCTTTATCAAATTAACTTGCAAATCATTGGGATTTTGCAAACCTAAAAACAAACTTCTCAGACTAGTTCTAATACTATTCTAGTTGAATAATTTTTAATAGACTCCATTTTACAGCAACCTTTGACGATTTCGATTGGAAGTTTCAACTTTATCAAATATTTAAATATAATGCAACCAACGACGGACTTGTGACTGACCCGACTTAGTAATTGCATGTTAATGTGGGCCGATGACAGTTAAGATTTAACATCAGCATGTTACGCTGACGCGACCAATAATGGATTATTTATTGAAGTGATTTATGAGTGAACAGCGACAGACAAGATTACGAGCTATGAAAATAAAACATGTCGTTAGTTGGTGACGATAGAAGATGTAAGTAGTAAAATATGTCAGAGCTTTTGAAATTGTAAGTGTATGTTTGGCTTTTGATTTAACAAACAGTGCCTGCGTTGATGACCCCGACCGGCCACAGTAGCTCCTGTGTTATTGCTTTATGACTTGCTTTAACCTCGGCTACACGTGAATTACGAACACCTATATTGCAAAGTGTGGCTAAAATTGGCAAAATGACAATGGCCTCGCAACTCGCAAACGACCAAATTATTTAGGGCTAAAATTATCAGAGTACAACATCAACACCCATTTTTAAGTATATAAGGTAACTAATTTTATCTACACATGTATCATAATAGACCTCAATAATGCGTTCAGAAACCGTACGTAATGAATAGCATTACGACAATCACTTTTACTATGAAAATTTTCTTATCTGTGGCAGTAGCAGTAACGTAATGTCATTACGACATCGAATTCGACACCTTTATGAGTTTCACATTTGGAGGTTGGAACATCTTTAAAAAGCAATAAAATTTAAATAGACCTCAATAAAAAAAAAAACTATACGAAGTTCGGTGAGTAGGTTTGTCTATGACTTAAAAAATAAACAAATGACTAAACCTTACTTAATTTAATTTGATTAGATTATTGCAAAAAGATCCAGAAAGGAATTGACACTGCAAATTATATACGTTAAATGTTGTTTCTTTGTTTACTTAGGTAAGTTTTCCTTAAGTTCAGTGTGAAGTTTTGTCATAGAATATAACTCATTCAAATAAAACTTTATTTAACGTGGTTTAATTCATTGACAATGAGAAAAATAACGTTAAATAATGAAAAAGATGTAAGAGTTTTTTTCAATTCACCATTTCATGAAGTTGTTGTTTATCTGTTTTGATACAGAGTTTTTTGACTTTTCCGGCAGCACATTTTCCTTCACTGTTTGCGCCATTATTTTAATTTCTTCAGGAGTACACAGTATCTCATTTTCATCGCTCATTTTCAATTTATTTTACCGAACCGAAATGAATCCGATAACTAATTAAGTACAATTTTTGCATTAGCAAGCAATAAACTGGCCCAGCTGACTAGTTTTTTTTTATTTTGCAACCTTACCATAGAGCTTGGATATATTAGCGTGTTTTCAGTTACGGAATGTTGCTTATAAAAATACTCCTAGATTATGATTGTCTTATGCCCGTTTTCACCAACGACACTTAAGTCATCACCTAGTCAGGGGACCCCTATCCTAAGTGGCCCCTTATATCTCTCCCTAACCTAATTTCGTTTTCACCATCTTAGGTATCGCCTTAATAGGGGTTACTTAACAAAGTGACGGTTTGTTTTAGCTATAGTGATTTCTAAAACCGGTTTTGTATCGATAATTTTTTTTAAGAGAAATAACTTCAAAAATCGTCTGTAAAAAATTAAACCAACATTATAAAAACAAAGAAAAACTGTACAGATATATAATTAATAAATAAATTGACGTCTTATTTCTTACTTTTAAATGTTGACTAGGATGTATGGCATTATCTTTGCCATCCAGAAAAATCAGAACAGTTTATAACAATCAAATTTTTTTCGAACTTTCGGTGTGATGATTGTAGTTTGTTAGCGAGCATTCATTGACTGAAACTGGAATAATTAGTTATCTGATAATTTATTCATGAACTGTACATATTTTCAAAGTATTGTGTTATTCGATTTTTTTGAAACCCGTATAATACAGAACAGACCAGAACCCGCTAGCGCGCATGTTAATTAATCGCTTCTCATGTGGTTCCTACATGCAGTAATGCCGTTGGGTTTATAAAAAAACAGAATAGGATTATTATTTTAAGTGTAAACGGATAGCGAAATCAATAATAAATTGACACAGTGCGCGGCGTTATGATTGAACTCGGCTTCTGGTTTGTTTTGTATTCTGAGGGTCAAGAATAGACTGATGATGGATAATTAGTATTAGGCATTCGTCCAACTGCGATAAGGCCTTCCTTTATACAGAACTATTCTTCTTCTGTTTTGGGTTATTCTTATATTCCAAATACCTCTAATGTTAAATTTTTTCAAGTATGAAAAGCACGTTTTCTTTCGACATTCTGCGAGTAGGTATATCTTATGAAAAATCTTTATTACCTATCATACTTTGATAAATCATCTGATCTTCAGTCTGATCTAAATAACTTTGATGTGAATATTAAATCTATTTATTCAACAGCTTCCAAACTCCACAAAATCATTTAAATAACCTTCCATTTTATATAAATATTATCAATCAAGTTAATTATTGCATAACAAATGCACGATAACCTATAAAAATTAAAACGCATCTGCGACTGCGCGAACTGTCACTTAGCGCTAGGGGGTCAATATTCGACCCCCTAAACTTACGGGACCCCCTAAGCAGTTAGGTGTTACTTAAGCGTTGGTGAAACGGAAATTGATCTTAGGTGTCCCCTAAAAGAGCTAAGGGATCCCTTAAATTTTAGGAGTCGTTGGTGAAAACGGGCATTACAGCTGTTCTTACTCATGTTTAAGCAACCAATCACGAGGCACACGCATATTAAAAAAAAAACTCGATTATCAGAATCTGACTTAGTATTCTTTTGTCAAATATTATTATTTTAGTCAATAAGAGTAACTTCATGAAATTAGTATGGGTTATTTTATTATATTATGTTACTGAATTTTGACCATAGAGCATAGAACTTGGAACAGACTTATAACGTTAGTTATATTTAATTTTTTACCATTTAATTGACAGATTATAATATAGGAGTAGAAAAACTAGTACTACATGATCGGATTCATATATGTATGTATACACGTAGCAAGCGAATGTGTGGCACTCTAGACGGAATGATTAAATCTTCGGCCCTTTACACGCTTTAATTATTTAGTACGCGTTGCAAGTTCATACCATTTGCACAGGTGATTAGGAGCATTATTGGTGACGGGAACATTTATGAAGTAGTCACTGTCAAGTTGTATATTATGTAGCGAGTATTTGAAGATTAACTCAGATAGGAGTTGACCTTTTATTTTCAGTTAAACAAATGTACCTACCTTGCGACAGGCTCCCGCAGGAGTGTGATGTAGAAGTAGCGTCGGTGCACAGCAGAGCCCTCGTGGCGGTCCAGTTCACCGCCCACGCACGCCGTCAGTTCCGTGAAGTCAGCGTGAAGACCGCATCTGTTCACAATTAAAGGATTTAAGTACTTATTTAATTACAAAATATACATATTCGTAATATCCTTCGAACCTAACTTAATAAGATGTTTATACATATGTATGTGTTTCTGCTAATTCTCTCGCGGCCCAGTGTTCATCGAAACCAAACTCGGCGGGAAGCGAAGTGTGAAAAAGCAGATAGACTTGGGCGACTGCACAGACTGCGCTTAGGTATAATTCGTTTAGGATCGACATTTTGAAAGCTTCGATCATTTGCTATACTTACGTCACTCAACGCTTAAGAATTATATTAAATAAGTGTTCATCGTGTCCGTTCTAACAAGTCGTTCATGTCTTGATTAATTTAATACACACAATAGCTGCCATTAGTTGGCACACTGATGCGCTAACATAGCTCGTTACTAGGCTAGATCGGCAAGTCCATACATAATTAAATGAAGCTACCACAAGGCTGGTTGCCGCGCACAGCACAACTCATAGAACGACACGAACGTCACAACATAGTATTGGGTTGTGTTTTTAATATCTAGGCTATCCGGTTCAGCTTAATAGGTCACTGTTAGGTTAGGTTCTGAGGTTTGTTAATACGTGTACAACTCAAACCTGTTTAAAAAGATTCATGTCGAACGTAAAACCACTGGTCTGTTTATGCATGCTTTAACATTACGATCAGTTTATTTTCTTGGTGGCGTTATCGATATGCTAAGGTAGACTGGTTGGCACGATAGCGGCACGGCGCCGGCGCTACGCGGCGCATCCCCGCTTGCATCGCAATCGCATAGCGCATGTGATCGAACGCCACCGCCGCTGGTCGGACCTACTCGTAGACCAGACACGACACCCGCTAACCGGCTGGCGCGCAGCCACGGTCTAAGTTACCGTCGCAAATTACATACTGGACTTGGGCTAGTCAGCGAGCGGCAGGGCAGCACATTAAACTTGTGACAACAGCTCGAATTATACTAAACAAGATGTTTGTGACTTTACGTGACATAATTACATTCTTCAGTTAGTAACCCTCAAGAACTTAAATAGTCGATTTATATGTTCATTGGACGAAGGAATGTCACCGAATCAGTCTAATAAATTAATAACAATAACACAGGACTTACAAGAGACATAGTTCAAGCTTGTATTATAGGACCTACTAGGCAACGGATGAATATAATTACATACTTCAATACCTAATACACTACAAACATCGAAGACTCGAGTACAAATATTCGTATTCATCATCATCATACTAATATCTTGTATTTTATTTGTGCCTTATTTCTTGTCTTGACTGTTATGTAGGTTTCAATAAAGAGTTATTGTATTGTATTGTACGAGGGCTGTTTGATAAGTACCCGTTTATGAAAAAAAAACATTTTTTTTTGTATATATGCATTTATTTTTCTACGTAGTCACCTTTTAACTCTATACATTTGTTCCACCTATACTCAAGCTACAATAAACCATCCAAAAAGTATGATTTTGGAAAGTAATTAAAATAGGCCTCTTCGTCATTTGATCCAAATCGCTTGCCACCGAGCCATTTTTTTAGGTTGGGAAACAAAAAGAAATCGCATGGGGCCAAATCTGGAGAATACGGGGGGTGAGACAATAGTTCGTAGCGTAACTGTGCTAATTTAGCCATCACAACTCTGGACGAATGAGCCGGGGCGTTGTCGTGATGAAACAGTACTTTTTCCTTTTTTAAATGGGGTCGTTTGTCCTTCAACACGGCGTCAAATTCATCCAATAATTTGGCATAGTACTGCCCTGTTATTGTTTTTCCCTTTTCTAAATAGCCAATATGTATAATACCCTGCGAATCCCAAAAAACGGTCGCCATGACCTTTCCAGCCGATGGGACGGTTTTTGCTTTCTTTGGAGCAGGTTCACCCGGTAAAATCCACTGCTTCGACTGCTCTTTCATTTCCGGGGTGTAGTGGTGGACCCACGTTTCATCCACGGTCACGAAACGACGCAGAAACTCCTTCGGGTTACGTTTGCACATGGCCAAACACTGCTCCGAAGTAGTCAGTCGGTTATGTTTTTGCTCCTCCGTGAGTAAACGCGGCACCCACCTCGCCGATACTTTCTTCATACCCAATTTTTCTTCTAATATGTGTTGTACCCTCTCGATTGAAACGTTTACAGCATCTACGATTTCTCGAAGTTTAATTCGGCGGTCGGCTAAAACGATATTTTCAGTTTTCTTAACCATATCGTCTGTAGTCACCTAAACTGGCCGGCCTGGGCGATCCTCATCAAAGACGGTTGTTCTCCCCCGCTTAAACTCGTTATACCAATATCTGACGGTTGTCATAGAAGGAGCACATTCATGGTAAACCGCTTGCATTCTTACTTTTATTTCATCACATGTTTTTCCTTCCAAAAATAAGAATCTAATTACAGACCGATACTGTTCTTTCTCCATTTTAACAATTTTAAGTTCACGCCTTCACTGAATCGTTGTCAAATGAGAAAAAAAACAAAAGAATGCCATTTTTTTTTAATTTATCCCGCCTCTGAAAAATGGCTTAAAAAGGTGGTATACTTATTTGCGGCCAGTGATATTAATATATTTAGAAAACGGGTACTTATCAAACAGCCTTCGTATTGTATCTGCCCCGATCGCGGATCGAACCCAGACCGCAAGCTTCGTAGGTAGCCCGGTTATCTAACCATTAGGCTATCCGGCCTCATTAACTGAGCATTAATCACTGGTTATTCTGTAAAAGAAAATATCTATACATTTTCTTGTCGTACTCTTAAATACCTACTTGTTTAACATTCTTGTTGAATGAGATGTCTAATCTGCTAATGTATCTGTAAAAATCCTCGTGGAGATCTGTAAAATTAGACTCATTATGCAACGTTATATTCAAAATGAACTTGAACCGAGTAATACACTTGTGGCCGATTCGTTAGTGTCTTTTGAAAGCTGGCAAAAGGCCACATTTCGAGTAATAGTGCTTTTTCAATAATTAAAAATGCACCTATTGTTTAAATGGCTATTGAATCTAAATCACATTCACTGAATAGACAACAGATTAAATTTTCGATCCTCTTTTTACTCCCTTCTGCTGTTCCTAGCGTCAATAATAATATAATGTTAGTAGCTATCAATTGGGGATGGATGAAAATTTCAGAATTGCTTGATTTTTTTTTTGGTGATAGCAGTAACCTTCCTTAGTACCTGATAAAAGTTTGAGATTTATCTTTTGCGTCGTTTATTTTTGAAAAATAAAAACATTTTCCTCCATCACGTTCTGGGCCTAGGACGGCTGATTTTGCGTTTTCCTGGGTCCATCGCATATTACAGAAAAACATCTGTGGTAAGTAAATAATGACGTTGACATATGACAGCTGTCTTCAGAGACATAACTTTGTTTTCGCTGCCTACGCGTACACTGCTTTTTCCAATTTAATTATTTTACGAACTGTTTTTGCCTCCGGACATTGCAAATAGCTTGCCTTAACGAACGATGACTTGCGCTTTTCGACCCTGGATTTGATTTTGATAGCCGCGACGCCGACCACTGCAACTAAATTAAAATCCAAATTTGGGTGTGGTGATCTCGAATTTGACATTATTTTTTTAATCCAAGATGGCAGGTGACAGTTTGTCATTTTTGTCACTAAAATGGTCATGGGTGTCGATTTCATGTAATTTGGGCGCGGTGAGCTCGAATTTGACATTATTTTTTAATCCAAGATGTCAGATGACTGTTTGTCATTTTTGTCACTAAAATGGTCATGGGTGTCGATTTCATGTAATTTGGGCGCGGTGAGCTCGAATTTGACATTATTTTTTAATCCAAGATGGCGGATGACAGTTTGTCAAGCAACTTTGTTTTGATTGGACCTTGAATTGGACACCATCTTAGGTCGAAGTGCTCGTCAAAACAAACCTAACGAGCCCAAGCTCGATGGTATTACATTAATGAACTATCGAATTCCTATGGCCACCTTCCCGCTCCATCATCAGACCTTGGACACCATCTACAGTCGAAGTGCTCGTCAAAACAAATCTAACGAGCCCAAGCTCGACGGTATTAAATTAGTAAACTATCGAGCTCCTATGGCCACCTTCCTGCTCCATCATCAGACCTTGGACGCCATCTACGGTCGAAGTGCTCGTCAAAACAAACCTAACGAGCCAAGCTCGATGGTATTACATTAGTAAACTATCGAGTTCCTATGGCCACCGTCCTGCTCCATCATCAGACATTGCACACCACCTACGGTCGAAGTGCTCGTCAAAACAAATCTAACGAGCCCAAGCTCGATGGTATTACATTAGTAAACTATCGAGTTCCTATGGCCACCTTCCTGCTCCATCATCAGACCTTGAACATCATCTACGGTTTTAGTGTTAATGACACCATCTCATCTGTCTTCAACTCATAAGCAAAATACTGAAAACCGGATTGAGTAAATAAAAAAGTAACAAAAAAATACTTACTCTGTTTTGCTGCGTGTAACACAGAATATGTACACAATGGATATCGAAGTATTTTCGTTCCGCATCGAAACGTGGTCTCTCTGAGCTCTCGTGGGCGACTGAATAATTTTCGTGTTGCTCGCAGTCGCTTGTTATATTGCAACGTCTCGCGTCCATAGTAATTTTGTATGGCAGATTTGGAAGGCGTTTTTAAAAAATCATAATTAAATAACTAAAGCACAAAAAGAAATAAAACGATACATTTGTTGTAGCTAATACTTTCGATATTTGTTTAAGTATGATTTTGAAACTAAAGTATCGTTTTTTTTATTCAATTTTTCCTTAACGCCAACACCCGTTTTTCTCATTTTTGTACAACTTTACGTAATTGTATTTATTAAACTATAAACTATTTTAGACTATTGATGGCGATACATTGTAAACACGTTCTTTGTGATAATATTTACATATATTTTATATTTTTTTTGGAAAGAATTGTGAACTCCAGAGATTTAACGGTGACTGCCGTTTTTGCTGATTTTGCTCGGCGCATTTGATGAGCGACTAATTTTTCAAATTTACGTTGTTGCTTGTTAACGCTTAATTCATGTGACCTTTGCGCACTCAAACACGTAATTCTGTCACAAACATCAAAATCCTCCCGAGACAACACCTCACTACATTTAAAATGTATTGTGTATAGCTCGCTTTGTAATTTATTCAGACGGTATCGGCAATTACGGATAGTTTTACGCATCAACTTGACACTCGCGTTTCGCAGAATGCTCGCGGAACCCGGAATATCTGGGCGAGATTTTATTCGCACACACACAGGCAGGTAATCTCGGTCAATATCCTGTTTTCATTATGTCGGTTTGGAGATGTGTTGCAAACCTAGATGGCTAAGACGAAATCGCACAATGAGCGTTTGCGCATAATATATGTGTATATGATCTCGCGGATGATGAGAAAATTCACATCATACCATCATACATCCTCTACATGAAAACAGCGTTGGCAGTAACTGCGATGCATGTCCCGACGGTTTGAGGTGGTTATGTCGTAAAGCGACTACGAAACGCTCAAAGGACAAATAAGAAAGAACTGTGCATTGATCGAATAAAAAATAAAGTAACGCAAATTAAAAAATAAAATAAAAATGCATCTGTGGTAGATGGTCGCTCGGTAGGTAGGAACTCCGGCTAAAGATCAAACCAAAACACGCCACCGAAATATCAAAATGAGTAGGTATAATTTCCCGTGTTTTGTTCAAAAAAAAATGTTCCGACGAATTGAGAACCTCCTTTTTTTTGAAGTCGGTTAAATACTATCATATGGGTAGGTACAGTGAAAGTCAACGACATGGATCCGCGCAGTTGCAAAAATATGTATACATCAACCTTACCGTCGCAGTACCTAATAAGGTCTATACCTATACATATTATTGGGACTCTGTGGTGTATACATATTGGTGACCTTGTACAGTCAAGTAAATTATTAGCAGCCAAATTTTTTGCGTCAAAAATGTCGTCTTGGATCCAATCATAATACCAAATTTAAACTTATTGCATATAAATAAAATATGATCATATTTTGACTCAAAAATGACAAACTCTCACACAGCATCTTGGAACCAAACAGTAATGACAAATTCGAGCTCACTGCAATCAAATTACGTGAAATTGCGTGAAATCGACACCCATTAAGGGGCTTCCCTGAGCCAGACGCTGAAATGGCTGCTTTTTAGAGCCATTCTGTACATTATTTAAGCGATAAAAACAACATATATAAATACGTTAAGTATTTATAACATCTCTACTTGTTTTTTAACCGACTTCAAAAAAGGAGGAGGTTCTCAATTCGTCGGAATATTTTTTTTTTTAATGTATGTTCCCCGATTACTTGAAGACGGCTGGACCGATTTCAAAAAATATTTTTTTGTTTGAAAGGGTATACTTTCTAGTTGGTCCCATTGCCACCAAGTCAGGATCTGATAATAGGATCCTAGAGAAATCGAGGGCAACCCTCAAATTTTATAGGCAAGTATCATGTGTTTCATATATTTTCGAAAGCTTGTAGTATTACGCTATTTACAGTGTAATTTTTAGCATCCTTGTACTTCATTTACGTCACTTATGTTTTCGACCACACATCTTCAATTCTTAATTATTTTCTCTACATTCATTTCCACAGGACCCTCGAACGTTTTTAACTCATATTAACACCATTTCACTTTATTTTCACAGCATTTCTTCACATTGTAAACGTTTTTAAAATCCTACATCTGCTGATTTACCTTTTTGCGTTTCACAGTCTGCTACTGAACTCTACAAAACCGGGCTTCGCACGCGCTTATGCGCTACACTTTTTCCTTTTCTTTTGTGATTGTATCTATTTGTTTTCGTTTTTGTTAGCAATGTTATGAACCTGAAAGAAAATTTTGACATGTTTTGACGTCTTTGTTTATATGGTCGTCATGGCAATTTCTGTTTTCTTTTCTCGTCAGCCTGGTGTTTTTATATCTAATCTCCACCAAAATTACTCGTTTCTTCTTGGCCACCTACTAAATTTTGCTTTTAATTTGAAATCTTTTACGTTCTAATTCTGGAGCCGCCGTCGGGCACGCATCTCCGGTCGAATGCTATATAAGCCGTACAAGCGCCCGACGACGGCAGTCTTTCGTCCGCTTTCAATCAAGAAAGTACTAAATTAAAGGCCTTGTCCCGGGGTCGCTAAACCCCGGGACCCTGCAGTGCCATATTAAGTTTTCTTTTTACTGTGCGGTAAAATAAGTCTTCATCTCAAAGTTCTTCAACTTCAAGCACCTTCGGACACGTCTTGCTCGGCGAGGCGTGTGAGGTCGCCCACCTCGTGCGCACTGTCCTCTGGCGTGCGCCGCCGGGTACTTCGTACCTGTGTGCTCCTGGGTCATCGTGCGCACCCCCTTCGCTACCTGAAATCACCCTCCACGTGCACGCTTACCATCGGCGTGCGCTCTCCGAATCTACTAAGTCTGTGCGATCCCGGGGTGCGTGACTTAACGTGCGCACCCCACTCCACTGCCTACCACCACCCCGTACCCGAGCTCCGTCGTGCCGTGCAGTGTGCGCTGGGAAGCACACTTTCCCGCCGCCACCTTCCTCCGTGCTCCGCTCCGATCAGCTCCGCTCCAATTAGCTCCGCTCCGCTTCACTCCGCTCCGCTACGCTTGCTTCGCCCTTTTCCTCTACCACTCCACTTTATACACACCCACCTGTACCCATCACCCACTCTACACATTTCCCCGAACGACTCATCTTTGTATTTCTTTTTTTACTAATCCCTTGTAAATATTTGTAAATAATAAATTGTTGTTACTTTTCATTTTCTTTCATTCGTTTTTAGTTCTAAATTAGTCCTTTTTCTTTTTTTTCACTGTCGCTTCACGACAAGCTATTCAAGTACTTGCATCTGATAGTCATCATCTAGTGTTGATGAGGTGATGATGGAAGGTACAACTCCTTTACGGTTAGGAGTTGGAGGATAATATTTTAAATATTGACTTAACTTAAAATTGTAAAGTAAAAAATCTTTTAACAAAAAGTAAAACCGCCTTAATAAAACCTCTGAAAAAAAAAGAAATAATCCTCTAAAGCCATGAGTTTTATGGAATAGTAGAAATATGAAGTCAGTGCGATGCTAGCGGAATATTCTTTGAATGAAGCACTAAAAAGAAGGCTGTTTTACTTTTCATTAAAATATTTTTTCTACGTTTCAAATCATTTTTTTTTTGTATTTATTTATGACGACCGAATAGCCTAGTGGTTAGAGAACCTGACTATGAAGCTTGAAGTCCCGGGTTCAAATCCCGGTCGGGGCAGATGTTTGTATGATGAATACGAATGTTTGTTCTCGGGTCTTGGATGTTTAATATGTATACAAGTATGTATTTATCTATATAAGTATGTTTATCCGTTGTCTAGTACCCATAGTACAGGCTTTGCCTAGTTTGGGACTAGGTCAATTGGTGTCAAATTGTCCCATGATATTTATTATTATTATTTATATCTGCATCCCAAATAAGTCAAGTCGCAATTAATATTCTGTTACTGCATCATAAGCATAATTTACTTTGACTTGTGACATACACCAATGTACAGAGAATTTAATAGGCTAGGATTTCTACGTTTAACATTATTATAATACCTTTTTATAATCATCATCACCATCATCATCATCGGCCTATTTACGTCCCACTGCTGGGCACCACGTATTTATTTGCAATATTTAAAAAAAAGAAAAGTAATTTACGTATTCGGTGCGAATTCTGAACGATGTTTTTTTTCGAAAAGACGCGTTATTTGTGATAACACTGTGCAAAACAAAGTTAGACCGATATTAATAGATGTCACCACTGAAACGAAGATGTTCAGTAGAAGTGAGGTGGGGTGAGGAAGGCGCGAAACGTTCAAGGTCATCCTCTCAGGGAAGCCTCTTAAAATGTCAGGCGATTGCCATGTTTATTGTGGCAAAATGTGTGCGTGGCTGTTGGCTTGATTGTCTTAATTTTAGAATACCTACTCAACAAACGAAATATTTAAGGACTACTTACCTTACGGTGAATGTGTGAATGTGAAGAACTTACCTGGGTGTCTGAGCTGCATATGACTTGATGCTATGTCTTCGGCGTAACAAATGCCGTGCCCTATTTTATCTGATAACCATAACCTCTTTATGAACTGCAAGTGTAGTGGCACTCTTCCGACCACAGCTAACCGCTGACGAGCCAATGCACTGGCGACAAGGTTGCCCTGCCCCCAGTTATAGTTATAACCATTAAGTACTTTCCAAAACAGGTTTTAGGTACATGACTCACTTCACGATTTAAATAATGTAGATCACAAATGCTTAAGGCTCGATGTATCAATGTTCCAGGCACGGAAGACAAATGACAATGATGATGTGATGGTGATGTTGATGTGAATCTGCCTAATGGTGTCGGTCAGTAGGTATGTATCGATCGGCTTGCGGTACACTGTACTCAAATCTCCCACAGGGTCTTCGCATGACCAAAACGTCGATAAATGGTAACGCTCCTTCATTTTCTCTCTCTCCGTTAACCTTATCGTGGAAAGTGTTAAGTGTTGTGTGTGATCTGTATTATTGTTAATTAATTGCTTAATACGTATTTTATTTAGATAGGTGTCAACAACACCGATGATAAATGTGGCAGTGGCACGATTGACGAGGTCTACATCTCCTGTTTTGCTACAAAATATTTGAAAAGAGCTCTCGCTTCATCCAGTCGACGACAGAGACTAATGACTTTTACTTCCGGATGAATAAAATAACGAAACAAAAGTAAGGAGCGTACGGCGCGCCGTCGGGCGAGAGGCCGGCGGCGCTCGTTGCAGCGCGCGGCTGCGGCGGCGGCGGCGACGGCGACGACGGTCCTACATAATGTATCGTGAACAATTCTTTAGGTTCGTCATCAACATTCTAAATTCAAACAGTCCTGCCGTTATGGTACAGCGTGCAGCGCTGTGTAGGTAACCGTCCGACCGTCAGAATTGTAGAATAACTAATAAATAACCTGCCCGAATTTTGTGACAAGTTTTATAAGACCAAGTTTGTTGTTTAGTTAAAGCAGAGAAAAAAAAACATTTCGCTGAGCCAAAACAGAACAACATCTAAAAAATATAATAAATTTTAGGAAAAGCTAAGTTTGAATTTGATGTTTATTTTACGTTGACGTGAGTTCGGCTCGTAATCATTGAAATAATTCAGGGAGGTCAGACAAGCGTGTAGCTTTTTGAGAAGTGGTACCAGTAACAATAAGTTCGAAAAAAAAAATCATTATTTTCTTATCATTGTAGGCGAAATTTATCCCTAAACACAGGCTTTTATGTATCTAAGACACTGACATGCTATGATTCTCATCCTAAACGGGCATTTTTGCCCATCAAAAACCGAAACAAAGACTATCTGAACAATATGTTTTTGAACTATTTTTTTACTAAATTTATGAAGAAAGGTCACACGGAGACATGCTAAATTAAACCAATAGAACTCTCAATTGAGAAATATTTCAATAATGAAATGGCAGTATAATTATGCTGTTGTAATAAAAATAAACATATACATTTCGAAAATACTTTAAAAACTAAATTATCTAAAATTATTTAAAGTCGATAGGATTAGCAGTCCTGAGATAACAAGCTGTGACGGACAGACAGATAGACAGACCGACTCACACCATAAGGTTTCCATTTTACCATTTTGGTTCGAAACGCTAATGATAGGAACTTTGCTTTATTTACCATGCCTTTAGTCAATTCAAATTAAAACTTAGAAGAATTAGAACTTCTACACACCTTCAAGGGCGTAACAAGAACCTATCGAGAACTTACCGAGTGGATATTATTTACAGAACGTCGGCCCTCTCCAAGGGGTGGCAGAAGTATCAGACGGAAACGACGTGGCATTATCCGGATAATCCGGACGAGTTGCCCCGCAGAGCTGTGTAGCGGGGAGTTCTTTGTCGATGTTACACTCCGCTATATCCGCAAACAACGCCTCGAATACGGTTTTCAGTGTACAAGTAAAATCAATGAAATACGAAGAGCTTCATACAACACAGTACTAAACGCATACCTGTCGGCGGAGGTGGACAAAAATACCATGTAGAAAGATCGTGTGCGCCGTGTATTTTTGGCGATCGCTACGCGGACACCACGACTCTCACCCACTGCTCGAGAATACAGTACGTATAGCGAAATATATTGATATCGGTACCGCATCGATTCCGCTGCCTTGGGCAAGATAACGTTTAACCTCAATCAATGAGAGTTGCCAATTAACTAACATATTGTTCTAACATATCCAGCCTGATGTAAGACTTTCATGGCCCTACTCTATTCGGGTCGATTCCTCATACCATGGCACCGACTTTCCATACAATGAATTACTGCCCCACCGCACTCGTTACCCATTAAGGACGCATATTGTTCTAACACCACAACAACTGTTGCCTGCATTTTTGTATCGTTTCGTCGTAAGGGCTGGCAGCTAAATAATTATAACTGACTTCAAAAAACGAGGAGGTTCCCAGTATCAATGAAAATAATCGATTTATTGATTATTTTTGTGTTTATTTTTATGAAACATTCATAGAATGAAATTCAATATACAATGACAATGCAAAGAAAAATCCGTCAAGCAGCTGGACTTGAACCAGCAACCTCGGTAATCCGTACCACGCTCCACCAATTAAGCTATACTTAACGTTGGTGTACCTAACGAATTTTTCAATGCCTTGTGTCATATTTTTATTTGGAAGATCTCTCCTCAGCGCCATCTATGAGTAGCTTAATCAAGCGGCTCACCCACTACGGAACTTCTACAGTTACGCATTAGTGGCAAGAGATGGAGCTATTTTCTGAATCAATGAAAATAATCGATTTATTGATTATTTTTGTGTTTATTTTTATGAAACATTCATAGAATGAAATTCAATATACAATGACAATGCAAAGAAAAATCCGTCAAGCAGCTGGACTTGAACCAGCAACCTCGGTAATCCGTACCACGCTCCACCAATTAAGCTATACTTAACGTTGGTGTACCTAACGAATTTTTCAATGCCTTGTGTCATATTTTTATTTGGAAGATCTCTCCTCAGCGCCATCTATGAGTAGCTTAATCAAGCGGCTCACCCACTACGGAACTTCTACAGTTACGCATTAGTGGCAAGAGATGGAGCTATTTTCTGAATCAATGAAAATAATCGATTTATTGATTATTTTTGTGTTTATTTTTATGAAACATTCATAGAATGAAATTCAATATACAATGACAATGCAAAGAAAAATCCGTCAAGCAGCTGGACTTGAACCAGCAACCTCGGTAATCCGTACCACGCTCCACCAATTAAGCTATACTTAACGTTGGTGTACCTAACGAATTTTTCAATGCCTTGTGTCATATTTTTATTTGGAAGATCTCTCCTCAGCGCCATCTATGAGTAGCTTAATCAAGCGGCTCACCCACTACGGAACTTCTACAGTTACGCATTAGTGGCAAGAGATGGAGCTATTTTCTGAATCAATGAAAATAATCGATTTATTGATTATTTTTGTGTTTATTTTTATGAAACATTCATAGAATGAAATTCAATATACAATGACAATGCAAAGAAAAATCCGTCAAGCAGCTGGACTTGAACCAGCAACCTCGGTAATCCGTACCACGCTCCACCAATTAAGCTATACTTAACGTTGGTGTACCTAACGAATTTTTCAATGCCTTGTGTCATATTTTTATTTGGAAGATCTCTCCTCAGCGCCATCTATGAGTAGCTTAATCAAGCGGCTCACCCACTACGGAACTTCTACAGTTACGCATTAGTGGCAAGAGATGGAGCTATTTTCTGAATCAATGAAAATAATCGATTTATTGATTATTTTTGTGTTTATTTTTATGAAACATTCATAGAATGAAATTCAATATACAATGACAATGCAAAGAAAAATCCGTCAAGCAGCTGGACTTGAACCAGCAACCTCGGTAATCCGTATCACGCTCCACCAATTAAGCTATACTTAACGTTGGTGTACCTAACGAATTTTTCAATGCCTTGTGTCATATTTTTATTTGGAAGATCTCTCCTCAGCGCCATCTATGAGTAGCTTAATCAAGCGGCTCACCCACTACGGAACTTCTACAGTTACGCATTAGTGGCAAGAGATGGAGCTATTTTCTGAATCAATGAAAATAATCGATTTATTAATTATTTTTGTGTTTATTTTTATGAAACATTCATAGAATGAAATTCAATATACAATGACAATGCAAAGAAAAATCCGTCAAGCAGCTGGACTTGAACCAGCAACCTCGGTAATCCGTACCACGCTCCACCAATTAAGCTATACCAACGTTGGTATAGCTTAATTGGTGGAGCGTGGTACGGATTACCGAGGTTGCTGGTTCAAGTCCAGCTGCTTG